>JZKD02S0004445.1:6538-27274 GCA_000966675.3 Picea glauca
CAGTTGCAAGAACATGCTTAGGATATTTTAGATCCTTGATTACAACTTGGTGAGGTGATCCAGGATATTTTCATCGTGACTTATAAAGAATTATATTAAATGAGCATAAATTAAAGTGCACCATTACTGAAGGGAAAACTTAAAAATAAAGAGACATAAGCATCAGATCTGAACACAAAAAATTGATAACAGAGTTCATCCCTGGTGGACTACGTATTTGGGTCCTTCTCTCAAATGGGTAGTCTCTTTCACTAACTCAACAAAATAATTTGGTAAATACATGAATATACTTCATTCTGAAATCAAGATGCAGAAATAATGCTCAGATAAGAAAACAAACATCACCACTGGATTTGTGGCGTCAAATTACCCAAAAATGACTGTCTCCATGCTCCGATTTGAATTTGGAACTCCTAGGCCCAATAAGAATTTTGTCTTGATTTTCTTGCCCTCTCCAACCTACAATTATGATAGTCTTGTCTCAAAATCCATGCCTGCAAGTCCGTACGGTTCGTGCCTCCTCCCAGCTCTGGGTGGATTGTACCTTTTAAGTATTGAATATGGTCAGATATACCAAGCAACATCGATGGCGTGTTGGTTATGGGCAGAGTTGTAAAGGCGTTGGGTATTGTGCAGGTACCAACGTCAAATCCCACCGGTCTTCAATTTTAAATGTTGGTTTGTTATATATGTTGCAATATATACATTGCCTGCTAATTTTAGTGGATATTCTATCAATACTTTCACTGATTGCTAACATTGGCGTGGTACTCCATATTTGGCAGACCCTCCATATTGTTTGTTAAAACAAAAATTCATTCAGGGATCAATATTGGACATTTCTGGGTTGTCATTTGTCGCCCCATGATTGGGCCATGTGGCACCCACTGATACACCCACTTGTATGTTGTCGTGGCTTCCCTATCACTTTGTACTGACACATGGCACTTCCTAGATGGTGCCACCTAGCATCGCCTGGGGGTGCCATGTGGCACTTTTCTGTTGGTCCACATGGATCCTTGAAAATCCCATTGGCGGGTGACATGTGGTAGCCTCTGGTGCTACCACATGGCATGCTGATGTCATCATCCCATATGATGAAGTTACCCTACCATGTCAGCTACTGGTGTCAACATTACGGATGATGATGTGGCCCCCTACTAACTGGCCCTATTTGACCGCAATTTTGAGTGAAAATATCTTTCAAATCATAAGTCTGTTTGACGAGCCATTTGCGCCGTTAGAAATATTGTGACGCACTTTTCACGATCATGCCATTTTCACTGAGTTTTTGGAACTTTGATTTTTTTCCCTTTCTCTATCTGTTGGAGCCATTTTGAACATTCTGAGTTATTCTTAGCCTTCTCTGGATCCTTTTTGGATCATGCCTTCCCACTGAGAGATTTTTGGACCACCAAAAGATTTCATCAATCAACTGGTAAGTGAGGGGGTTTCTCCCTCACTCTTTCTTTCTCGATCCTCCATGCCTTGTTGGACTGTGTACCCTTTAGGTGTACTCAAAGATAAGTAATTTCATTCATGCATGAAGTACTTAGTATTCGATCTAGGATGAAATCTTCCTCCATTTTCTCCTTGACTTCTTGGATAACCTGTTGAATCCTTTGAATGAACTTGTGGGCTACATCTTTGTCCCTGACATCTTTCTCATACCACAATTCCAAGGGGATCTTAGGTAAATACCCAAGACAAGTCTCAACTGGTGAATCCTGAGTGAGAGAATAGATGACTTGATTATACATAGGCTGGACATACAGTAACTGATCATCCCATGACCTAGGATGTCCGTTTCAATATCATAGAAGCAACTGGACCACTGTATTTCTTACCACCTATGTTTGTCTATCAGCATGTGGATGGAAAGCAATGCTCCTCCCCATCATGGTGTCCATGAGATGCCACAAATTTGTCCAATATTCTCCTAACAATCGAGAATCGCGACCGGAGGTAATGAACATGGGAAAACTGAAATAGACCCTTACATAATGGGATAACAAAAGAGAAATCTACTTGTCACACAACCTATCCACTCCCACACCTAACTATACATGGCTCATATTTGACATTGGTAATCCCCTTACAAAATCCACTGAATAATTTCCCAAGGATAAGAGGAAATAGGAAGTGGTGTGTAAACTCTGGCCTTTCAATAGTGGGCTTACAAAAGTACAACACACATTCATTTACAATAGTGGTTATAAATATTTTCCTTCGAGGAAAATTCCATCCCTGTAAAAACATTACAATTCCCAAATGCCCGAGTACAAATGAAACAAAAGCTTCTTCAGTTACATGCACTTCCCTGTAGGAAGGAAAGCGAGTTTTACTCAAATGGTGGAGTAAGTTGTCCTGCAAAAACAAATTCTTCCCTACAAACCTTGGAAGATCCCACTACATCTTTGAATATTTCATCATTAGTATACCATCCATCATTATTGATATGAGTTAAGGGAACATTCTTCAAAATAATATATGTAAAAGTAGGAGATCTAAAAAGCATGTTTTTCCTTATGTTATTTGTACTGGCACTGGTCTCAAACTTGCATGGATGTTGAGGGTTAGGTAAGGAGAGCATTGGCACAATGCCTATCTTTAAAGTGTCAAAGGTATTCTACTGACTTCCTTCCCACTGAAAGACTTGTCTCATCTCAAGAAATTAATTCTTATGTAAAGGATCAAGAGAATTAACAACATCAGACTTATCTTGGCATTCCCCTTTCACAATCGTGAGTACAAGATTCTTGTTAGTGTTTATAACTCTTTTTACTTGGCTTGAACTAAAAAGGTGTTGAATTGTCCTTTATGTTATGAGCTTTAATGATGTATTGCACTCCATCTTTTGTAAGATGGTATTTGTTTTCCTTTTGAAAGAAGATAGCCTTCCAATTATACAAATAGGGACTCCCTAATACAATACCACAAACATCCAAAGGAACCATATCTAGAGCCACTTCATCTATCATCTTAGAAGAAATAGAAAACCTCAACTGACACTGCTTAGTGACATTTAAATTTTCTTTATCATATACCCAACCGAGAGGGTAAGGTTTATGGTGAGGTCTTGTGGTTAATTACAATTTCTTAACAAGTGTCTCTGATATTAAATTGACTTGGGAACCTGGATAAAATAATGTGTCTATATTTCTATGTTTCAATACAACTCTTATGTGGAATAGTGCACTTCTCCTTTTATCATCATCATGTGATTCATTTAAGGAACTTGAACATGCATAAAAGGAATATTTACCTTGCATCCCAACTACTACGATCCTTTATTCATCACATGAATTGGAACCAAGATCATGTTGTACTGTAGAAATGGTCTTTGGATTCCCCTTTCCTCCAAACTTCTTTGGCCTTAACTCTGGATGTAGTTTCCAACAATGTTTGCTATCATGACTAGTTTTCTCACAATGTCTTCAAGACAGTTTTCCTTCTTCCTTGTTTGCTGCAACTGTCCTCTTGTCCTTCCCATTTCCTTTCCCATTGAAATTGTTTTTAGAGTGCTTGAATGGATTTTCCTCTTGTCCATTCTTACCCATGCTTTCAAGGTGAGTGGCTTGCACACAAACTTCGTCAAGACTGGTGGGGTTAAACAATAGTAAAGCATGACAAATATAACTATGAAGTGCACCAATATACTTCATTAACATTTCATAGGAATCTAAAGGAATGTTTAGTGCAAGTGATTTCTTCCTAAATTCCTCTGTGAAACTTTGGACTATTTGACCTTTACTTTTCCTTAAATATTTCCATTCCATCATTGCTTTATGTAAACACCCTAATGGATAAAAAAAAATCTTGGTCACTTATTTAAATTCCGACCATGAGGAAAGAACATTTACACACTTACTTCTATCTTGAATCTTTCTCTCCCACCATACGAGAGTGGTGCCTTCAAACCGAAGAGAATCCAATTGCACTTTAACTTCCTCTTCATTAATATGTTGGACACAACAATACACTTCAACCTGTCAGACCCAATTCTCTAGATTTTCAGGATTAACGTCCCCATTAAACACAGGTAAAGAAAATTTTGCATCAAGCTTTAATAATGGTTTCTTAAAAGAGGATTTATGGCTAGAATGATGAGAATGATGAAAATGCGCAGAGGAAGAAGAACTAGAACTCAAATGTGAAGATAGAGGCTCAGGAGGATCTCCTACAACCCCTTGGTTTATCAAAGCTTCATCATCTTCATGTGCTTCTTTTTTCTTCCCTTTATTCTTCATCCCCTTCTCGCAATCTCCATACATTCTCTCAACCATTTATGACATGCGATAAAAGACCATGTGGAATTTTTTCTCTTGTTCATCACGCGTGTCCTCTTCTACCATTTTCCTCCTTCTGGATACATGACCAACTTCAAGATTGATAGTCTTAAGAGTTCCTTTACCCTACTTATGCTTGGCCCTAGTAAGCATTCACACTCAACAATTCAAGTCAAAGACGACTTCTCTGATACCAACATGATCCTGGATCTTTTCATCGTGACTTATAAATAATTGTATTAAATGAGCATAAATTAAAGTGCACCATTAAAGAAGGGAAAAATTAAAAATTAAGAGACATAAGCATAAGATATGAACACAAAAACTTGATAATGGAGTTTGTCCCTGGTGGACTATGTCTCCGGGTCCTGCTCTCAAATGAGTAGGCTCTTCCATTAACTCAACAAAAGAATTTTCCAAATACATGAATATACCTCATTCTGAAATCAAGCTGCAGAAGTAATGCTCAAATCAGAAAACAAACATCACCACTGGATTTGTGGCATCGAATTACCCAAAAAAGACTGTCTCCATTCTTTGATCCGTCTCTGGCAATCCCAGGCCCAAGAAGAATTTTGTCTCAGTTTTTGTGCCCTCTGTAACCTGCAATTATGACAGTATGGTCCCAAAATTTGTGCCCACAATTTCGTATGGTCCGCGCCTCATCTTGGATCTAGGCATATTGTACCTTTTAATTATTCAATACAGGCGTATATACCAAGCAACATCGGTGGCACATTGGTTATGGGAAGAGTTGTAAAGTCGTTGGGTATTGCGGAGGTACCAGGGTCGAATCCCGCTGGTCTCCAATTTTAAACGTTGGTTTGTTATATATGTTGCAATATATCTATTTCCCACTAATTTTAGTATATCCTCTATCGATACTTCCATTGACTACTAACATTCACGTTGTCTGCCAAATTTGGCAGACCCGCCATATTTTTTTTTAAACCAAAAATTCGTTCACAGGTCAATATTGGACATTTCTGGGCCGCCACTTGTTTCTTGATGATTGGGCCACATGGCACCCACTGATACTCCCATGTGTATGCTAGCGTGGCTTCCCTATCACTCTGTACTAGCACGTGGCGCTTCCTAGATGTTGCCATGTGGCACTTTTTTATTGGTCCACATGGACCCTTGAAAATCCCATTGGTGGATGACACATGGAAGCCTTTGGTGCTGCCACATGGTATGTTGATGTCAGCATCCCGTACAATGATGTCACCCTACCATGTCATCTTCTGAAGTCAAAAGTACAAATGATCATGTGCCCCCCTGTTGACTGGCCATGTTTGACCGTGGATATCTTTCAAACCGCAACTTTGTTTGACGACCCGTTTGCGTCGATAGAAATCTTGCGACACACTCTTCACAATCATGCCATTTTCACTAAGTTTTGATAACTTTGAACTTTTTCCCTTCTCTGTCTGCTAGAGCTATTCTGAGCCTTCTGAGTTATTCTTAGCCTTCTATGGATCCTTTTTGGATCATGAGGTGAAAAATATATGGTTTTACCTTCACCTGATTGAGTGATTTGATATACTGATAGAAGGTTCCAAGAAAGACTTGGAACACATAATACATCATTGAAATGACCATTATCTACTTGAATTGTTCTAGATCCCACAACACTAAGAGATCTATCATCACCAACAAATATTTTCTTGGTGTTACATTCATTTAGAGAAGAAAATATGTCTTTATCCTTAGCCATATGATAAGAGGCTCCAAAATCAATAATCCACTCATTAGAAGAAGAAGTAGAAGTTGTATTGAAGGAGAAACCATACGTAGAAAATGCATGTCCATGAGAAGAAAAAGAAGAAGAAGTAGAATAAATACTGATTTTGTGTTTCTTCATTGTTGCTTCTAAAACTTTCATCTTCTTGAAACATTTTAACTCATCGTGACAATATTTATTGCAAAAGTTGCAATATCTGTCAGTCTTCTTATTTTTGTATTTTGTTCCTTTGTCACCATTAGGATATGAAGTTGTTTGAGTGGGTTTGGGACCCTTGTATTGTTTTTTGTTGTAGCGAGGATGTTGCTTCTTTGGATTCTTGGGTTTATCTTTCTGTTGGGTGACTAAGGATTTGTTGGAGGTACCTACAGTGTCGATCACTCCAAGTCATACAAAATTATCTTCCTCTCTAATCAAAGTAGCATGAAAGGACTCAAGAGTGGGTTTTTGATAATATTTCCCTAGAGCCTCTCTTATGGTATAGAAGGTAGATACAAACACAAAATATGCATTACCTAGCTTAGAAATAATAAGATAGATGCAAAGCTCTTCCTCCATCTTTATCTCACATTCTTCACATAAAATTCTAAGTGTTTTAAACATAGATAGATAGTCTGTAATGAAAGAAAAATCACTTGGACTTAAAGTTAGTACTTGATTTTCTAACTGTTGTGCTCAAATAATATTGAGTTTACCAAACATAGATTCAATATTTTCCCAAGCTTCATCGGGGTCATCAATTTCTTTAAGGTGGAACCTTAAATCAAGAGAGATGGACATTCTGATTAGTCCATGTGATTCATCACTCCTATTAGCCCATTTGAATTTCTTATCATCATCAGTGAGTTCTTTTTCCTTTCCCAAGGTAATCCGATACAAGCCTTTACTTCTTAATAAATCCTCCATATGAGATTTCCATTCGATGTAGTTGGTGATGGTAAGCAAAAGATTACTGGAAGAAGCCATATTAAATATGTAGATAATATSGATTTAAAAATTGAAATTGATGATCTGGATGGAAAGATCTCAAAAAAWTAGGTGGTTTAAAAAAAAAGGCACTAAAAACGRACTTCGGATGTGAAAGTTATGCCCTTTTTAAAAATGAATAAGCAGTAACCAAAGGACCACATGGTGGTGTAAGTTGTTTTATGAAGTGACCCACTTTTATAAAAAGAAGTGGGGATCACTTTTACAWTGAAGTCACTTTATGAAATAAAAACCACATGCAAAATAAATAACTCTAAAATAAAATATTAAATATACTTATAGTGATTCACTTTTATACTTGAAAAGAGAAATACACTTTACAATTGAGCATGAATGTTTTCAAAAATAGTAACAAAAAGAGAGATTTGAACTCATGACCTCTTACTTAATAAGGAAACTTTTAACCAAATGGGCTAGCAAAAAATATTGTATTTTTTAGCAAGATGATTTTTGTTGTTGTTGTTGTTGAAGATGACCTTGGAGACCGTGCTAAGAAAAAGCTATTTTCACACAAGAAAAAAATTTCGCTTCTCGATAACAACAAGGGTTAGATCTCCGTTAGCTTACTCGAAAAATGCACATTTTCCTATTTGTTTCTGATTTTTCGAGATCGCATAGGGCACGGGGAAAAGCGCATACATAGATCTAAGAGAATAGAAACCCAGAAACAAATAATATAAAACCGAAATAACACCAAAATAATACTGTGCAAAAATTTTAAAATGGCATATTCAGGCTTTATACCTTCATATCTCACTGGAATAACTGTATCTTGGGCAAACAAAAACCTTTTCGAGTGAAACGAAAAGTGTTTTTGACTGAAACGAGTGCTTCAAAAGGAATGGAATAGTCCTCTCAGCCTATAAATATTCAAAAATTACAAAAAATGGAAATGAGGAAGCTCAACTTCACGATATCGATCTACAACAAGACTGGGTCTTCAAAAAAGTTCTGATACCATGTTCGAAAACTCATGTATTCCAATAGAGGACGAACACCTTTAGTAACCACTCACACAACCAGATCAAAGATCAACACGCCGATGTTTTTACGTGGTAAAACCCCTACGGGGAAACATTGACGGCCCCAACCAACGCAACCACTTGGAGAAGTTTATTAATGCAAAAGAAAAAGATTATAGAGAGGTTTTACAAGAGAGTTTCTCACAATTGATCATCGAAAAATGACCCTCAATGCTCTTTAAATAGATATCATGGACCAATCGGGTGTTAATGCATGAATCAATGACCCTTAAGATCGAGGAGAATATGAATCGTTGGATCACTCTATGTCGGGAACATATTGTGACCGTCGTATTTCCTAACTACAAATGCATACTAGTGAAAGACACTAAGAAACACACTTTTACCTAATGACACACTTGACCAAGTAGATCTTAACTAACTCCTAAGTGTCTAATTATCCTAAAAAAAATATGTTCCCTATCATCATCCTCACCATAAAAATCAAATGAATGGAAGTCATGTTTTCAGATATTTGCAGAAGAGATGTGAAAGAAAGAATTTTGGACTAGTGCCAACTACTAGGATAGATTGTGGTTGGATTGATGGATGGTCATGGAATTATTTGACAAGATTTTTAAGGACTTCATATCATTGTGTACCATCGGTTGTAAAGTTGTGCACATTTCCTCTCACTCACTAATGATTTCCTTGAAAGTGGTCGATCAAGGATTGAACCAACATGATAGCCGACTGGAATTTCTACTAAGTTCTTAAGGAAAAACACAAGTTTAGGGGGAATCCATTTTCCATTGATTTCAAAGGGGGAGAGTAGAAGATAGGGGGATAATTCTCTCTATTCCTGGGATATTTGTAGACATGGGGATAATTCTTTCTATGCATGGTAGACTGTGTTTCGTTGCAGGATTGCCATCAATGGAAAAATGAAAGATTGTTGGGATTATTGTCATTGATTTCAAATGATTAATGATGGTATTAATGTCACATTACGACATCACAATACAGATATGGAAATAAAATGGATAGTAAATAAAATATTATTTATTTTGGAAATATGGAATTATGTTATGTATTCATGATGTTCTCATGAAGTGGACCTCCATAACCACTTCACTAAACATCCAAAACCCTAAACTTAAGAGGTGAAGTGCCAAA
The DNA here is from genome assembly GCA_000966675.3 of Picea glauca. Lineage (NCBI taxonomy): Eukaryota > Viridiplantae > Streptophyta > Pinopsida > Pinales > Pinaceae > Picea > Picea glauca. Next base: position 15,697 of record JZKD02S0004445.1, read on the forward strand.
ATATTTGCGATCCTTGAGGTGGCTAGTTAATGTGTCAACTTCCTAGGGTTGCAACGTTTCTATACAATCTCCATTTGGAGTGTCATAACAAAATCATAACAAAAACAACCAAGATGGAGAACCATAATGATTTAGTGGAAGAGATGGGTGGCCATCGATATCCACCTGGATCAACCCCATCTATTCTTTTCAAAGTTTATGCTAATACAATACATTAAAGAAGAAAACAACCATCTTTCAAGTTGCTACTAAGTACCTAGTGTTGTGATATACCACCAAGCCTATATTAATGTTAAAGAATTATTTTTTCTTACCTTATTTGACTTTAGTGGCATTGATAAGAAATTCATATCCTCAAATCAAAACCTTTTAATTCCTTAAGGATTCACACCTACAGAAAACAAATATCCGCTAATAATACTCTAAGAAAGTTACATTATAGAGAAAGAATTTGGGTTTTCCTCACTGAGGCCCTAAGTAACATGAACATAATGACATATCTTTTAATATGGACTTAATTTTTATTTCGTTTACCCTTCTTATATTAACCACCACCTTTGTATTCATTGTACCCTTCTCATTTGACATGCCCTTCTCCCTTTTTTGTTTTCTCCACCATCAATTTTGTCCTTGCAACCATCCTTCTTATCTCAACTACCACAACCTTCCTTATTCTCCCACCTTCCTTCTTTCCTACCAATATTTTTTTACCCTTCCTAATTGTTTCCATCCTCCTTGAAACCCATCTCTTGTGTTCAAATTTAAAACTAATATACTAGACTACCAAAGAGGAAAAACATCCACCATTTAAGATACTACCAAGTACCTAGTGTTGTGATATACCAATGTTGTGATGTATCACCTGTTAGGATATTTAGACACTTAGGAGTTATTCAAGATATACTTGGTCTAATGTGTCGTTAGGTAAAAGTTTGTTTCTCAGTGTGTTTCTTTAGTATGCATTAGTATGCATTTGTAGTTAGGAAATCCAACGGCCATGATATGTTCCCGGCATAGAGTGATTCGATGGTTACTATTATTCTCAATCTTAACGGCCATTGATCTGTGACTTAACACCCGATTGGTCCATGATCTCTATTTAAAGAGCATGGAGGATCATTTGTCGATGATATATTGTGAGAATCTCTCTTGTAAAATATCTTTGTAATCTTTGTAAAATATCTTTGTGATCTTACCATTTAAGACATCTTTTGTTTTAATTTTTTCATATCTCCTCATGGAGAAACAAAAAATTACACATGTATGAATTGATTAACCCCATAGAATCAACACCTAGATAGTTGATGTATCATCCAGTGGACTTATTGTGATTCATAGATATCCAACCATTCACATGAACATTTATCACCATTGTACTATATTAAATAGAAAATTTATTTTTAGTTTCCTAAGTTATAACTATATTTTTCATTGCATTGGATTAGTTTTATTGTATAAAATCACTCCACACTTGTTTTTCAAAGTTTCCTTACACATATCTATGTGAATTTAGTTTGAATGTTTAATCTAGCATGATTGATATTGTAATGTTACTGACTTGGATAGTCTAGGAAACACTGCTAATGTGTGTGTAGGATCAAAGGTTTACAACACATAAATGATCATACAAATAATAAACGCAACAAAGGACTGCAAATTTTGTATTATGATATCTCTGTGGATTACAAAATGGACAAATGCGGTTGAATAAACTGACAATGCTTGACTAGATCAACAAAAAAAGGATTTTAGACGAAATACAAATAAGCAATTGTGACTGAATAAAATAACAACACTCTGCTAGATCAAAAGACAAAAGGATCTTAGCCAGAATACAAATAACAAACTAAAAGATAATACCTGGAATATGGGAGCACTGCGGAATCAATTAAGAATGATGGAAGACCTGGATGATCTTCCCGGTGACTAGGGTGTGTCTTTCAACACCGAAATCAACCAATTGATGTCCTTCTCATGGAATACACTGAAATATATCTCATGAGATGCAGCTCTTCTCCTCAATGAAAAGTCATAATCTGCATAATGATGAATTACGTCCCTGAACCTTCCTTTATAGCTTTCCAAAACCCTAAATCATGATTAAACCCTAATTTACTGTTGACTTCCAAAACCCTAAATCACTACTGAAACCCTAATTCATTGTTGACTTCTTTTTTTAGCTCATAATGACTTAAAAGTGATTTTAACCCTTTTTATCTCAATGCCACTTTCTCAATATAACACATGTTACTGGAGTGACCTCTAGTAACATTGTTTACCCCTCTTTGGCCCTTGCTATAGTCTAACAGGGTAGTTTAGACCATTAAGCCTCCTCTCTGGAGATCCTATTTGGAAAGGGACATTACAGTCCTCCCTTCCCGAAATTGCTTGTCCTCAAGCAATACCAGTACAGGGTGCTGCAACACCTGCTCGCTATCCCAAGTAGAGTCCTCTACTAGAAGCCCTCTGCATCTGATCAAACACTCTTTGATTACCCTACTCCTTAGTTTCTTCTCCCGGAACTCCAAAAAATCCTTCGGAACTAACTTCAACTGTCCCTCCTCATCCAATGGGGGAATCTCATCTAATGTGCTAATGAATTGTCCCACTTTCTTTTTGAGGCAAGACATGTGGAACACATTATGAATATTTCTCCCCTCTGGAAGCTCTAGATCGTAAGAAACCTCACCTACTCGGTGCATGATCCTGTAAGGACCATAAAATATGGGCTTGAGATTCTAGGCCCCACTCTTCTTCAGAGATGACTGTCTGTAGGGTTGGAGTCTCAAGAAAACCAAATCTCCAACCTCAAATCTGCGCTCTATCTTGTGCTTGTCCGCACTAATCTTCTGTCGGTTTTGTGTCATTTGCAGGTTCTCTTTCAAGAACTTCTAGATCTCTTGACTCTCTATGATCCAATCCTTTGCCTTGGGAGCTCTTCTCTCCCCGAAGACCAAGTCTACCAAAGTGGGAGCATCATATCCGTAAAATTCTCGGAAGGGTGTCATACCAATGGACATGTAGAAGGTGGTGTTGTAACAATGTTCTCCTAAATGTAACCACTTTACCCATGTTCTCTGTTGTCCTCCTACATAGTTCCTCAAATACCCTTCAACCCACTTGTTGAAAATCTTGGTCTGCCCATCTGTTTGAGGGTGATAGTTGGTGCTAGGTGTCAACTTTGTCACCACCAACCAAAACAACTCTCTCCAAAATGTCCCTATGAACCGACTGTCCCTATCACTGATGATGTTCTTCGGCAACCCATAAATTATGAAGACCTACTTGAAGAAAAGATCGACTACCTAAATTGTGATATACTTTGTCGGTATGGAGAATAAGTGAGAAAACTTGGTCAACCTGTCGACCACTACATAGATACAGTCCTTACACTAGACCTTGGGTAGACCTATGATGAAGTCCATAGATATACTCTCCCATTTCTGCTCTGGAATGGGGAATGGCTGAAGTATCCCTGCTGGAAGAGCATGCTCTGACTTGTTCTGCTGGCAAGTCACACAATCACTAATGTGTCTCATAACATCTTGTTTGAGGCCTTTCCATGAGAACCTCTCTCTGATCTGTTTGTAGGTTTTGAAAAACCCCTGGTGGCCTGCTAAAGGTGAATCATGAACTGCTATGAGGATCTTCTTCTTAAGCTTTGAATATGGCACCAAGTAGACTCTATCCTTGTAAAATATGACATTGTCAATGACCCTATATCAGTCATCCTATATATTCCCATCCATCACCTCACAAGAGAACTTGTTCTTGGAATATTCCACTAACAAGTGAGATTTCCAATCTGCTGAAATCTCCATCAAAGAACATGTCGCAGGTCTCCTTGATAGTGCATCGGCCACAATGTTCTTCTTCCCCTTGACGTACTCTATGTCAAATTCAAATGCATGTACCTTTGTCACCCATTTCTGTTGGCGCTCACTAAGGTCCTTCTGCTCAAGCAAATACTTCAAACTGTTGTGATCGGTCTTGACCACGAATTTGTTGCCCACCAAATATTGTCTGAACTTGGTCAAGGCATGCATGATTGTTAACATTTCCTTGTCATAAATGGAGTACAACCTCTCAAGTTGACTAAGATTTCAGCTCTCGAATACAATGGGGTGTCCTCCTTGCATCAAAACTACATTGATCCCTTCGTCGAATGCGTCACACTCTAGTACAAATGGCAGGGTGAAGTCTGGTAGTGCCAACACTGGACAAGTGCCCATGACTTCCTTCATGTGATCAAAGTATTCATGTGATTTATCGGTCCATATGAAGGCCCCATGATTGGTAAGATCTATCAGTAGTGCTCCAAGATGAGAAAAACCCCGAACGAACCGCCTGTAATAGCTACACAGCCCGAAGAAGCTCCTCAATTCTATCACATTCTTGGGTGTCGGCCAATCTAGAATGACCCTGATCTTTTCTTGGTGCACCTATACCCCCTTTGCACTGATGATGTGTCCTAAGTAAATCATCTCTGTCATACCGAAATCGCACTTGGACTCTTTGGCATATAATGATTGTGCCTCCATGATGCTCAATACCTCATCTAGGTGCCTCATATGCTCTTGTCATGACTGGCTATAGATTAAGATGTCGTCAAAGAAAACCAAGACTAATTTCCTTAACTGATCCTTGAATATATGGTTCATGCAAGACTGGAATGTAGTAGGTGCATTGGTTAGCCCAAATGGCATAAACAGAAACTTGAAGTGTCCAAAATGACATCGAAATGTCATCTTCTCTATGTCCTACTCTCGAATGTTGATCTAATGATATTCAGAGCGTAGATAAATTTTTGAGAAGAAAACTGCCCCATGCAGTTCATCCATCAACTCGTCAATGTGTGGGATAGGGTACCGATTCTTAATGGTTTTCTTGTTCAAGGCTCGGTAATCAATGCACATCCTCATGGTGCCATCCTTCTTCAGAACTAAGACAAATGAAGAAGAAAATGGGCTGCTGCTCGGTCTGATGTGTCCCATCACCAACAATTCCTTGATTGCCTTCTCTATCTCATCCTTGAACCTCCTAGGATGATGATAGGGGGGTGTGATCATAGGTTTCCCCCCCTCCTCCAACTCAATGGTGTGCTCAAACCCCCTGTCAGGTGGTCTCCCTGGTGGAATTATCACAAAGACCTGCTGATGTCATCCCAATAAATTCTTGATCTCTGTATGGTATTGTTGTCGACCTTCTGAATCCTTCTGAGTAGTGATCAAGCATTCTGCGGCATATGCTACCTCCACATGTCTAAATATCCTCTCCATCCTCTTGGATGAAACTGTCCTGGGTGCTCCTATTGACATACCTCTTAGAACAACCTTCTTCTCATCCTGATCTCTGAATCCCATTTCCAAGGTTTGGTAGTTGGTAGTGATTTTTCCCAAGGTAATCATCCACTGAACTCCTAACACCACATCTRTGTCTGATAYGACAACCACATAAAATGTGTCTCTCACTATGGAGTTGGCTAAATTCATCTCTAAGTTTGGAACTCTATCTAGACACTCCACTGTGTGGCCATCTGCTACCGCAACATCAAACCCCTCAAACTCCTTTGTCTGATGTGCCCTTCTTGATACTAGTGAAGCGTCGATGAAGTTGTAGGTGGCCCCACCATCTATCAGGGTGATTTCCCATTGCCCCTAAATAATCCCTCTGATACAAAGGGTATCATACCCAAGAACACCAGAAAGGGTCGCTATGACACCTCCCTTTGCTGGTTCTCTCCTGTTAGCCTGTTCTAGTAGTTGTGGGACTACTGGAGGATGGGATCTTGTTGGTGTCGGTGGTCTACGGGGAGACTTCTCCTCTGCTGGTGCTGACTCCTCCTTTGAACTAGTGGATCCACTGTCCTTCTCCTCCTCCTCACTATCCACGATGTCTGCTACTACCTCAATATAATGAATCTCTTCCTTGCCAATGCACCTGTGGCCTGGGACCCAAGGATCTCTGTAGATAAAGCAAATCTTCTTCCTCATAAGCTCTCGCCTAGTCTCATCATCCGAATTCTCCTTGCCCTTCCATTCTCTCTAGAATGGATTCCTATCTCAATCCCTCTAGGGCACAAATGGTTTGGAGAAAGTTTTAGTCTTTGGCACTGAGTCTGCCAGATCTCGAGTGCGAAGGATGGCATCCTGCAAAGTGGGAGGCCTGTATGACTTCACCCATCCTCTCAAATGATCTGTGAGTCCTTTTGTGAATATCATGATCATCCTGGGCTATGATATATTTTTCACTGCCATGAATACCCGTTGAATCTCTGTGATGAATGCCTCTACTATGCCAGTTTGTCTCAACTAGGCTAGATCCCTNAATACTTCAAACTGTTGTGATCGGTCTTGACCACGAATTTGTTGCCCACCAAATATTGTCTGAACTTGGTCAAGGCATGCATGATTGTTAACATTTCCTTGTCATAAATGGAGTAAAACCTCTCAGGTTGACTAAGATTTCGGCTCTCGAATACAATGGGGTGTCCTCCTTGCATCAAAACTACATTGATCCCTTCGTCAAATGCGTCACACTCTAGTACAAATGGCAGGGTGAAGTCTGGTAGTGCCAACACTGGACAAGTGCCCATGACTTCCTTCATGTGATCAAAGTATTCTTGTGATTTATCGGTCCATATGAAGGCCCCATGATTGGTAAGATCTGTCAGTAGTGCTCCAAGATGAGAAAAACCCCGAACGAACCGCCTGTAATAGCTACACAGCCCGAAGAAGCTCCTCAATTCTATCACATTCTTGGGTGTCGACCAATCTAGAATGACCCTGATCTTTTCTTGGTGCACCTATACCCCCTTTTCACTGATGATGTGTCCTAAGTAAAGCATCTCTGTCATACCGAAATCGCACTTGGACTCTTTGGCATATAATGATTGTGCCTCCATGATGCTCAATACCTCATCTAGGTGCCTCATATGCTCTTGCCATGACCGGCTATAGATTAAGATGTCGTCAAAGAAAACCAAGACTAATTTCCTTAACTGATCCTTGAATATATGGTTCATGCAAGACTGGAATGTAGTAGGTGAATTGGTTAGCCCAAATGGCATAAACAGGAACTTGAAGTGTCCAAAATGACATCGAAATGTCATCTTCTCTATGTCCTACTCTCGAATGTTGATCTAATGATATCCAGAGCGTAGATAAATTTTTGAGAAGAAAACCGCCCCATGCAGTTCATCCATCAACTCGTCAATGCGTGGGATAGGGTACCGATTCTTAATGGTTTTCTTGTTCAAGGCTCGGTAATCAATGCACATCCTCATGGTGCCATCCTTCTTCAGAACTAAGACAATTGAAGAAGCAAATGGGCTGCTGCTCGGTCTGATGTGTCCCATCACCAACAATTCCTTGATTGCCTTCTCTATCTCATCCTTGAACCTCCTAGGATGATGATAGGGGGGTGTGATCATAGGTTTTCCCCCCTCCTCCAACTCAATGGTGTGCTCAAACCCCCTGTCAGGTGGTCTCCCTGGTGGAATTATCACAAAGACCTGTTGATGTCATCCCAATAAATTCTTGATCTCTGTATGGTATTGTTGTCGACGTTCTGAATCCTTCTGAGTAGTGATCAAGCATTCTGCGGCATATGCTACCTCCACATGTCTAAATATCCTCTCCATCCTCTTGGATGAAACTGTCCTGGGTGCTCCTATCGACATACCTCTTAGAACAACCTTCTTCTCATCCTGATCTCTGAATCCCATTTCCAAGGTTTGGTAGTTGGTAGTGATTTTTCCCAAGGTAATCATCCACTGAACTCCTAACACCACATCTRTGTCTGATAYGACAACCACATAAAATGTGTCTCTCACTATGGAGTTGGCTAAATTCATCTCTAAGTTTGGAACTCTATCTAGACACTCCACTGTGTGGCCATCTGCTACCGCAACATCAAACCCCTCAAACTCTTCTGTCTGATGTGCCCTTCTTGATACTAGTGAAGCGTCGATGAAGTTGTAGGTGGCCCCACCATCTATCAGGGAGATTTCCCATTGCCCCTAAATAATCCCTCTGATACAAAGGGTATCATACCCAAGAACACCAGAAAGGGTCGCTATGACACCTCCCTTTGCTGGTTCCCTCCTGTTAGCCTGTTCTAGTAGTTGTGGGACTACTCGAGGATGGGATCTTGTTGGTGTCGGTGGTCTACGGGGAGACTTCTCCTCTGCTGGTGTTGACTCCTCCTTTGAACTAGTGGATCCACTGTCCTTCTCCTCCTCCTCACTGTCCACGATGTCTGCTACTACCTCAATATAATGAATCTCTTCCTTGCCAATGCACCTGTGGCCTGGGACCCAAGGATCTCTGTAGATAAAGCAAAGCTTCTTCCTCATAAGCTCTCGCCTAGTCTCATCATCCGAATTCTCCTTGCCCTTCCATTCTCTCTAGAATGGATTCCTATTTCAATCCCTCTAGGGCACAAATGGTTTGGAGAAAGTTTTAGTCTTTGGCACTGAGTCTGCCAGATCTCGAGTGCGAAGGATGGCATCCTGCAAAGTGGGATGCCTGTATGACTTCACCCATCCTCTCAAATGATCTGTGAGTCCTTTTGTGAATATCATGATCATCCTGGGCTATGATATATTTTTCACTGCCATGAATACCCGCTGAATCTCTGTGATGAATGCCTCTACTATGCCAGTTTGTCTCAACTAGTCTAGATCCCTAAAGTGTATATCAAGATCCTTCCTTTCAAACCTATCCATGAGCCTATCTGTAAACTCCCTATAGGAGGTGATGTGATTGTGACCCAATGTCACTAGTCCATGGTACCACCACTCGTGTTCCTCACCCTCCAAGTGTAAGGTTGAAAAACGGATGGCCTCTGTCTCGGTCATCTGGTTGAGCTTGTAATACATGTCTAGCTTTTGTACCCAAGCTCTGGCAGTGTATTTAGATGATCCGTCGAAAGAAGGGATGGGGAGTTTCCCAACTTTTTAGATGAAATCAAGGTTATTCCCCTGCTGTTGTTCTGTTCCCCCCCTCTGCGGCTCTCTGGGGCGGTTCATGAGTCCGAGTCCACAGTACTTGACTAAGGTCATGTCCTGATGGAAGTCACGACCCAATGTTGCGTACTCCCTCCTATACTCTGCAATGTCATCGACATGAGTGGGTGGCCTCTGTGCTATCGGTGGCAGTGATTCTACCGAGGGTGCCCTCTAGAAAATGGGAAAAAAAGGTCTAGGAACCCTACTCGCAGAGATGTATGTGCGAGAGGGTGACTCGGGTCTACTTCCTGCTCTCGAGTTCCCCTGTGTTGCATGAGGGACTTGTGTATCTGGGGTGCCCACTCTAGCCAATATATCAACCACCTGTGCCAAGGATTGAGACATGTTTCATTGACTAGTTAACATATCGTTGATAACCTACAAGAAATCTGCCTCTAGATCTATGGGGGCCTTGCCACTACCCTCTGGTCGCTCATATCTATCTCCTAACATCCTCTATGCCTCACGCTCAGACTCATGCTTTGCCATTCTCTCTGCTTCTCTATGTGTCTCTTCCTCTTCCTCTGCACTAGGAGGATGTTGACCGCCTATTCAGCACAGGGGTCAACTCATTTTCCATGAAGTATTATCTAATGTTGAAGACAGAAATGGTTCTACTGGGCATCTAACGCCCCAGCACTTAAATTTTTGTAAGCAGAATTTCCGCACCCCTGCGTGGGTTTATAATGTAATAATGTCTGTGTGGATCATAGTTAGGTCAGGTACCTTAGATGTGTCATCAAGGGAGTTCCTTTCATCGAGGGTTTTTTATCCTTAGGTTGTCGACCAGACAAGCTCCTGGCCGACTTCCCTTGAGTTTTTCCCTCCACAGGCTTCCTCCAAAGTGGTGGAAGGCGCTCTGATGGTCTCGTTCATTGAGTAACCTCTTAGGATTATTGTAAATGACCATACCAGACAGTGTCTGAAGTTTCACGGAATTCCGTCGAGTCTAGAGTAGTTTTTTTTAATTAAATAAATTTAAAAAAAATTAATTAATTAATTATTTTTTGAGCTAAATGTTGTAAAAAATTCGTCTTTGGGAGAAAGATAGGGGTATTTGTGCTCAAAATGAATGGAATAGCACTCCCTACACCCACTGACCAAGTTTCAGCTCAGTCGGACTAATTTTTCTATGCCTTAGTCCACTTAGAGTTAGTTTAGGGCAAAACGACAATTTTAATTGCTAAGGTGATATTATTAAAATATCAAAAAACATTGTAATTTTTGAGTTAGTGAGTGAGTGTAAGGTAGAAAGTGGCAATATAAAACCCTTCTATCCTACCCAAACCCATCCTAACCCTTTCCCAACTTAATTCAACCTCTTAATTCATCTTTTGACCATCTTTTCCCTTGCCCTAAGTCAAAAAACGACCCACTAACTAACTAAATCCCCAAATCTATCTTTGAGATCCTCAAGAGTCACTCCACACATGTGGAGTGCTCCCCTAGACTCACTCTAAACCTAAACTAACCCAAAACCTAACTAAACCCACCTTCTACTCACCTAGAAACCCCACGCCCTCTCTCTTGGGGAGCCCCCTCTTAATGGAAAGTTGTTACAACTCTCCAAAACCCTAACCACTTGCTAAACTTAGCACGTGGGCCCTCCTAAATTGCCTAGTGCGCCCTTTTGGGTGAGTTAGTTAAACATTCCCATGCCTCCACCTCACCATTTCGTTTTTCTCTCACCCAAACCCTAGTGGGGCACCCCTCCTCTTGGGATTTGCTCATTGACTCAAGTTTTGACACTTGGCTTTGATCTAAAACCTCTCTCTTGACCTCTAGAGGTATAAAGAGAAGCCTCTCCCTCACTTTTTCTTCACCATTCTTTGAGCTATTGTTATGCTACCGAAATCTTGCCATTCTTTCTTGCTCTTGCCANATCCCAACCTTTTCCCAACTTAATTCAACCTCTTAATTCATCTTTTGACCATCTTTTCCCTTGCCCTAAGTCAAAAAACGACCCACTAACTAACTAAATCCCCAAATCTAGCCTTAAGATCCTCAAGAGTCACTCCACACATGTGGAGCGCTCCCCTAGACTCACTCTAAACCTAAACTAACCCAAAACCTAACTAAACCCACCTTCTACTCATCTAGAAACCCCACACCCTCTCTCTTGGGGCGCCCCCTCTTAATGGAAAGTTGTTACAACTCTCCAAAACCCTAACCACTTACTAAACTTAGCACGTGGGCCCTCCTAATATGCCTAGTGCGCCCTTTTGGGTGAGTTAGTCAACCATTCCCATGCCTCCACCTCACCATTTCGTTTTTCTCTCTCCCAAACCCTAGCTTGGGTGCCCCTCCTCTTGGGATTTGCTCATTGACTCAAGTTTTGACACTTGGCTTTGATCTAAACCTCTTCCTTTTGCCTCTAGGGGTATAAAAGGAACCCTCTCCCTCACTTTTACCTCACCATTCTTTGAGCTATTGTTATGCTACCGAATTCTTGCCATTCTTTCTTGCTCTTGCCATCTTCCACTCACTCATTGCTCTTGGGATTTTTGGAACAATTAGTTGCCCAAGGTTCCACCATATTGGATGAATAAAGAAAGCTTTGGAGGACAT
>JZKD02S0004456.1:19244-43661 GCA_000966675.3 Picea glauca
ATTTATTATATTTCTATTGTTATATTAGTGTTGTCGACTAGACCCTTTAATTGTAATTGTACCTTTTGTCTCCTATATATATATATACTAAGGAGACCTAGTTTTAACACCATCTCATATTGTACATTTGTTATATTGTAAAATGAGGTTTCTCCCTCAAAGAGGCTTCACATTCTTTTTTTTTTTTTACAGAAACATATATAATTATATTAGAAAGGGGTTTGGATTTCTCCAAAAAAGGCCAAAATTACAGAATGCCCATAGGCTGAAATTGTATAAAAAAAACTTGATGTCTCTAGCCCTATACCTGTCTGCATTTTTTGATTTAAGCTAGTTCTCTTTATACAAAAATTCCAAGGAAATATGGCTACAAAAGAGTAGATCAAGTACAAAACTTTGCTAACCATGCTAACTAATGCAAATGTAAACTTGTGTCCACCTGGTTTTGTTGCTAGATCTCCATATCCCAAGTTGTTGTTGGGTTTGGATTTGCTGCTTGACCTACTACTGGAACCAGAGGCACATTTGGGTGTATTTGTGGGTGGAGTGCCACATTTGAGGCTCTGGATTTGGCGAAATTGATTGGCTGGTTGTGTTCTTGGACTCTGTGTTGATGCTGAGACCGACGAATAGAGAGAATGAGGGATGAGTTCCTATTAATTGTGTGCATGATGAGGGCCATTTAGGCATTGTGGCGTTGCTCCTGAGTTTAGAACTATTGGGTCTGCTATTCAATTTGTGATTTGAGTGAGGCAATTTCCTCCTGCTATGAACTCATTTGTCCTAGATTATTCCTATGGTGCATTTTGAACACTGGTAGTCGTTCCTGCCACGACGCCACATATTTATGTGAGGATGATAACAATCTCATGGCCAATTGCACCAGGGCTTGAGATGGTAATGAACAGTTCCTCCACCTTTGTGTTTCAAGCATGTTCCTTTCTAGAAAACATAGAAAACCAGAGGAAAAAGGTTGTAGAAGGTGAATGCGAGCACCATAACGTTGTTGGATTGAATTCCGTGCGAGTGGATGATGGAGGGTGAGGCCATGGATGTATGTACGAAAAATCTCCAGGACATGCGAATATTTTTGTAGAGGGAGGTTCAAAGTACAGAGCACCAATTCTTGTGTGAGGGAGATACGAAAATGACCAACCACGACATGAAGGGGAGTGAATATGAAAGGAGGCGCCGATCATAAGGCATGTCGACATGAGGTGGAGGAGGGAGGCACATGGTGAAATCATGAGGATATCCAAGGGGAGGATGTGCGTGTGATAAATTTTTCAGAAGGAGTGGATGGAACGGTTCACATTGCTTAGGGTTTAGACACATAACTAAGTGAGGAGTTTAGCCTTAATTGTCTAGTAGCAATAAATTTTTCTTCTTTAGTGAGAGAGTCGGCTATGGTTTTCTTAGTTCTATATACATGGTAATAGCATAATTTTTTTAATTTGTGTTTCAGGTCTTTGATTCAGAGTAGAGTTCTGGAAATATTGGGATGCGTATTCTTGAGAGTTTGACGAAGTCCCCTTATGATCAGATCAGAGTCACCAATAACCGTGAGACTTGAAGATATTTTCTTTAGAATAAGGCAAAGTCCCATGAATACAAGGACCTTTATGTGGTTATTAATAACTTTCCCTAATCCCCAAGCAAAATGCATAACCTTGTTTCCTTCGGAGTCAAAGACAACTCCCTCCACACCTGCCGCCCCTTGGTTTCCTGTTGATGCTCCATCAAAAAATAGAAGGCGAGAATGTTATTGACGTTTCCATTGAAGAAATTATTGATTGGCTAATCGCAGATTCCACATATTCTTTTTTGGTTTTTGAGTGGGATCGGTGCAATTGGCAAATCGATTTCCTAAGAGACTAGCTATCCAAAGTTGCTCTGAGTCTGTAAGAAAAACTCGAATGTCTGTAAGTTTAATCTGGATTGAGAAATATTCTAAAAGGAGACCACAAGATTGTGTATGAATCCGATGGGGGGGAAGAGATTTATTTTGGAAGATGTCCTTATTTATTGCTAACTAAATTCCCCAATAGATGAACTTTGGAATCTGCCTCCATAGACTTGCAAATAGGAGTTTTTAGTTTAAGTTGCCAGCGTATATTTGCTTCCAATGAAAAAACATATCGTTCCAATTGGAAGCAGGGTGAAATTTACAACGAAGAGAAGTAAACACACAATCCCAAACTTGTAAGGTAAAGGGATATTCAAAAAGTAAATGATGTATTGATTCCTCGGAAGCCTTGCATAGGGAACATCTGGATGGGCCAACGATGCCTCGCTTCTAGAGATTTTCTGTAGTAAGAATTTTGTCGTGTATCATGACCTAAGTGAAAGCCTTGAGTTTTGGGAGAGAGGGTCCAGACCATACACATGACCAAATCTTGGAGAGAGGTGGCACTGGATAGTCTGCAATAAGACTAGCATATACTAGTTTGACTGAATAGTTTGTTGTACCCCAATAACGAGAGTCTCTACAATTGAGTTAAGAGGGGTGCATCCAACAAGATGCTCAAAGAGAATAGGTATAAGAGGAAGGAGTTGTTTGGGGGGGTGATAAATTTTTCCAAGACTGCCAGAGGCCAAACACTGTCCATTTAGAAAAATCCTAAATCTTGGAGTAGCCATTGGATAAGCACCAAAGCTTGATGGGGTTAAGAATTTTGATTTTTTTCAAAGGGTGCCTTTCCCAGAATGTTGTCCATCCATACGTTGATGAGGGTGCCATTTCAAGGAGCCCAGGAAATCTTAGATTGAATAAGAGGGGCTTCCATTCTTAGAAATTTCCATATTGGAGAGCCATTGGAGGAGGGAAGGGGGGTATCCAGGCTGCAGATTTGATCAGGATTTAGGAGCAGAATGATCCGATTAACAAACTGAATACAATAAACACATAGATATGAAGAATAACAAAAATATCCAGTGAACAATCTTCTATTAAATAATGAAATAGGATGAAACTTTAAAACTGCATAACTAAAACACTTGCTCGAATGGTCGTAGCTATCTCTGAGAAGAGATGTGGATGCTACACGCATCCGTGTGAGAATAATGGATTACAATGAGGCTCCATAGGTCTTTTGATATTACTCATGAATGTCAAAACCCTAGACATCCAAAAACCCAACCCTAGAAGGTGAAACGCCAAAAGTCATGTGGGCCCTATGGGTAAGTTGGTGTAATTTGGTACCTCAAATTCCAAGGGTCGTAAATTTTTCATACGACCTTTGTTTTAGGTGCGTGATAGCCCATTGGAAAGGTATTTCAGAGAACTACACATTCCACTATAAAAACCTGACTTCGTTTACAGTTTGATTGTGGCATGCCAAAAAAACAACGTTTAGGGCCCCAAAACGACCTTGGAAGTACAACAAGATGTGTTGACATGAAAACATACAAAATAAGATAGTTGGATTAGGGAGGCCACCTGCATCCACATGGAAGATGTGAAAGGATTCAGACAACCCCAGAAGTTTAGAACCCACAATTACAAATCATTACAGAAGAACGTGCTAAACAAAAAAAACAGACATGAGGAGCCAGTTGGAATAGGTGGGTGGCCACCAATATCCACTTGGATCAATCCTTCCCCCTTAGGAAGCAATGGTATCCATTGCATTGAGTTCCCCCATCAGGTGAGGAAAATTCTGCTCGATTTGTCCCTGGGTGAGCCACTTGCCTTGGTGTAGGAGTTGCCTTGCCTTGACAACCCGATAAAGCTGGATCCGCTGCTCGCGAGTGCCCTTGACATGTGTGTCCACTATCTGATCAGTGGATGCTTATTCCATGTAGTCGAGGTTCAACTCTGTTGGTGTTAACTATTCTGCGATCTCGAAGGTGTCCAATAATGGGGGAAAATATGGCCGAAGGAGGTCCACATTGAATACTTGATGCAGGCCAAGGAAGGGTGGAGTGTTGAGATCAAAATCATTTCTACCCACAACCTTGGTGATAGTGTAAGGCCCATAATGAAGTGGGATAAGCTTTCGATGGGGACCAGTGAGATGCTCCTTCTGCAAATGTAACCATACTTTGTCGCCAACCTGAAACTGGTTTGGTACCCTGTGTTGATCACGACGCTGCTTGTACTTAGCATTGGATTTATGCAAAATCTCCTGGACCTATTGGCGGATGCGCTGAATTTGCTCAATGAATATGGTGGCTTTTTTGATCGTAGACTGATCAAGGGAAGAGTATGTCTGTGCAGTGGCAAGAGGAAGTGCATCAATAGGTCCCAAGGGTTGGAATCCCATACCCACCTGAAATGGGCTATGGCCGGTGGAAATATGGAGAGGCATGTTGTAACTGTGTTTGACATATGGGAGACTCTCATCCCATGTACGTGGATGCTTAGAATTGTACATGCGTAGGATGTGCACAATCATCTGATTAACGACCTCTCTTTGGCCACCGGTTTGGGGGTGGAAAGAAGTGAATTTTTTGAGCTTGGTGTCCAACAGAAACCATAGAATTGACCAAAAGGTGCTGAGGAACTTGTTGTCTTGGACGAAGATGATGGTATGTGGTATCCCAAAGTGGACCCACACTCATTTGAAGAAGACCTTAGTAGTATCTTCCACTATGACATTCTTCTTATAGCCTGTGAGGATGGACATCTTTGAAAACCAATCAACGACCACAAACACACAGTCATTTCCTTGCTTGGTGGATGACAAGCCAGAAATGTAATCCATTGAGATGGATTCCCAAGGATTCTTAGGAATAGGAAAAGGGGTGTATAAGCCTTGCTTCTTGATGGCTGGCTTGGAAATGGCACAAACAATGCAAGATTTGATATACTTGCTGACGTCTTGTCGAAGTTTCGACCAATAAAAATGTTTCCGAAGAACGACCATAGTTTTCTCCACGGCAAAATGTCCTGCCACCCGACTGTAGTGGGCTTCCCAAATCAGGTTTGCACGCTCGCTTGTAGGAACATAGAGATGGCCCAGGTGGAATAAGATTTTGTCCTGAATGTGAAAATCAATGACAATTGTGCTTGTACCCAAGAGATGATAGGTGGTGGCGAAGTCCAGATATTGTTGATAAAGTTGGGGCCACTCAGATGCTTCATGTCCACAGGAATGGAGCACAATGGTGAGTGCAACGACAAGAGGCCAACTGAGGCAGTCAATGACACATGTGGAGATACCAGTCTTATACTTTATGTTGATATGGAACGTCTGTAGGTCGGTGGACCACTTCTGATGGCGGTCGTTCTGCAATTTCCCTTGTGTATGTATGAACTTGAGAGGCTAGTGATCAATGTGTATGATAGTCTGTTTCCCCATAATGTAATGTTTCCATTGATGATAGGCTTGTACAATGGAATACATTTCGTTGTCATAGGTGGGGTATTTCCGGATAGTATCAGAGAGTGTCTCACTATGGTATTCCACCGGATGCCCGTGCTGAGTGAGAACTGCACCCACAACCTAGTCAGATGCATCAATCTCAATCTCGAATGGTTGATGTAGATTGGGCAAGGAGAGTACTGGTGCCGAGCACAAGCGATACTTCATATCATCAAATGCTCATTGCTGCTCCTTCCCCCACATGAACTTGGCCCTACGACCACCCTTGGTCACCTGGATGAGGGCCCATGCAATATGGGAGAATCCCAACACGAACCGTCGGTAGAAGTTGGCTAGTCCCAAAAGGCTCTGAAGCTCGTTCAACATGGTCAGGGCTGGCCAATCACGGATGACTTGGATATTAGTTGAATCAACATGTACCCCATGCTCATCAAGAATGTAGCCCAATTATTGGATCTTGTTCATGCCAAAAGAGCATTTTTCCAAGTTGGCATAAGGTTTGTGCTGCCGCAAAGTGATCAAAACCTACTGAACATGTCACATGTGCTCCTCCCACGTTCTGCTGAAGATGAGGATGTCATACAAATATACTACCACAAAGGATTTGGTGAAGGGTCTCAATACATCATCCATCAACCTCATGAAAGTGGCTGGTGCATTTGTTAAGCCAAAGGGCATGACTAGCCATTCGTAGAGACCTTCTTTAGACTTGAAGGATGTCTTCCATACATAAATTGGTTCGATGGGAAACTGGTGGTAGCCAGACTTCAGGTCAATCTTGCTGAAGAAATTCCCCCCCTTGAGTTGGTCAAGAAGGTCATCAATCCTGGGAATGGGGTAGCGGTTCCTGATTGCGATTTTGTTTAAGGATCTGTAATCAATGCAGAGTCACCAAGTCTCGTCCTTCTTCCACACTAGTACAATCGTGATTCTGTAAGGGGAGGAGCTGGGTATGATGTGCCCCTTTTGAATAAGCTCTCGGATATGATGTCTGATTTTGTCATTCTCCATCAGCGAGCACTGATAGACTTGTCCATTAGGTAGAGGTGCATCAAGGGTCAGATCAATTGGATGCTTGACTTGGTAGTGTGTCGATACCCCTGTAGGTGATGAGAAGATGCCTCTGTATTCTTCCACGATCCCGTCCACTTTCTTGTGCTGCAAAGAGAGACATTGTGTATAGGCCACAGATGTGGCAACAACCTTTTTCTTATTGTGAGCACAGATCACAAAGAAGATGAACTTCCCAGTCTATGAAATGACCTTACTACATTGCTTAGCAAAGATTAAAGAAATAGCAATAGGCAACGCTACCTCTGGGATCCTATACAATTGTCTACCCAAAGTAATAATAACACTAAGGGGTCTAAAATCATACACAACATGACGTTTCCAAAAATATGGTTTTCCTAAAAGAACATCACAAACTTCAAGGGGAGAAATATCACACAATACCTCATCTTTGAAAGGCTTGATGCCGTAGGGCAGACAACACTGTTGGCTAACATAAAGATCTCTTCCTTGGCGAAGCTAGCCAATGGTGTAGGAATGCAGGTGCACTGTCATTAGTAGGTCCAACCGCTTGGCGACCTCTGTTAAAATCAAGTTCTTCTGACTAGCGCTATCGACAATGAAATGAAGTGGAGCCCCCTTGACCCACATCTGTGAGTGAAAGAGGCATTCCCCTTCCTCTGGTTCTTCTGGTTCGCTTGGCCAGAGTTTGGTGGTAATGACAGTGGAACTGGGTTCAACATCGATAATCCGCTTCCCTCCTTCAGTATTTGACTCGGAATCAGAATCAACCTCTGACTCAGAATCCTTCATCTCGACCATGAGGGACTGCTTTGAGCGACATTCTTCGATGTTGTGCCAAGGACTTTTATGGTATTCACACCATTTTCCCGTGTCCTTCTTTGTCTTCTCATTGCCCTTCTTGTGTTGTGGATTGGGCTGGTTTTCCTAAGGGCGACCATCTCGACTTGGTCCCTTGCTGTGTGAGTTAGGGCTGCCTTTTCCCTGCTTCGGCTGTGAGGGATTTGCAGATCCAAAGTCTCGCCTTTTCTGCTTAAATTTATGCTCGATCTTGACAATGTATCTATAAGACGTGCCCACTGAGGCGATGTCCATGAACTCCATTTATGTTTGAATGTATCTGTGCAAATAATCATGGTATTTAAGCGCCAGATGATGCTCAAAGTATTTGATACCCATTTTGGTGCGTAGGGTATGGAAAATATTGCTGAAATCTAGTACTGTTTGGTGCCTTTCTTGATGTAGGGTGGTCCATCTGGTGTACTGGTCCTCGTAGCTTCCAACATGGTAGTACTATTTTTTAATGGCATCTCAGAAGGAATCCCATGTAGGGGCCACCACAAACATTGTAGGTTCCTCCATGGCCCTTTGTTCAGAGTAAGTATCCCACCAGTCTTTAACATGGGGAACGACCTTGAGGAGTGAAAAATAAATCTTTTCCCTATCAGAAAAATTGTGAACCAAAAAATATCCTTCGAGCAGATTTAACCATTTATCTACAACATTTTCATCTATTAGTCCTTCAAATAATGGAATATCAAAATTTACCTGTACCTTGAAGGGGGTTGCATGGTCGCTTGATGAAGATGCTTCTCTTGTGGGCAACCATTGAAGGATCTGCGCGAAGTTGTCCATCATTTTGTTCCTTTGTCGCGTGAGGGATTCCTCGAGCAACATTTTAATAGGATCTCCCGCTTCATAATATTTATTTTCATCCCCCATGGATTTTTTTTGGGCTTGGCGTGAATGATCTTGTAATGTCTTGATTGGTTCAAGTCCCAACTTCTTGTACCCAGATCTTGTTGGGGACATGCACGAAGAAAAATAAATGAAGAGAAGATCACTATGATACCATTGATCTGGATTTAGGAGTGGAATAGACTGGTTAACAAACTGAATAAAATAAACACAGAGATATGAAGAATAACACAAATATCCAGTGAACAATATCTTCTATTAAATAATGAAATAGGATGAAACTGTAAAATTGCAGAACTGAAACACTTGCTCGAATGGTGGTAGCTATCTTTGAGAAGAGATGTGGCTACTACGCGCATCCGTATGAGAATAATGGATTACAATGAGGCTCCATAGGCCTTTTTGATATTACTCATGAATTCCAAAACCCTAGACATCCAAAAACCTAACCCTAGAAGGTGAAACACCAAAAGTCATGTGGGCCCTATGGGTAAGTTGGTGTAATTTGGTACCTCAACTTCCAATGGTCGTAACTTTTGCATACAACCTCCGTTTTAGGCGCGTGATAGATTTTTGGAAAGGTATTTTAGAGAAATACACATTCCACCATCAAACTCTGACTTCGTCCATAGTTTGAATATGGATATCCAAAAAACAATGTTTAGGGCCCAAAAAACGACCTTGGAAATACAACAAAATGTGTTGACATGAAAAAATACAAAATAAGCCAGTTGGATTAGGCGAGAGGCCACCCGTATCCATCTGGAGGATGTGTGGGGATTTATACATCCCTAGAAGTGTATAACCCACAATTACAAAACAATATAGAAGAACATGCTAAACAAAAAAATACGGACACGAGGAGCCAGTTGGAATAGGTGGGTGGCCACCAATATCCACCTGGATCAAGATTCGAGGACAACCAATATATTTGACTAAAATAGCTTGCTTCCACCAATCCAAGGATCTGAAGATGAGACGCCAAACCATCTTTGATCCCAGGGAAATATTCATGAGAGAAGGGTTACGAACTGCCAGGCCTCCTTTGTCTGTTGGTTGACACATACTTTTCCAATTGACGAGATGATTTTTTTTTGTATTTTTTCTCCCTCCTTCCCATAGAAATCCTTAGAGAGTTTTTGATATTTTTTCAAGAATTCCTTTGGGTGATAGTAGACCTGCACACTAAAAGATTGTTAGTGCAAACAATTTTTTTTTGACGAGAACGATTTTACCTGCCGGATTTAGCCAGCGAGTGCCCAAACTTTGAATTCTGTTGGCTAATTTGTCCATAGTTTTTTTTCATTCCTATGAAGAAAGAAGGATTTGAAAAATGGGCATGCCAAGATAGTTGAAAGATTTACAATTAACAATAAATAGAAATCCAAAAATTCTAGAAATGATATCTTGCTGATGTCCTGGTATATTCCATCCATAAATTTTGCTTTTGTTGATATTTATTTTCCCTCCTGAAGTTGTTAAGAAAGTGCCCAAAACCTGTTTGAACCTCTTGGAAATGATAGGGGAGGCGACTCCAAGGAGAAGAGTGTCATAAAACAATTGGGAATGATTTATTACTTTGAATCTTGGTGCGATTTGGATCCCAGGGAGACGTCCCAATCTGCACTCCTCTTCTAGTTTACGACTTAGAGAATCTGCCATTAGAGTTTAAAGAGAGGGTGAAAAAGGGAAAACCTGTCTTAGCCCTCTACTTGATTTGAAGAAATTCATCGGGAAACCATTTGCCATCAGGGCTATCCATGGGGAGCCAATAAAAGCTTTAATCTAGTCTATGAATTACGGGGAAAATCCATACCGATCTAGAACCTTTGAAAGAAATGAGTGTTTTACACAATCAACGGAATTTTTCATATCCAATTTGAGCACCATTCCTTTGTCTCTACATCCCCTTCTAGAGTGAATAAATTCATGAACTGGAATTATATTGTCAGTGATTTGTTTGTTTTCCATGAACCCACCTTTATTTTCAAAAACCAATTTCAAGAGATGCGGTTTTAGTCTCGAGGAAATAATCTTAGTGAGAATTTTGTAGGAGGAATTGCAAAGAGATATTGGATGAAATATGGAGAAATTAGATGGGTTTGTCTCCTTCGGAATGAGAGCCAAGAAAGTTGAGTTAGTAGCTCTGCCCACTTTCTTCTGTCGAAGGGTGTAGTTTAACATGCATCAACGATCATGTTTACTTAAGCTCCAAAAGTGTTTGTAGAATCTGATAGAGAAATTGTCTGGACCTGGTGCTTTGTCTTGATCAAGTCTCCTAATAGATTGGAGTGTTTCTTCTTATGGAATTTGTTGAGTGAGAATCTCATTGTCTTCTACTGTTATATGATGAGGAATATGCTCTAGCATATCTTGGGTGGCTATTTCATTTTCTTCTTGATTTATTTGGGAATATAAATATGCAAAGTGTTGGGTTCGTGCCAATTTAATTTGGTTGAAGTTTTCAATGATTTTCCCGGACTCAGATTGAATCTTTGACACTGTATTCTTTTTTCTTCTTTGTTGGGCCTGTTTGTGGAAGAAAGAAGTGTTCGGATCTCCAATTCTTAACCATAAACTCCTAAATTTTAATCTCCAATGTTCTTCCTCTCGTCTCATTGTAGAGTGAAGATTTTTATAAGATTATTTTTCCCATTCATTCTCACCTCTTTCTCAAGGTGTGGATTTCACTATGTTTTTATGCTATTTTGGTTGTTTGGTGCATAATATTTGGTATCAGAGCATACAATCCTAGGGTTTTTCTCCTTTAAATGAGTCACCTTTGAAATTTTGATATAATGTTTTTTGGGAAGTTTTAGACATAATAGTTTTTGGGCGTCTGAGATGAAATAACGAAGTATATATGGTAGAGATTTGTAGTTTTGTTTCACCATAATTTTGGAGTTATATTATGTGGAATTTGGGTTTTCGACTAGTCCTAAAGCTAGTGTCAAACACGTGTTCTTGGTTTTTGACTTCTACCATAATGACCATTCTTACTATACTCGTGTTTGTTATTTCTCTTTTCATTTCTCCGTAATTTTCTTATGTGGTATAGATAATTTGTGTTTTTTTACATTCACCATCATGCCCTTCTTCCTTAGAGTGAGAGTAAAAAATATCCCATTCTTATCTAGAGAAATCAAAGGTCCTCCTTCCTTTTTTCCCCCTTTGTGACTACTTTTTTGTACTTTTAAAGGTGTCATTCTTACAATCATGATACGAAGGATTAATGGTATATGAATTTATAGGTTTCTCCTATTTATCTAATTTGACATGTCCAAAATAATTAGTTCCTACCTCAATGTGATAAGTCTTGCACTTACAGTGAATATATTCTTTGATAGATATAATGCAAGATAGTGTTTCTTGAGAGTGTCATGCGTTAGTTTTTATATTAGAAATAATTATAGTTAGGTCCACTCGGATGACTAGTGTGGAATGCATATAGAAAATGACTTTCAAGGCATAGTACATAGTGAATAGAAAAGAGACTAGACCATGTTAACAATAGTGCTTACTACACGAGGATAGAGATAGATGATAAACTTTAACACCTTCTTTAGGTTTTCATTTTTACCGTACAACTAAGTCTAGAAATCATGGAAAACATTTTTTCCTCAACCAAATTGGTATGGGACAATCAAAAGCTAGACTTTAGATCTAGAATACGTCCCCAAAAGTGTTGTCTCTTTGAGGTGTACTTGTAGATTTAGATGTGTTATAGTATAAGGACAACCATGGTAGAATGATTGAAACAACCACAACTTGAGAAATAACCATTGAAAACCTTATATTAAGTAGAAAAGTAAAGTTTTTCCTAATGAAACAATATTCAAGCATGGAAATATAAAAGAAATTGTAATGTACTTATACAAGAGAAACATATAATTAAAAGAAATATATGAGGAAATTCAAAGTACAAAAGTACAAGACTATTGAACCTAAAGAATAAGTAACCCTTTATTGGTCTTCCAAAAGGTGAACAATGTTCACATGAATTTTCTAGAGGGCAACTCCAAATGAGTAGTGCTCTAATAAATTATAATAATTAGCAAAATATTACATATCTCTCTAAATCTATAAACAATTTCTATCTTCCCTAAACCCTAACCACTAGTGGTCCCTACGTTATTGACTAGTTCACATTCATTATTGAGTACCAACTACCTAGATGACCTTATTCAATAAGGATGACCCTTTACATTAATTACCAACACACCAACTACTTAATGGATATTATTCCAATGGGATGGCCATATTACTATAATTAAGTAACATCTAAAAACATAAGTACTCATAACTAGAGGGGTTAGGGTAGGACCCTAACATGTCCTCCCCCAGGGTGGAGATATGGAAACTGCTGTAAAATGATAGTTAGTTCCCAGGTGGAATTTTCATTTGATGTATTTTTATACTCTATCAAGACCTTATGGATAATGAGTTGGCATAGACAATTTTATCTTTTTTCTAATACCACATCGAGTTGCAACCAGATGGAATCCTCTTCATCAATTTCCAGGAGGATGGTATGAGCTTGGTAATTTGTCCCAACTACTTTATTCAAATAGGACACATGAAATACTAGGTAGATTTTGGAGTGCAATGGGAGAACCAATTTGTAGGATACTTGTGGCATCGTGAGAACCATGTTTAATCCATTTGAGTATTTGAGAGGGGCCATAGAACTTGGGTGCTAAATTCTAATGAATTTTTTCCTCAAGATATGTTTGCTGACAGGGCTCGATATGTCGAAACACTTGGTCCCCTTCTTCAAAGTTGTGCTATAAGAAATTTTGATCATCTTGTTTCTTCATTTGATTTTGATCCAATACCATATTGGCCTTGATTTTGGGGAGAATGTTATCCCTTGTGTTAAGATTTATGTCCACTACCTAAAACTTGGATGTTCCTGGTACTTACAAGGCCATAGATGGGGTATTTTTTCCATAGATAGCCTCATAGGTAAACATTTTAATTTTTGATAGCACCATGATAGGTTTTATTGTATTACCGTTCTACAAGGGATATCCAGTGGACCCATTATCTCTACTGATCCGATGGAAAACATCTCAAATAATTTTCTAGGCACTTATTGACTACATTTATCTTAACATATATCAGGGGCTGACATGCTATGCTCATTTTCAATTGGGTGCCATATAGTTTAAACAAATCCTACCAAAATTTGTTTATGAATAAAGGATCATGATTTGTCACATTTGAATTAGTCATGTCACGCGGTTTTAAAATATTATCCATGATACTTGTGCATTTGTGGATGCCTTAAATGGGTGTTGTAAGGCACAAAAGTGAACATATTTGGAAAGGCGTCAACAATTTCCACCATTACACAATTTTTTTTTCTTCCTTTAAGTTACCCAATGATAAAATCCATGGAAATGTCATCCTAGATTGTTGCAAGGATTGGTAGGGGTTGTAATGCCATAGGTGGCTTCATTGTTTCACCCTTGTTCATTTGACATATGTCACATTCAACCATGAAGGTGCAAATGTTATTCTTCATGTCATCCCAAAAGAATGAATGATTAACCCTTCATATGTTTTATGAAACCCAAAGTGACCTAATGTAGGAGATGGATGTAATTTTGTTAACACAATTGATTTTAAAGAATAATTATGCACCAAAAAGATACACCCTTTATATTATAATGTGTCATTATTCAAAGTGTATCCTCTAGGGGGGTTTGGATCTTCATGTAGTTGTTGGAGAAGTTCAACAACCTTGGCATCAACTAACCATTCTCGATGTACCTTTGCTATCCAATACAACATCGATAATAATAAAGCAAATAGGGATCTTTCCTCCTCATACTTCCAACACAAGGCATCAAGCATCAAATTCTCCTTGCCGTTTTTGTAGATGATCTCATAACTGTTGTGTAACATCATAGTGACCCACTTTTGTTTCTTCAATGAAGAAAAAATTGTTCCAAGAAGTACTTCAAACTACGATTGTTTATTTTGATCTAAAAATTATGCCCAATCAGGTAAGGGTGCCATGTATCTATTGCATGAAGGAAGGTCGTCATTTATTTCATATGTAGACTTTCCAAAGTTTTTATAACACAATTATTTACTAGTTAATGCCAATGGGCACCTCTCTTCCATCAACACTGGCCTAATACCTTTGTCAAAGGCATCACATTCCAAGATTAAAGTCTTAATGAAGTTTGGCACTGCTAAAAATGTAGTAGTACACATAGCTTTTTTTAATGCAGGAAATGTATGATTTATTGCATCATTCCATATAAAGGCTTTATTTTAGCAAATATGTTAATGGGTCTACAATTCTACCATAGCTACGTGTTATAACACAAAATGCCACACCTATACATTTGTGCCATGGCCTAACCCTTTCCCTTGGCTTGGTATACAAATTCCCAACTTGCCTCATGCAAATCATCTAAAAAACATGCCTTTTTCACATATCCGTGGGCTCCTTTGATGCAAAGCACGAACATCCGTGACTTCTCAGTTTTCAACCTGTAGATTCCCTAAAAAAATGGAAAAAATAAAATAATTCCAAGTTTTCGGGCAGGTTTTTCGGTTGGGCTCGTTTCCCAACATCCCCATGCTTGTACAAAATGGATTCCAACTCCCCCAACTTATTGAGGAAGATAAAAATGCACCATTGGGGGTTAATAGGATGACAAGAATGTTGGTGTAAGGTTATGCTGCTAATATCTAGCAAGCTTCCCTATTCTTATTATCCTTTGAGTGACATTCCCCAATCCGGAAACTCCTTTTCCGGTGCCTCTTTCCTATCTATATAGCCATATGGTGTATCCTTATCCCTATTTGGGATATTCAAGGAAGGGTATTGTGTTGAGTTGATGCTTGAAGGATTCTTGGAAGAAACCAGGTAGTTGGCTTCGAAGCAGTGCCGAAATCGAGCCAGGTTGTAGTTAACCTCTATATTTGGTGCTAATAGAAGATATTGCTTTCCCTCCAAATTGTGTATTCATTTCAACATTGTGTGTCTATGTTTATCATATTTTCTTTGAATACAATACATGACATGTATATTGTTTGATCATATAACTACCTCGTAGCAACGCTTGTCTTGATTCCATTTTGCAAGCTAGTTCCAAGAAAGGATTAGGAGATCTTCAAGAAGTAGGAGCGGGGATCAACATCAAACGAGAGACTTAAGGTGCATTATTTCTCCTTCTTTATTTCCATACTTTATCCTAGAAAAAGTAATTATTCTTTCAATTTTGTATACTTGACTGTGAGGGAGTAATTCAGTCTTCTCAATATAGTCTTGATCTGTCGTGATTTGACCCAAAGTCACAGGGGGAATATCTCATCAACAAAATTGGCAACTATACTGGGGATTCTCCTAGTTTGGGTCAGTCTATTTAGGGTCCCTTTCTTGTTGCTTTCCTTGTTGTGTTTTCTGTATTTTCTGAGTTTTTTCACAAAGTTTTTATCCTCTCAGGAATTTTTGTCAGGTCTTGAAGCCCTCTTTTCTCAGAGTGGATTTTTTTATTTTTCTGGGCTTGCCTAGCCATCCACGTGTTGCTGCACTACAACTCGCGTACATCCACGAGTTTCACTTCGACATCCCCTGGATATCCTTGAGTTGCATTGCTTACAGTCATGGACCTGTGTTAATTTGGAGTTCTTAAAAAAAATTCCTCTTCGTTTCTAGGTTTAAGGCTTGGTTTGCTCAGTTTTATGGGTTTTCCTGAGTCTCTGCTTGGCTTTGCTTTGTTGAATTCTGAAAGTGTATTATGCAGAAAAAAAAAAAAAAAAAGATCTTGCTTGAGTTATTTTTTATAAGGTTTGTTTGGTTTATTGGAAGACCAAGCTTGTTTGTTTGAACAACCAAACTCATTGAGTTTTCAGTGGTTTCTTGGTTGAGCGTTTTCTGTCTCTTTACCTACTTTTCCTTGTTTCAAAAAGAAAAATTGCAATTCTTCATTTTTATTTATTTTGTAAATGAAAAAGAACAAAAATATGCTTATTTGCTTACATCTCCTTTCTTGAAACCTTGCCTCTCATAATTACAAGAAAATAGTTGGTTATTTAGCATTCAAGTAGTTGCATTTCCATAACACTTTGGTAGTGGTATCCTTGTATTGAAAAAGGAAAATAATCTAGTAGTGCAAGTTTTGCATTCTTGTTTGCATTTAGGTTTCCGAAAAGAAAGTTGTAGTATGCATTTAAAGGTGTCTTAAATCTTTCATTCAAAATATTTTTCTTTCATTGAAAAGAAAAATATTTTTCTTTGTAAGCATAGTTCCATCCATTTTTCATTTGAAGAAACTGCATTGTGTTCTTATTTTGAATTAATTTTGGAGTCAATCAGAACATCACCAAAGTTGCATCCACACCCTTTCTGAGTAAAGAAAAACCCATTAAAATGAACGCTTAAATAAAATCCATTAGAAACTTTCATTTTTCTAGGGTAAACGAACAAGTTTATGCTAGGGCCTTGGTGTAGGTTGGAGACTAATTTTCTCCAAAGCCACGAAAACAACATAGGTGTCTTAGATTGGGAGTGAAGAATCCAATTGTCATATAGGTTTAGTCCAAAATATCCTTTAACACAAGAGTTAAACATGAGGTTGCGTAAGGAAAAATCGAGCAGATCCCCCTCAAGAACTGGACCGAGCGTAGTGGAGAGATTGTGTATTAGGGCTTTCGATCATGCCCATACCTTTATGAGATGATTTTATTTCGAGGCTTTAGGATTTTCTACCCTGCCCATAGGTTCAATCCCAACTGTCGACTATACCCCCTCGAGTGTTTTAATGCAAAATGGTAACCATAGTTTCTTATCCTAGGTAGATCAAAAGGTGACTACATGGGTTTGTCGTAGTACCTGGGAAAGATTTTGCATCACACATTTCAATATTGCTGGAGGGTGCCTCACGAAGCAAGAACACTTGCACCAGATAAGGATGATCTGTGGAGGTCAAGATAACTGCCTCTCATACCTTCCTGCATTGGATCACATGACTTAATCAACCTGTGCCTTCGTCCGGAAGGGCTCAATCCCACTTTATTTTTATTCTGGTCCCAAGACTTAATCCACTTGAGTCACAATCTTAACATAATTGTTTGTGTTTGTCTTGTCTTTTAGGGATTTGTAGTGTTGTGATTGGTGAACATAGTTCAAATTTAGGAAGGTGAGTCAGTTGTCACCAAGGGCTAATCACTCAAAGTGGTTGATCAACCACCCTGAAGATCAAGGAGAATTCAAGGCCTTCCACCCTAGGAAGAGTTTAGGAATAATTCTCCTTCGCCTCCATAAAGGTGTTGGCTTGATCCGTTCGTTAATTTCCTATGGGTCACCCATACTGAGATTGTAAGCATTAACCCTCTAGAAGTTAACATTTCAGAACCAGAGGAGGTAATTGTTGAATATTTTGGAGCTGATTAGTTTTCTCCACACTTTAATTCTCCATTACTTGGGAATTTTTTGTTTCCAGTCATATGAGTGCCACCTATCAGATCAGACTTCATTGATAGTTTCCCTCTCCACTAGGTCACTATGGACGATACTCCATTGGTGTTAGGGTTAGGAGCCATGCGACTCCTACCTCGATGATAGTCGTAGGGGGAATATTTCCTCCTGGTATATCGAACCAAACGATGGGTGTGATTCAATCCAAAATCTTCGTGTTGACCAAAAACATTGCTTCATTGGTCGTTGATCCCACTCAAATTTCAAGTGCATTTGCATCATTTTCATAAACAACGAACGCTTTTTCATACATAATGTTGCCGATGGACGCGCTTAATGCATTGGTTAGTTATCAACCAACATCCTAGTATTCGAATGTTGGTGCGGGGAGAACTTCAGTTCGTTACCAAGCCTTTTCTTGGGGTAGAGGTCACATTCCTCCGTCAGACCCATTCGTCAAAAGAAGACATTTCCAATATTCTGGCCCTAACCCCGCATGGGGCTGGGGAATCTCTATGTGTAGCGGATCTCAATATGTTAGTATATTTTCTACATCGACCCCGTTCACACTTTATGGTGGGTTCGAGAGTAACCCTTTCACTGCATCCGTAGTGTTGGCAGGGGGAAACCCCTTATAAGGTCAATTCATTCCCTGGAAAGGTCCTTTGTCTTCATTGGGGGTGTCATTGGGGAGTAACCCTCTCCAAGGGTAGTGCAATCCCTCTCAAGGAATGTCACAAGGGGGAAACCCATTTCTCGGCCAATCTGCCACCATGCCGTGATTTTTTCCTTTCCATGGGGGGTCCACTAGAGGCAACCCCGATTTTCCTCTCGGGAACCAGATAGGTGGAGGATTTCCTCTGTTGAACCAGAGGCCACAAGGTTTTATTGCAAACTCCAGTTCAACCACAAACTCTTATTGGCAACCTGGTGCCAATTTCAACCCATGACCTTCTTTTCAAGCTGCTAATCAGTTAATGACACAACCTTGGCTACCATTTTTGGAAACACTACATTTGCCAGACTTATCCAAGTTGATGAATGATCCCATTCATCATGATGTTAGCTGGCCTATGGTCCTAACCAAACTACCTTCAGACATACCCAAGTTTCAAGAAAAAAGTGGCGAGGATCTACAGGACCACATGACGAGGTTCCACTTGTGGTGTTCGCCCAACTCGCTTAATGATGATTCAATTCTATTGTGTTTGTTCTAGCGTAATATTACTGGAGGCACTACCAAGTGGTATATTGAAATTGAATGGGGGAAGTACTCAGCTTTCAGTGATTTATCCATGGTTTTCCTAAATCATTTCCAACTCCTTGTTTGGTATGATGGTGGGACAAAACTACTGGCCAATTTTGAGAAAGATAATTCCATGCACATTTCCAATCACATTCGATAATGAAGGAGAAGGAAAAAATTGATTAAGGTTGCAATTCCACTAGAGTTCCTCCTTGAATGGTTCCTGAAATATCTACTCCCCTATATTTCGAAAGATGTTGCAACTTCAAGGGTGTTTTCATAGGAACATGCAATCTTTCATGCGCAACAGTAAGATCTCATATACTCTCAATTGAGCATGCTCTATGAGATTTTTTTGAATGCACCATGATATAATCTCGAATTGGCAAAGCCAAATTCTAACCCACATATTGATATCATAGTGGGTTATGCTCAAACGAAAGCATCAGACTTGGCTACTACCCAAATGTAAAAACTTGCTATTTAACAACCTGCAGATGGTCCAACCTCTGGCTCGACCACCTCTGCCACCCAGTATTCGAATATACATTATGTGCAAAAGAAAACTTCGAAGGTTCCTCAACAACCCGAAGAGAAGGAAAAAGGCAAGGGAAAGAAGGGTAGTGGGGGAAATAACAAAAAAATCTATAAGAATACCGAGGGGGCCAAAGATGAAAAAAGAAAATTGATTTTTTCTTGCAAGATTTGTGAGGAGGATCACCTTACACATCAGTTCCAATGGAAGAAGCCTAACATCTTATAAAGTTGAATCAACAACAACAACCTGCTATGTTGAAGAATCAATTTCCCCAAGGGAAAAATTTGCAGGGTGGTTCTTCCAACTTCAACCTACAAGGGGGCACTTCAAGTGCGCCTCCGTCTAATGGATATCAAGGTGTAGTAAAAATTATTAGCCATTTGAAGCTAAGGAATGTATATTTATCAACAATATCTCGAAATTATGATAATCCAGAGTCGATAAAAAAGGGTAAGAAAACGTAAGAAGACCAGTCCCCTCTCCACATAGAGAAGCCCGACAAAGAGACAACGTTGCACATACCTAAGGGTGTTTATAAATGGACAATGCATAAACCCAATGCAAGAGTCGCTCCCAATTATTCAATTATAGAATATTTGTCTCATACACCCTTTGCAATGTCCTCTTTGGAAGTGCTCCAAAGTTTCCCCCCGCAGAGCACTTTGATTTTTTCTACTATAGGAGCTGCTAAATATTCTAGTCAGCTCATAATGAAGTTTTATGCTACTGGCGTGAGGCCTCACCTTCCATATCATGTAGCTTTTCATATTGGTTTTGTTTGCAACAATATTTTGGTTAAGAGAACTGTCGTTGATGAGGGTGCTTCAACATGCATAATGTCCTTGTCATGCTGGAAAGCTATCGGTTCTCCTGAGCTAGCTCCCTCTCCTACACTCTTGACCACCTTCGATGGATGATTGTTTCGACCACATGGTCTGATTCCTTATTGTTTGGTTACACTAGGGGGAAAGTCTATTTGTGTGGAGGTTGAAGTAGTCAATGCACCGCTCGACTATAATATGTTGTTAGGAAGAAGATTAACATATGCCATGACGACTTTTGTCTTGAAATTATTTCAGATTATATGTTTTCCCCACGAGGGGAGAATTGTGATCATCGTTCAGGTGGCGTCCAACCTTTCTAATGCATAACCTAACCCTAGGAGGTCCACTGTAAAACTCTTAGGCAACAAATGAGAGTATTGGTTGTGGAGTGTATCCTTCACTTATGTGATATTTTGATTCTACCACACCGATTTCATATGTTTGTGCCACTCTGATCGGCTTCCATAAGCCTGGTTCTAAGACTTCTGTCAATAGGGTTGATTCGTTTAGAATTTCGTATACACATGACCCATGGATGCTTCCGTCACCGTCCATTTTGGTTGAAGGATGAGTCCATGCCATGATGGCCGAACCCTTTTCTGCTGTTGAAGTATCTTATCAAGACATTCAACAGGCCATGACAGACCCAGATCAAACTCTCGTGATCATGAAGGAGGATGATCTTATTCTTGAATTTGTTTGGGCTCAAAACTCTTAGATCTCCCAAAAAATTTTAGACATCGTCTTGCAATCATATGAAGATATTATCAAGGCAATGGTAGGAGATGAAATGCCATGGGAGGATATGTATCACAGATCATATTTCCTCCCTAAACTCAGTCACGTAGAGAGTGGATAGTTTAAGTCAACTATTGTTAGAAGTGTTTATGGGATGGTATATGGCTAATATATCGAAGACGATCCCGATCAACATCTCTAGGAATCCCGATGTTGTTGAAAACATCTTCATTAGAGTAGAATGTTCGCAAGACAAGATCATTCAATACATGACACTTTTTAAAGAGTTTCGAGATGTGTTTGCATGTTCTTACGAGGAAATGCCTGGCATCGATCCTAGGATAGTTCAACAAGAATTTCGAATCTATGAAACTACAAAGCCGGTTCGGAAAAAATTGAGACCTGTAAACCCTAGGAAGGAAACAACAATAAAAGAAGAAGTGGAGAAGCTGCTTAATGCAGGATTCATCTACCCCGTACCTTTGACGGAATTGGTTTCCAGTCCAGTTTCGGTCGATAAAAAGTAGGGTACAATCTGCATTTGTATGGATTTCCAGGACTTAAATAAGGCTTGTCCCAAAGATAAAATTTCCACACCATTCATTGACCAAATATTAGATGAGTGTGGAAGGAGCGAAATATTTTCGTTTATGGATGGTTTCCTTGGTTACAACCAGAATGAGATTCATCTGGAGGACCATCACAAGACAAACTTTATATGTCCCTGGGGAACCTTCGCTTACAAAAAGATGCCCCTTGGTCTTCAAAAAGCTGGTGCTACATTCCAATGGGACACGACGTTCACTTTTCATGAATTGAAGCATATAGTGGAGGCATACTTAGATGATCTAATGACTCATTTGAAGAAAAGATCCCAACATCTCTTACACCTCCGCTTGGTTTTTGAACGATGTTGTTACTATGAGATCCGATTGAATCCACACAAGTGTATAGTTTGCACGACCTCTAGTTGTATTCTTGGATTCATTGTTTTGACGAAGGGGATCATGGTTAACCCCTTAAAGGTTGATGCAATACTTCGGTTTCCTCCCCCAAGTATGATTAGACAACTTCATAGCCTAAAAGGAAAGGAAAATTTTCTTCGGTGATTCGTGTTGAACTATGTCGACGTCACGAAAGGTTTCATGCGCCTTTTAAAGAAAGGGGTCCCATTTTATTGTGACGAAGCCGCAAAACGTTCATCTGATGTGTTAAAGAAAGATTTCATTTCAAATCCTTTGCTGAGTCCCCCCAACTACAATTGATATTTCTTGTTGTATTTGGTGGCAACCGAATAATTGATTGGCATGGTTCTTGTTCAGGAAGATGATGAGCTCCAAGAGCATGTCATCTATTATTAAAGTCACACATTGATAGGTCCTAAACTCAAGTACTCACACATTGAAAAGATGGCACTGGAAGCATTTCATGTTCTCCAACGACTTTGACACTATATTATGCTACATAAGACAACCGTTATCGCCACTGTTAATCCTTTCCAATACGTTTTGACTAGGAGAATTATTGGCGGGAAATACATCAAATGGATTGTTGTCATTTAAGAGTTTGATTTGGACTTTGCATCTATGAAGTCTAAGAAGTATTTGGTCTTCGCCGAGTTAATGTCGAAGTTCCCAGTAGAGAGCGAGGAAATTAAAATGACAGACTCATTTCCAGATGAGCATATTTTGCTCAGCTCTTTTTCTGACTCGTGGTATGGGGATATTCTAATATATCTCCAGACTTTGAAGTTCCCTCCAAAATATTCACGAGATGAGCGATGACGAGTTCATCACATGACTAAAAACTACCTCATCATCGTTGACACATTATATCCGCGTGGGGTGGAATCGATTCTTAGTTCTTGTTTGACTTTTGAAGAAGCGGAGGATATGTTAAATGATTGCCATGGTGGAGCATGTGGTGGTCACCTATCTGGGTTGGGGAAAACCCAAATTATTTTGCACGTCAGGTATTTTTGGCCCACGATCTTCAAAGGTTGTATTGAGGCCATCAAGAAATGTCACCCATGTCAAATCTTCACTAAGAAAATGCACACGCATCTTGCTCCCATGTTTCCCGTTATTAATGTTGGCCCCTTCACCAAGTGGGGGGTATATTTTAGGACATGCCACCCGACTTCGGCTAGGGGGCATCACTACATTATCGTGGTCGTCGACTACTTCACCAAGTGAGTTGAGTCTATGCCAACATTTTCTAACAACAGGGAAACTACAATGCTCTTCATTTTTAATCAGGTCATAACTAGGTTTGAGGTTTCGAAGGAGAGTGTCACCGACCATGGTAGTCACTTTTAGAACCACATGATGACTGAATTAGCATCAAAACTAGGTTTTAGGCAGGAGCATTCGCTTCCCTACTATCCTCACGCCAATGGTTAATTTGAAGCCGTAAATAAATCACTAAAAATGATATTGTGGAGAACGGTTAACTCAACTCGAACGAACTGACATCTAATGATTTATCCAGCCTTGTGGGCTTACCGGACCTCATTCAAAATTGCTACTGGTTTTTTGCCTTTCCAACTCGTTCATGGGGTGGAAGTAGTTTTTCCAATTGAATGTGAGATCCAATCACTAAAAATCATGTTCAAGCTCCTTCCTGATACGACACAACTCGAGGAGCATCGAGTCTATATTGAACATCTTGACGAGCAACATAGAGATGCAACCTTAGTGAATGAGGTGCATAAGAAGCACATTAAATCTGAGTATGACGAATCTATTCATCCTAGGGTTTTCTTTGAGGGAGACCTTGTTTTGGTCTATGAACAAGATAAGGAACCTCTTTGGGCAGGAAAATTCAACCCCATGTGGTATGACCCATATGTTGTGCAACGGGTGTTAGATAAAGGATCTTATGAGCTCGTGGATTATGAAGGTAATGTGTTGTTGGAGCCAAAAAATGGGCTCTATCTTAAGAAGTACTACACTTGATCCCAACGACTCGAGCACTAGCACTTTTGTAACTATTGTCTATTTTGTACATAGTTTTGTTAGAACTTTTTCACTTACTTGTTGTGTTAGTGATTACCGTGCTTCTGTTGAGTGGCAGATGCCTGAAGACTCATTCGTCTAATTTGGATTTGTAGACAATGCTAGTCACCATAGTCGATGTTTAACATCCACTGCGTGGGTAGTCTATTCGCCTTTTAACCAGTTGGTGTTCGTTGGAGTTGTGTCTCAGGGCGACTACTAACAATGTCAGTGAGTATAACACAATTGTTGATCTTTTTCAAGATGCATTGTCACATGGAATTAATCGCCTTCAGGTATTGTTGGATTCGTAATTGGTGGTCTTGTAGTTGAATGAACTGTATCGAATACACAATCAAATTCTTTTACAACTTTTCCTTAGGCTACGTCTTCTGGAACGTTCATTTGATGCTATTACTTATGCACATCCTCCTAGGAGAGCTAATGAACTAGTTGATGCCTACGCTAATTATATTTTAGATTGTCATTTACATCACTAGTAATGTAAGCAAACAAATTCACAAGTAAATATTTGCATTTGCAAGTAAAACATACAAAATGTATATAACGCAAAAAAAA
>JZKD02S0004456.1:43830-93569 GCA_000966675.3 Picea glauca
ATAATCCATCTAGGCCCGAGGCCGATGAACTCTATCATAACAAACAAAAACGTTTTCCAAACGTCGGAACAGTGGGACCCATGGCCTGGATACCCCCACTAAATGACCGCATGCCTACGGGGAGGTCATCAATAGTCACCATGAGAACATTGAAAGTTAGGCCCTCAAAACTCCTGCCCACACTACGCAAGGTCCTATATGCATCATCATTGGGTCATGCCTCCTCTCAGCCTCATCAACTATGTCGTAGGACATTAGCTGGCCTCACGAGTGCTCTATCTACATAAAAGTAAAGTACTTGTTAATATTTTGGATCTCACAAAAATATAGGACTTGTTAGAAACACAGACACACACACACACACATATATTCGAAAAATAAAAATTAAATAACACAAAAATAATTTACCTATGTCCTGTGGCTCGACCTCATGAGTGATGATGACATCTAGATCATCAATGAAGTCGATTCCGACATACAGGTAGTCCTTTATAAGGGGAGTCTATCACTCCGACTAGCTAAAGAAGTCATCGTCATATGGATTAGACATTTGTCCACCTCCTAGTCGAGCTATAAAATCAGTCCATCGAATCATGACTGGACATGGTTGCAAGTGTTCTCGTATTTATGTCCTCGGGCTCATCATAGGAACCCGCTCAAAGAAGAAAGTGCACATGACAGTGTCGAAGACAAATTTCTTGGTCTTCCTAAACTTGCAATCAGTGAGTTGTGATTTCATGCAGTTGAGCATTGTTGTACTCCAATCATACATATTGGGTCTTAAGCATTCAACCCCATGATGCATTTGTTCCCATGATGCCAAGTGAAAAGATTTGGATCCTACGATCTGAACCATAGTATAGAGGATGACTCAAAGACTCAAATTGGTTATCTGTTTGATAGGCACTTGAGATCCACTTTTATCAGTGCCAACATCACAATACTTGTTTATATAGTCATTGACACTCTGCTCACCTCCTCCATGAGTTTGGAAGTTTGGCACTTCCCCTCTCTTGGACAAACCTGTAATGAAGTAAATGCATTCCACAATGATGGTCAGTAATTTCCGAATGAGCATAAATGCCTCGACATTAGGGAGCTAGTAGTCAATCATGAGATTCAACAATCTCCTTTGGGCCCTCATGCTACCAATTGGAAAAAACTTATACATGCCACATGCATGTAGAGATTGTTTGGCATCGTCATCATCATTTACTTCCCAGTCCAACTCTTCATGTTCACGTTCTCTCTAGTGAACGAACATCCTACCCATTTTCCAAGAAATTTTTGAGTCAACATTTCTTTTTCCAAAAAGATCCCTGGGCACCTGCGACCTCCAGTTGGAACAGTCATGGATATCCGCAACTGGTGTTTCCACCAGCTGCTGATATCCGCGAGTTTCCTTAAGGAATCCTGCTGATGTGCAAAGACGAGTTTAAAAAGAGAGGCTTAAGCCCCAAGTTTTCATGAAAATGAATAAATAATAAAACAAAATGCAAGGTAGGGTGTGTATACTTACATGGTCTTGGTGGCAAGAGGTTTCGTTGCTCCAAGCTCTGCAAATATTCGTTTCAGATTTCAAGGGTTTTGGTCACTTTGGATGTTTTTTGGGTAAAATGGTAAAAATGGCTTGGTAAATGGATAAATAAACCAATATTTATTAATTCGTAAAAACCCACATCCTATAGTTTTGATATTTTTTCCAAATTTTCAACTAATGGTCAGTCGCTTGTAGTTCTTAGTTGTTTTTGTAGGTCTTAGGATATACTTTAAATAATTTTTGGCTTCTTCCCATCGATTAGACGAGTCTTTTACAAGGCTCTGGGCAGGTAATGTTCTCATAACTAACATTTAGGGTAGGGTGCATTCACCCAAAATTTTGCATTATCAGTTGTCATTGCCATTTAAACCTAGGTTAGACCCCATTAACAAGCGATGCAACCTTATCATTTGCTCAAAAACATCATTTTGTTGATGGTAGAGCCTACCTTGCATGGGAGCTTTAGTTTAGAATCCCCCTGTATTCTAGTGCTCATGCTGCAAGATTGTTCCTTAGGCTGGAGAGTGCAGGTTAGTCCCACCATGAGTTTGCGTTCAAACTTCATACTTCTTACTCAATATTATTCTGGCTATTACCCGCAGGACTCCCTTATTTATATGTTTATCACGATGGCATCATGGAGTCCATTGTTAAGCTCTTTTCAAAATCCTTAAAATTGAAAAGATTGTCGAGTGAGCTTGTTTCTTTCACACTCGTTAAATGGACCTGAAGGAATGTCTATTCAACAAAAATTTACCCCTTTTTTGAACTGAATAGTCTAATTACGAAAAATGTATACTCTAGTCTACGAACTAGAAGAGTTCTCATCAGTTTTGTTTTATACTTTTTTGGGCTCAGGAGACTAAATTTACGAAAAAGGACAATGGAGTCCATAGTTAAGCTCTTTTCAAACTCCTTAAATATGAATATATGGACGAGTGATCTTGTCTCTGTCACACTCGTAAAATGGATTTGAAGAGACGTATTTTCGGAATAAGTTTAACCCTTTTTCAGACTGAACATACTATTTACGAAAAAGGAATACTCTAGTCAAACTCTGACTGGAAGAGTTCTCCTTGGTATTATTTTACTCTTTTTCGGGTCCTAAAGACTAAACTTACGAAAAAGACCACCATGGGAGGTTTACTTCCTAAAGATGAGTTGTAATTGCATTGCATATTGACCGGTTGTTATTTTAGGCCTAATGTCAGCTTCAACATGCTATTGTTAAACCCATTGATTATGCATTCCTATCAGTTCCCAACCTTGCAATTAATGCCTTTGTGTCTCGACACCTTATCCTTGGAGGAAACATTCCCTGAGTGTCCATATCCTGCTTATGATTTCCTTGCATTGGGCATATGTATGTTCCTTACGCTCTATGACTAGTTTGATTTCCAATGACACTTGTTTCCTCCACTGTACTATAACATTCTTTTATTCCTTTTTAGGATTTTACAACATGAAAAACACAAAAAAAATAAAAAAACCAAAAAGAAGGGGGTGAAGCATCTATGTCTTGTGTTGGTAGTAGTATTGTCACCCTTGAAAAAAGCACAATATTGAGTTGGCATCTCATCATTTTGGGTCTAGTATGGATTTAAGAGACTTTTTTTCGTTTTGAGTTTTATCTCCCTCAATTGGTTATTATTTCAACCATATGGAGCATGTGTTGATGCCTCCCATGTCATAGATGTATCCTAGTTTATAGTCACGTGGCCTAAGTCACATAATGTTTCGTGCTTGTATTCAAGGGAAAGTTTCAACTTGATTCGGTGGTGCAGTTCCTCACCTCAACAGGGTCTGCTGACCTCCCGGTCTCTGGATCGTTCAATTCTACGAGCTCGAGCAGCTCTTCGATTCCCTGCTGCAATCGCACAAAAAAATCCATAGGTCCCTTTATGAAACTTGCCCTGCGCGACTAAACACCAAGCGCGAGCCTCACCTCCACACGACCATGGGCTGTGGCTGCACGCCGACACAAAAGGCGTTTCGTGATTTCGCGTGTCGAGTCTTTGCATGTGAATAATCCCGATTCTCCTGACCTTCGAAACCCCGACAAGGGATTAATGGATATTAGTTCCTTTCCTTACCTTCATTCATGTGACCATGGGCAGTGACCACGTGCTTGGATGAAAAGCGCGTCACGATTTCACGTTTCACGACTCTGAGAGTCTTCTAACCTCCGATCTCCCGATATCTGAAATTGCGATAGCGCTAGATCATTGGTCACTAATATATCTCCAGCCAACAACTGTGATCAAGTCATGATTTTTCACAACTCCTACCTTTAGCTTCACAATTCATGAATCAACGAAACACTGATCTGTCGCCATGTGTCCTACCTCAATGAACATTCACGATCATTTTGCGAATTCTCATGACTCCACCCTTTGACCTTTCCACTCTACGAGTCAGCGAAATGCTGATCTCTTGCCACGTGTCCCCCTTCAACGAATGGACCTAATGATTTCGGGATTTCGCGTTTTGGGATTTCGTGTTTTTGGATTTCACGAACTTCACCCTACTTCTTCCAAATCCTTTGGTTTTGCGAAATTCCGATAACTCCTCACAGCTAAACAGGGCACTACTTCTCTGAGATCTAATAACTTGAAATATTTTGGCTCCTCCTGAATGAATCTTAACCCTTGATCTTCATGTGTACTTTCAAAGGATTAAGGTGCGTTCACCTTACTTGGATCCAACGACTGTTGGTCCTTCGCGCCTAGATCCGACGAACAAGATCTGTTCTCCCCTTGTGCGAGTTCCTCCTGTCTGGACTCTGATCTGATGGCCTAGATTTCTTCCTGCAGCCGATCTGACGGTTGCTGTCACTCCTCCTCCTAAAATTCTTTATTCTCCCGGACTTAGAAGAATTTTCTAAGTGACAAATATTTCGATCTTTGATCCCTCTACGAGCTCAGTGAATTTGGGTCTTTTTTGCGTTTCTGGAACTGCTATCTCTTCTGTTCTTTGTTAGCTTTGAAGCCTTGAAGGGCTCCTTGACCTCTGTAATTATTTTCAGGATCCTTTCACGCTGTTGTGCTATCCTTCCTAAGCTTATCTATGGCTTGGACCACGAAGTGTCTTGGCCCGTTGCTCCTTTCTGTTGTAACTCTGTGCACAAAGGCACTACTCCTCCTAAAATTTTGTCAATGCTTGAATATCTAAGGGACTCGACCCTTGTCTTACCCTTCCAAGGGAAATTTGGTGTCTTCCTGGAAACCTCCTTCTCAAGAACACCTTGCTGAGCCTACAAAGTATTCAACACTCTGTAAGTGTCTTCCTTTGACACTTCTCTTATCTCTGAACTCAAAAAAGAGTTCCTTCGTGCACTCCTTGCACTCGCTCAATGCCCAACTGGCAGAGATCTACAAAATTCTCGGCAATTCTATTTCTCTGTGCCCTCCTGTGCACAATCTTACCTCCAAGATCTTCAGTAACCGTGAGTCTTATCCCTTTAATTCGTGAATCCTTCTGGTGTGCCCTCCTGGCATGTTCTCCCCTGAACTCGATTCGAGATTCAGATACACACTCCTTGCATTGGCTCTAGAACTCCTAACGTTCTATTCTGCACTCCTTGCACAACCTAAATAAACCTGGAACAATTCCAACAAACTCACAGATAGAGAATTCTATGTATACCTACAGATGAAAACTTAACATACATCTAAAACATCCATCCATAAGCACCAATGACATTCATAAACACATCAACACATATAGAAAGTTCATATGCAGGAAAAACTTCTTTCTCTCTATTAAAATGAATGTCTGATTATAATATGCGCAGACTGGACTGTAACATAGTCTCATCTCTCTCAAGCAAACTATTCTATCTCCTAATGAACAATACTACTTCAGCCACCTCATTTGGGCAAGCCATGCACCTACCTATACAAGAGGTCCTCTCGGTTTTTTTTTTTTTTTTTTTTTAACCAACTACTCGTCTACTCCGAAAAAAAAACTAATTGCTACTTTAGTTCATTTACATTCAAGACTGAGAGTAAAACACCCAGATCTCTTGCGATCATTCAGATCTTGGGCATTTCTCTCTTCTTCACTCATCCGTTCAAAAACGGATCTACAGAAAACACCAGCTTGTAGATTCCTTTTTAAATTAGAAAGGCGCACTATGGCGCTGAGTTATCATTTCGCATGCACTATGGCACTGAGTCGTCCTTCCATGTGGGCTTGCTGACAATGCTCCTGCATCATACTCCACGGCTGGGAAAAACATGATCTCCTTCTCATGGATCCTTCTTCCATGTTGATGAGATCTTCCAGGGTCCCATACCTTTTCTTGGAGCTATTCATCTGCTCCTTTTC
This sequence comes from Picea glauca, assembly GCA_000966675.3. NCBI lineage: Eukaryota > Viridiplantae > Streptophyta > Pinopsida > Pinales > Pinaceae > Picea > Picea glauca. Next base: position 49,700 of record JZKD02S0004456.1, read on the forward strand.
CTTGTTGTCTCTTTCTCCTTGCTGCTCCCACAAGTTTTCTTATGTTTTGTCCTTCTCTGTTGACAACTTCGCTTGACGATTTCACCATCAACTTTATCATCTCCTCAATCACCTTGTCCAACTCCTCTGCTGGTTTTCTTTCCTTCTGCAGTATGTTCTGTTGCATCTTCTCTCCACAAATTTCCAACCTGACTTGTTGGATAAGATGCTTTTTCATCTTTACCCTTCTCTCCAGTGCCTCCATCTCTTGACACAGATCAACAAGATCTATGATATCTGTTGTTTCCTCCTCTACTGTAGGTTCACATTCTATGATTATCTCTTGCTCAACCTCTTGGATGAAAATTTTGAACCATTCCTCTGAATGCTCTTCCTTCTCCATATTTGGGGTACATTGAAATGTGTACTCCTTCTCCTTTTTACCAATCTGATCAATCTGAACTTCCATGTTATATTCATCTCCTGTGGCACTAGTTGGCCACTCTGTTGTAGACTCCAGTTCTGCGGTCTCACCAATGATTTGTTGTTCAGCTTCTGCCTCTGACATATCGACTTTTGTCATCTCCTTTTATGTTGGTTTGACTCCAACTTCCTCCAGTTGCTCCCCAAGCTGGTATGCTGCTCTACCTGTTCCCAATTTGATCTGTTGGATATTCCTACTCTGCATATCTATCCTCCTCTCCAGGGACTCCAATTCCTCATACAACTCAACAAAATCTATGTTGTCTGCCTCCTCTTCTGCTGCAGGTTCCAATGCTGCAGTTATCTCACTTTCATCTTCCTGGTTGAAAATTTTGAGCAATTTTGTTGAGTGATATTCTCCTAAAATATGCATGACTATCTCCTGGCATCTATCCCTTGGGTTTGGATCATTCAACCAATCCCCCAACATCTTTAGCTCTCTCTCCCATTGAGTGAGAAATTCATCTGAATTCTCCTCTTTTTCTGTTGGGGCAGACATTAATATTTGCTCATTCTCCTCATCTTTGACAGTCCTTGCTGGCTGTCTTTCTTCTATTGCACTTGAAACACAGAGACAATTAGATTTAAAAGAATTCGTCCCCATGGCCTCCTTCTTGCATTCTTGTTGCATTACCTCCTCATGTGAAACTCTTGTATTAGTCTCTGCTGGACTATTTGGCAGGAATATTTGAATTCCCCCAACGATCATAACACACCTATGATTATCCTTCACTGTGATGGGAGTATTTAAATTCTCATCATTTTTATTCACATGCTCTGCAAACCCACATGAATCTTCATCTATCAACACTCCTTCCTGATATGAACTCTCAACTGAGTTCATCTCTTCTCCCTTGCCCACCTAGCACTCTGGGATTCCTCCTCTTCCCACCTGGTAGTCTATGGGATCCAATGATCCCCCTTCATTTCCCACCTGGAAACTTGAACTTCCATCACTACCCTCCTGGCAGTCTATGAGATCATCCACTGAACTCATTCCTTTGCCCACCTGGAAACTTGAAAGTTCACTTCTGCCCTCCTGCTAGTTTATGAGACCTGTAACTAATCTCCCTTCCTCATCACTGAGGGTTTCTCTGACTTCTGGCTCACAGATGCAAACCAACTCTTCCCCTGTGTCACTGAGGTTTTCATCATACCTCAGCCACTTCCTCAATTCTTGTTGTTGTTTTCTGGCTAACAACTTTTGAACAATCCATTTTTCTTTCCTCTTCAAAGGCCATTCGTATGTCCAACGTGTCTTTGTCTCTTGATGTATCTTAAATGTCAGTTGTTCCATTCTCTCTCTTATCTCAGTAAGTTCCTCATCAATTTCTGCTTTACTTTTCTTCTGGCGCTATCCTCTTTGACCATGCTCATGGCCTTCAGTAGCCATATTTTCTATCTTTAGCCCTCTTGGTTATCTACCATTTGCTGCACACCTTGCAACTATATCTACAGAGCATCAATACTATGTCTTCCTTCACCTACTTTCCACAAGTGAACTTCAGCTTCTGATACCATTTGGTGTCATCATATTACCACTATTTTCCTTTCCCCTTTGCGTACAATCTATAGACATAATCTAGTTCTTGATAATACTCATCTTAGTCAGACTGTCTTTTATATCTCCTTCATCTCTTTTCCTCTTTCTCTTTCGCCGAAAATCTATAGACGAAAATTTCAGCTCTGATACCACTTGATGGTATGAGACTATATCCTTTCACCATCCTTCTTTTGTCTGCGGTCTGCAAACAAAAACCAAGCTCTGATATCACTTGATGGTATCAAACTATATATTCTTTAATGTCTTCTCTCCTCGGCCTACATAAATCAATTCTGCAAAAAGGATCTGATACCACTTGATGGTGTGTATCAGAATATGTCCTTTCTTGGCTCTCTGCTACATAAATAAACAATCCAAGCTCTGATACCACTTGGTGCAGTGCCCCACCTCAGCAGGGTCTGCTGACCTCCCGGTCTCTAGATTGTTCAATTCTAAGAGCTGGAGCAACTCTTCGATTCCCTGCTGGAATCCCACAAACAAATCCACATGTCCCTTTATGAAACTCTCCCTGCGTGACTAAACACCAAGCACGAGCCTCACCTCCACAAGACCACGAGCTGTGGCTGCACACCTACACAAAAGGTGTTTCATGATTTCGCGTGTCGGGTGTTTGCATGTGAATCACTCCGATTCTCTCGACCTCCGAAACCTTGACAAGGGCTTAACAAATATTAGATCCTTTCCTTACCTCCATTCATGTGACCATATTAGATCCTTTCCTTACCTCCATTCATGTGACCATATTAGATCCTTTCCTTAACGAATATTAGAGGTCCTCTCGGGGTTTTTTTTTTTTTTCCCGACTACTCGTCTACTCTGAAAAAAAAACTAACTACTACTCTAGTTCAGCTACATTCAAGACTGAGAGTGAAACTCCTAGATCTCTTGCGATCATTTAGATCCCAAGCGCTTATTTCTTCTTCACCCATCCATTTAAAAACGGATCTACAGAAAATGCCAGCTTGTATATTCCTTTTTAAATTAGAAAGCCGCACTATGGTGCTGGGTTATCCTTTCGCATGCGCTATGGTGATGAGTCATCCTTCCACGTGGTCTTGCTGATGATTCTCCTGCATCAATTGACCATTCTGCAGTTAATTCCTGACCTTGCAAATAAACCTTCTCGAGTCGGTCGAGTCAATATCATCATCACAAGTATCTATATCTTCGCCCGTTCTCTTCCAAATCTCTGGACTTTTCCACCCCTCATGTTGGATGATGGAGGATGCCTTAATTACTTCCTTCCAACAGATCTCTTCCCATCGACTTCGAAACATATTGTTATGGGATATTATATAGAGTCATATGTGGTACCTTGGGCTTGCAATCATTAGTGGAAAGTTCCTCACTATTGGCAGCGAGAATACATCAATGTCCCCTAATCGATAGATTCTACCAGGTGTTCGACATCAACTCATTCATTCACACTTGTTAGATTGTACCTTGGTACCTTAACAAACATTGTCATCATTGGTGGGATGTCTCATGTTTGTTAACGATATACATCAATGACCGATAATCAAATGATGTCTTACTATGTTTGACTTTGACTAATCTATTCACATAGTGTAGACTTGTACCACGACGAATCGTAGTGAAGAATTCAGGTGAAGTACGAGCACCACACCTTTTGTGTTCCTTCCCGAACGATATGGTGCCACCTCATAGACATTTGTACTTGCATAGGATCAATTTTTTCTCTCCATTTGGTCCTAGATATCCTCTGTTATTGATTTTGAGACATATCTCCACTATGTATATATTCATGTCTATGATCTAATTTGACATGAATCCACTGTGTATTTTTCATGGCCATGCTTGCTACTTCATTTATATCACATGGATCCATTGTGTACTGTTAGTGGCCATGAAATTTAGCTATAATTCTGTAACAACCCTAATTAATTAATTAATTATCATGATTAAATATTTGTTTAATGAATATTAGTTTAATTAATTAATTAATTAATTATCATGATTAAACATTTGTTTAATTAATATTAGTTTAGTGAATTATTAATTTTTATTATGAAGACTTAGTTAATAATACAATTGTATCGGTAGATGGACCCATTTATGGAAGGGGGGAATAAGGTGGTTGAGGTTTAATGGGGGGATAAGGTGGTTGAGGTTTAATGGGGGGAGAAGGTGGTGTATAATGGAAGGGAAGGGAGATAAGGCAAGGGAAAGCACTCAGGAGAGGGAGATTTTTTTTTGGTAGGAGTAATATTTTCATATTAGAGGAGGCAGTTTGGGAAACTGAGTTTTGAGGGGGGGTTCTGTATTAGTTTTGGGACTACATCTGGATTACTGGTTTTACTTGAGGAGCTTGCTTAAGGACTTTCAAAGGGGGCACCTGTTGCTGGGAATTTTGGGCTCGAGGGCCAGGAAACTGTAAGAAATCCTGGGGCTAGGGAGTAGGATAGGATATTCCTAGTTGGCTGGGAGGTTAGTCAGTTTTGGGCAGAGCTTCAACTTGGGCAAAGTTTCAGAACAACATCAGTTTGAGGTATTTATCATCATTATTATGCTGTGATCATTATTGTTATGTTGTTCGTTATTTATTTATTTATTTATTCTGAATATGTTATTCATTATCATGCTGCTAATTTTTAAATTATGCTGATCAGTGAGTTGTTATTATGCTGAATAGAGAACATAATAGAAATTATTATAGCATTTTTATGTTTTAAACTTATGTTTTATAAGGCTCTGTCTGGGCAGGCCTTACAAATTCATATATTCCATGGATCCATAGTGTACTTGATTTTGGTGGCCATGCTTACATCACTCCTTAACATGGATATGTCCGACTTGGGAAGATAATACTCTTATTTGATATCTGCTGATGGTTGTTGTTTTTGGATCAATTATTCAGAGACCTTCACGGGTTACTTCAATGCATCCTTGCCTCTCAGAGTTTATAATGTATTTCTACCATCATTTTTCCCTTCTGAACTCACACATTAGGGGGCATATGTTATAGCAAAAAATGCCACACCTATACATTTTTTCCATGGCCTAACCCTTTCCCTTGGCTTGATAGACAAATTCCCAACTTGCCCCATGCAAATCATCTAAAAAACACGCCTTCTACACATATCCACAGTCTCTTTTGATGCAAAGTGAAGAAATCCATGACTTCTCAGTTTGCAACCCACATATGCCCTCAAAAAATGGAAAGAATAAAATAATTTCAAGTTTTCGAGCAAGTTTTTCAGTTGGGCTCGTTTCCCAACGTCCCCATGCCTGTACAAAATAGATTCCAACTCCCCCAACTTCTTGAGGAAGATATAAATGCACCATCGAGGGTTAATATGAGGATAAGACTTTTGGTGAAAGGTTATGCCACTAAGATCAATCAAGCTTCCCTATCCTTATCCTTTGAGTGACATTCCCCAATATGGAAACTCCTTTTCCGGTTTCTTTTTTCTATCGATATAGACATAGGTTGTCTCCTTATCCCTATTTGGGCTATTCAATAAAGAGTATTGTGGTTGATTTGATGCTTGAAGGATTCATGGAAGAACCCGAGCAGTTGGCTCTAAAGCAGTGACGAAAGCGAGTCAGGTTGTAGTTAACCTCTATATTTGGTGCTAATAGAAGAGATTGCTTTCCCTCCAAATTGTGTATTCAATGCAACATTGTGTGTATCTTTTTATCATATTTGCTTTGAATATAGTACATGACATGTATATGGTTTGATCATATATCTACCTCGTAGCATCGCTTGTCTTGATTCTATTTTGAAGGCTAGTTCCAGAAAAGGATCAGGAGCTCTTCGAGAAGCAGGAGCGGGGATCGACATCAAACATGAGACTTAAGGTGCATTCTTTCACCTTCTTTCTTTCCCTACTTTCTCCTAGAAAAAAAAAATATTCTTTCAGTTTGGTATACTTTTCTGTGAGGAAAGACTTCAGTCTTCTCAATACAATCTTCATATGCCGTCATTTGACCCAAAGTCACGGGGGAAATATCCTGCCAACACTTTGCACATATTTCCTATAGTATCCAATAAGGCCAAGGAAACCATGCAAATTTCTGAGTTTCTTTATGTGTGGTATGTCTTTCATTCCTCATTTTTAATAGGGTCAGCTCATGCCCCTTAAATATATACAATGAGACCCAAATATTCCACTTTAGTAGCACCAAAAGAACATTTGGAATGTTTTATGAACACTTGGTTATTCAAAAGTAGTTGTAAGGCTTGATCAACATGTGCCACATGTGTCTCCTAGATCTTATTGTAGATCAACATATCATCAAAGAAAAAAAACACAAAGCTACATAGAAAGGGAAAAAAGAGCTTGTTCATGAGCCATTGAAAAGTAGATGGGGAATTGAAAAGACCAAAAGAAATCAATAGAAACTCATAATGCACTTCATATGAGAAAAATGCAGTCTTATGACTATCTACATCCTTCATCCAAATTTGATGATAGCCAAAATGGAGATAAATTTTATTGAAGAATGGTGCATCATGAAGCTCACTCAAGAGGTTGTAAATGACTAGAATTGGAAATTTATCTTTGATCAACTATTTAAGAGTGAGAAAATTAGGACACATGTGCCACATGCCTTCTTTCTTCAAAACCATGACAATCAAGGAGGAGTAGGGGCTTGCAATAGGATGTATTATCCTTGATTCTAATAACACATGAACCACCTTTTCAATTTCATTTTTTTGTGCAAAAGGATGTCTATAAGGAAGAACATTTGGTGGTTGAATTCCTAAACTCAGGGGGATGCCATGATCATGCCTTCCATGTGATGGAAGTAGTCCTTGGGGTGGTTGTAGTTGGATTTGGACAATCATCACTAGGCCTTGGGGTGGTTCAAAGACATGGTGATTATTGTCCAAATCCAACTAAAAATCAAGATGTATTGGAGGTGTGGTGTCATCCATAATTTGGATGGAATTGAGTTGTGAAAGAATGCCGTAGTGACCATTATTCAGTAGTGTTTCCATATGGTGAGAGATTATAATTTTTGGGGATCCCACTTTGATACATTTGAGAGTGTATCGATATCCCTTCTTATTGAAGCTCATGTATAACTCCTCGAAATCCATGATAACAAGATCCAATGCTCACAACCATTATGTGCCCAAAAATACATCACACCCTCCCATTTTATATGGAAACCATGTTAGATTTCAAGAGATAGTCACATGTTTGGAGTTTTACAATATTGCACTGACCACCACATTTTGTAGTGCTTCCATTGGCTATCATGTTTTGAAAATTGTAAATAACATGGGCATGAAAATATGTTTCTTATATTACTAAATGATGAAGGAAATTGTGGGTATTGTCATTATGTATTAAGACAATCACCTTCTTATTCTTGATATATCCCACCAACTTCAAGGTTTGGGGATATGTAATGCCCACCAAAGCATGAATCAAAATTTGGTGTTCCGCACAAGGATTATCCTAAGTGGGAACTTCATCAATCAAGGGTGGAATATCCACTTCATGCATCTCAATCACATCATCATTTGAAATCACCTCAAAATTTCCAAATTGGTCCATATCAATGACAAATAATTTTTGTTCCTTATTTTTATTCCCTCATAAATAGTTTTCATCATAATTATAGCATTGACCTCCAAGTTGATGTTTTGACATTTCTACACGAGTCAACTTGTGGACCTTAAAATTAGGAAAGGGACATGGATGAATAAAAAAGCTAGGAAAATGTCATTTAAGGATCAAATATGGAACACATACAAAGCATAAATAATGTTTGGAAATAAATTCATAGCTAATACACTAAATGTAAGAAAATAAACTAAAAAGTCTGATAAACCATGAATGAAATCCTTGATAAATATTCAAATAAATCATTTATTTTTTCTCTTTCAATAATTACATTTAACAAAGACATCATAAACTTAATGTATATTTAAAAATAACTACTAAGATACGCAATGTCATGTTTCCATGGTGTGCCTAGCTGAATCCTGCAATCCTGCACCTCTTGAGGGTGTGCGAGACCACAACGTTTCTCTCTTGTCTTCTTGGCAAGACCAAGGATACTTTTTCCGGACTATGCCTCTTCACCTAGAGCATACCCATACTCTGTTCTAGGCTATCGACGAGTCACTCTCCTACTCTAGTGAAACTCTTGTATACTTGGACAATTGTTAACAGATGAACAATTAGTCATATATAAGCATACATCCATGAAATTAAGATAACACTTGCAAAACAAAAAATAGAAACATAGATATAGTGTGGGCAACACAAATCGTTCCTAACACCCAATTGAGTCTTTGTTATTGCAAAACAGTTACAATATGAGCACTACCGACTTGGTTTACAACTGGGAGTCAAACGACTTGTCTCACCTCACCAATATATTCATACACATATTCCTCACACCAAGACTTTCTATCGCAACCGTCTCTGCAACCTTTTGCGATGCACTTTAGATGTGCCCTCAACTTCAAACTTTTCATCTCTTTTCTACTGCAAGGCTTCACACATACCTGTTGTTCTGTCTCCTAGCATGCCTCCTTAGACTTGCGACAATACTTTCCCCAAACTCAACTAAAAAGAAGTTCGCCTCAACTCTTCCCACATAATCACCTCAAGGTAGCACAAGTCATCCCATGTGGAGGGAATCGACTCCTTGAGGGAGCTCGCCCCTCTTCATCTAAGTCTGCCTCAGAATCGCAGAGCTGATGTTACTCTCCTTGTCTTATAAATATTCCTTCCTTGGTTGTGCACACTTTTTCTCTTATAGGGATTCCAAATGTCACCATCATGAACTATCACATCCTTTGGGGGTGTCGTGCCCCTTAACAAGCCCATGTGTCCATATGAATCGTCGCACCCCTTGGCAGATCCATTTTCCCAAACCAATCATCATGCCCATTTGTAGATTGGATCATCAAAATGAACCCATGCGCTTGTCAAATTTCATTCTCCTTGGGACTGACATGCCCCAACCTTAGTGCGATCCATACTTGGGCTAGCCCCTTGGAGTGTTTGCATGCCTAAGGTGCCCACTTCCCAACAAGTGCAACACTTAGGTGTCAGAGCAACCCGAAGTTTTGTCTCCTTGAGGACTTGGGAAATGGGTGAGGGTCGTCGCTCCCATCTAGCCAAAGACCTTACATCCTCCCCCAGCTGAAGTCATTGACGTCCTCAAAAACATCCAAAAAATATGCAATATCCACTTGAACTCATGCCCCTATCAGAACTAAGTCTGTTGGAAACCCCAAATTCTGTCAAAGTTGAAAACCCAAGTTTCCCTACGAAGTGGAAACCCCAAGTTTCCAAAAACCAAATTGTACTGCACCCTGTTATCACTCCAGGAAACTCTCCTAGGCTGTATATCAGAGATGCCTAGTAACTTAATCTTTTTGTAACTATTTTCTCAATAATTAAGTCAATTATGGGTAAGGGGTCGGATCAAGATGAATATGTAACTAACTGGACTATGTGTTCAAGACTGTCTAGGGATGTCAAACAACACAAGGCCTTCAAGAGATGAAATCAGACAGAATAATATATCAAGTAGAACAACACTAATCACTTAAACCAGATCACACATTATATAAAACAATAAGTATGATGAGTCTAAGAAACTAGTATAATCACCTATGATCCTTTGCCTAACAATCATATGGTGATATGATAGTCACCTATGGATTATATAAGCATAGACAGAGAATTACATTCACTCATAAGCATGGAAACAGAGAAGGAAGAGAAGGTCTGATAACACCAATGAAAGAAGCTGGTAAGCCTGGCTATATTAGAAAGGGTCTCTATTACAGTAGCAGTGTAGATGAACTCAAAGCCGAATCCCTTTGGTGCTTCAAATGTTTTTGGCTTTATAGCCTTATAAGATGAAATCTAGATCCTTCAAAGATGGATCAGATTTGCTAAAAATAGTCAAACCAAACAAGTGTAGGATGAGATCCTATAAAAATGAATCTAGAATTCTAAAAATGGAAAGTCAAAACAAAATATCCTATCTTGGGTGTCAAACTCTATCTTGATAGCCTTTATATCCTCCAAACTCTTTGACAGATGTAGAAATCCTTCCAAGGATGATGAATCCTCATAGGAAATTCGAATTTGCCACCTTTGGCAAAAAGACAGTTTTTTTGCTCATCAACTAGGTCACCATTTTCACTTTTCCACCTTATAAAACATTAAATACATCAAGATAAAACCTTAAATTTGATGTATTTAATTATTATGCATCTTTAGAAACCAACCTCGAAATATTTGGTTGAGAAAAAGTCAAATCTGGGCAAAAATATGACCTCCCTGCCATGTACAGGTTTCTGTAGTTAAGAGGGCCTGTTGACTATCGAAAAGCCCTGCTTTCAGTAGTTAAGAGAGGCAAAATTTGGGCCTGTTAACTACCGAATCCTGTAATTTTCTGAAAATGTTCAGAATTGAAAAACTGAACTACCTGACTTCTTCTACTATTTGTAGATGTCCTCTCGACTGTTGCAAAATATCTTTGCTTTATCTATATCTCTTGCCTCGAAGTTTTGCAAATTAGCTGAAATATTGATTAGGTCACCAAAAGTCCTTAATGCCGTATGACTGTTGGAAAGAGTCTACTACCCAAGTCTATATATATGCTCTTATTCTTTAGGCAAAAACATAGTATAAGTAAGGTATGAGTGACCAAGCTCCTTTAAGTACTTTGTCTACATGTTGGTTGTATAATTAGCTATAGCTAGTGTTCTAATAACTATCTTCATCAACCTGTGACATTCCAGAATTCTGAATAAGGATCATTGGAGGTCTTTCCATACTTTGTACTTTTCCTCTGTATTTTGTATGAGGAATACATAACTCCTTCCTGTATAGTTACCTTGATAAATGACTTCCATCAAAGATACACCTGTGCATCTTTCGATATTTGCAAACTATCTGCTCGACGTGTATGGATTTGACATATTGACATGTGACTAATCAAAACAATTAGGTAAGCAATCACCTCATATATTTCTATGTATGACATGGTTTCAAGTTGAAATAACAAATGGAGGTTTGCAAGTACTACAAAGTATAAAACTCTGATCAAATGTAATGATACCATCTTTCAAACACTTACAAATCCAGTTGTGCATGCATTTATCAAACCTCTGCACTTACAAAATTTGCCAACCGACACCTGATCTTCCAGGGAAATTTTGACTGCCTTCCTGAGCTCTAAATTCAAATCTGAAAGAACCTTTGGAAAGATTAGGATTTGTAGTTGTCAATCGACTATTTGAGCATGCGGAACAGACTTTCCACAACTGAGAAAAATGATTTTTCCCAAGGCAGTTTTTTTCTTGAAAACCTGCACTTTCAGTGGTTAACTGGCCCCCGAAATTTAGCTTGTTAACTATTGAAAGCTCTGCTTTCGGTGGTTAATGAGAGCTTTTCAGGCCCGCCTAAACCACCAAAACCTGAGATTCTCACTTTTTCTTGAGAATACCAAATCCAACGCTTGTTCCAAGTTTATTTTTAGAAAGTAGACCATCTAACACACCTAAAAAAATTTAGAAACAAATTTTTGGACCTCTTCCTATTACCTTAAATTTGACAAAATGACAGTGCTATTTTAGGAGGTAACACACCCAACTCCTCACAATCTACTTCCTGAGTCAATATGATCATGTGATCAAAATCCAAGGATGAAAGCCACCCAAATCTACTACATTATCTTACTATAATGTTGTTACTTTGCCATTGTTCGGATCTAATGCTATTGTTGATGCCTGCTATTGTTCCTGAGTCTACACTTAAGGCTATAAAGTGTAGAGTCTAAGCATCTAAAAAGAGTGAAACAAAAGGAAGGGGAAGAAATAACTTGGGGGGATGAAGCTATGGCCGATCTCTGAGCTGTCTTTGTCTAGCTTCTAAATATTCTTGAATGCTGATATCTCGCTCGATGGCGGCCCATGAACGTTCGAGCTCTGTCCGGGTGGTGGCGGTCTTGAGTATGGTATGGAAAAGATTTAAAGTGATGCTGGTTTGATCCGATAGACCGGGTTTGATGTTGGGTTGTCTTATGACGGGTATAGTCATGGGGAGAACAAAGCTTTAAAAAAAAGGTGGATGCTTTAAAGTGCTTATCTCAACTTTAGATTAAACAAGGAAAATTCAGTGAAGCCAATCGAAGGGTTTAATGAAAACAAAGGCCGTTTTCCGTAACTGAGTTTAAAATCTTGAAACCAAGTGCGAAAACATATATCTGTCAACAATGTGGGGCATCAATTTCAGATGAATCCCACGCTGTGGCAGAAGAAGAAAAGACAGGAATACCTTGATGAACACATATAATGTAGAGATCTAAATAATTCATAGGTCTTGTACCCGCTAGTAGCCGATACATAGGAAAAACTGTAAAAAACTAGATACCTAGAACCTGATCACCATAGTAGAAGTTATACTAAATTGCAGCATAAAACATTCATCAAAGACATATATGTAAAAATGACATGAAGCATTAAAAACAGAGGAAAAACACATAACTCAATCTTGAAGAAATATGGAGTCTTCAATTTGCTTTGTATTAATCCTGGCTTAAGAGAACTTTCTCTATTACAATCTATTCATGGCAAAAAGCCCTTTCTATTACAATGTTTCTTCTATTTAAACAAACTTCTGAACCTCTGGAATTTCGATTGTTCTGGAAAATTGTCAGTTACAAATGGAAAATTGGAGCGTTTCATCTCCTCCTCTTTGCCTTCCCTAGTAAGGGTAGAGCACCTTCATTTCCCTGCCCTTCGAGTTCTAGAAATAGAACAGGTTGACATCTGTCATTATTTAGCACTAGAAACCTGCCCCTTCGTCTGCTCGATGCAAATAACGCACCTCTCCACGAACTAGGCTATCAACCTGGAAGGCTTTGCTTGGTTGCTTGCTTCAAAAGTGTAACAACTCTTCACCAGCTGTGGCAAACTTTTTTCCTACTTGTCGGTCCTCTGTGATGATGGAGAATTATTGTAAACTTGGCTATACTAGCCATTTGTCCACTTGGGCCATATCGACCTGGCTTATCTGGGATATATCCACTTGTTCCTTCTCCATGTTTTCTTTGATTTCCAACAGATGTTTAGCTATATTGATTTTGCCTAGCATCCCAACACTGCTTTCCTTATCAAGGTCTAGAAAAATTTTACTTATCAAAGAGAACGTTTCCTCACAAGAATTCTTCACTTCATTAGCTCTCCCTTTGCTTTCTGATATATTCTTCTCCCAGACCTTTAGCAAGATATTTACTCTAGTTTGTTTTGTGATGGATAATTTTGAGCTGACGACTGTCTCTATCTTCGCCGTAGCTATAACAACGTCTTGGAAAGAGACCTGTGCTGCCCCGACTTCTCTTTCTCTCGAAGAAATATTTTCTAATATTTGATCTATCATCTGGAAATGGTTTTGAATGGTTCCTACCTTTACAAGCAGGTTTTGTTGAGTCGTTAATACCTTATGTCGGATTTCGGCGGCCTGGGATCTGAACACTTTTATGTCTACAATTTGGTTCTCGACCACATCCAATTTCGATTGCAACTCTATAATTTGTTTCCCCTATTGGCTTACCTGTGTTTGGCTAATTTGCGTCGACTGGCACACCTGCTCGAGGTCGTAACTAAGCTTCTCGATTTCACGTAGGTCGGTTGTTCGGGCTTCCTCTAGGCTCTTGCTCACCTTGTCCTTGATATTCGCTTCAACAGTAGCAACTTTAGCTTCCAATTTACTGATCAGCAGGTTATTTCGTTTCAACTGGGCCTTCAAAGTCCCAATTGAGTACTGATTGGCTGTAGCATAAGCCCCTAGTGTCTTGAATATCTCCTCTGTGAATTCTTCCTCTTTCGCAACCTTCCCATCTGTCATGATTTTAAATGTTTTAGCCATTACGCCCTCTTTTTGATATAAGTCTTGCCTCACCACAACCTTTCTTTTTTTGTCAAAGAAAAATTCGTTAGGAGGCAACTCCTCTATAGAAATGGGTGTCAGTTCTTCATTGAAAATCCACCCCGCATTAGGATTCCCCTTTGTGAACTGTAAGGGTGTGATAATAGCAATTGGACAGCCGATTTCCTTGGATGGTTATTTCGGGGTGACCTTTGTGACTGGCTTGTTTGACGTGAGCGACAGTGAGTCACTCAAACCCTGCGAGGGTATCTCTGATTGGCCTTGGGCCTGCTTACCTGGCGTACCATTTTCGGGGTTTCCTTCCTGCTTGTGGGGGACTTTGGCTCCTTGCTCTGAGGTTCCAACCTCCCCTATTTTCCCTTGCTTCTTCTCCTCGCTAGGACTCGAGTCCTTTGCACCTTTGGCTTCCATATGCTTTGTAACTGGAAGCTTTGGGGCTTTGCCTTGTAAAATCTGGGGGAGACAACTCCGTCGGTGCTACTGGAATTTCAAAAATTCAGCCATATCTCCGGGTGGCAGGGCTTGAATATGACTTAGGACTTCAGAGAAGGACCTCGCGCCCCAGAATATTTCATCATGAGGGGAATCCTCGTGTTCATATCTTTTCAGGCCGCAACTCGCCAGGTGATTGCTCACAACCTTACTAGGGTCATGCTTCTTGAACTCAATATCCACCAGCTTCATTTCTTCTAAAGCTGTAGCCTCAGCTTTGGCGTGGCCAAAATCTAACAAGGAATACGCACCAATATGAATAGGGAAGGGCGGCCATACCTTTTTTGATACTCCTTTGAGCTCTTTGCTTATTCCGCTGAGCATAGTTTGTCTAGCGATCTCACGACACAATAGCTTATCTGGCAGGAATAGCGTAAGAGCATATGGAGGGACAAAGGTGTTGAAAACCTTGATATACAAAAATTCCGCCTCTAGATACCAATCTGCCACGTTTCTTAGGTTGGTCGCGATGCCATCTGACACCCTGGGAGGTGGCTGGCCAAAGATGGCGACATGCAATGGCACCATTACCCAGTTGAAGATCTCGTAGATGAATTCTTTGGCCTTATCCTTCCAAAGCTTCGAGTGGTAGACATGAATAGGCTCTGTATTAGATGGAGCCCAGCTTCAGTTCATTAGTGGGAAGGGTGTCATGAAGCAGATGTCATCCATGATGTAAGAAGACATAAAGAACAAAGCTGCTTTCTTACTCGCCCTCTGTGCTCGATATTCAGTAATTCGACTGGTCAGACTATCAGACAACAGTTTGGCCCAGTCGAAGGAGACACCCTCAACGACTGTATGAATGAGTGGCACCCATGGGAGGAAAAAATGGGTAGTGTCTTCCTTCCCATACAACTTGCAGGTCATCGTCGCTATGTACTTGAACTGTGGCTCCAAGGAAGAGATTGAATAGATCCCATTGGTGTCAGCCCTGAATTTCGCGGGGTGTGAGACCCAATATTTGATCAAATTGAACAAAATTTTTGCATACTGCTCACACTCCTTCTTCTTGAAACCTTCTAGGAATTTGACATTGTGAGTAAGGTTCGGTGTGGGTGACAGTTTATACATTTCCCGCAAATGTTCTGGCTTGAAGGTACCAATCGTCATCTTCTGTTCACTGATAATCATCCTGGTCAGGATGTCCACATGGTCCAGCGCCCACCTGATCATATCAAAATAGGGAAGAAGCTAGGGCCTCGCCACTATTTTGTGCATCTCTGCTTGAGTGATGATTTTGTATTTGGTTGATAAATCATCCTTCTCGTTGTCGCTAGAATCATCCGAATAGTTTATCGACTAGGATTGTAGGATGTTGGAAACATATGACCATGTCTTGATAGAATTAATACTTTGGGGCGAGGTATCATAAACAATGTCTGAACCCTGACCTGAACTCTCGGCAACTGACTTGGGCATTTTTCATGGAGCCATGATAGTGAAACCTGCAACTGGACCACCTATTGAAAAGATTTGAAAATCACAAACAACAGTTAACCTGGTAAAATGGCTTTGCGCGCAAATAGAAATGAGAACTGAAATAATGAAGGAAAAACTCTCTATCTTGGTCATTTAAACCCCTGGTGTCCTTGCGAACGGAACGGTCAAATCGTTTAATAGAAAGATTTAGAAGTAAAAATGAGATCCTACTATCTGTCACCTCGCCGCAGTTCAAATAAATGCCATAAATGTTTGACGAGTCATAACACGAACAAACGCAAAAACATTTAAAACTTACTCCATAGATGATGCGTGTTAAAGGTTGCTTAAAGCACCAATTAATCTAGTTTAGTTGCTTTAATTAAGTGTGTTTTAGTCTTTAATCCCCCCTTTTCGACGTTCGTCGTATCAGAAGATTTCCCTCCTAGTCTTTGAGCCCCCAAGACCTGAAATCGTGATGATGTGATTTAGTTAATTATTTTTGATCTGACTTAAACTCTTAATTAATCCATGCTTAACTAAAGAATATCGCGACTTCGCGACTCGGAGCTACGAAGGTATTGTCTTTTGGGAGAGCGATCGCCGAGTCACAAAATCACGATTGTGCTTAACCATGGTTTAAAATATTTACTCCCGACACTTAACTTGGGTAAAACTTAAAACTGTTATTGCCACTTCGCGTGTTGGGATACTAAGGACAGTGGGAAATGTCGCGAAATAAGAGAACTCCCGAAACTAGATTTTTGGGCTTAAATACAATATCTCACTTATTTAGAAGAAGACGGCTCCAACACCCACTACAATGGATTGCTACCTACTTCTCTTCAAAATTTTGCATAAGTGTTGAACTCCTCGTGAATCACTAATGCGATCATACTTCAACCAACTCTGCCATGTATCTGCACATTGTGTGTCTCAAGTCCTATACTAGTCAGGTGATTAATCCAACTATCACGTCCAAGTCTTGAGATGTGCCTCCCCATGCTTGAACTTAGTATTTTTTGTCACATCTCCGTCACTCCGTCCAACTCCAAATACTAAGGCATGTGTCCACCTTTTCCTCACTATTGCTGCCATCATCTGATCTTCATCAAGGAGATCATCCACAATGTTTAAATGTTTCACTTTGAACCTATTGGTGTGTCTGTACTCTTGACCTCCTTGTCATGTTGTTGTTCTTTCCCAAGTTGTGAACTAGATGAATGGCGAGTGAAACCATGACACTCCTTGAGACTACACACCCTCATGCAAAAATTGGTCACTTCCTTTCATAATTCGATCCATCCGCACAACCCTTAGACCAATGCAAAGTCTCCCCTCACCTTTTTGCACTTTGAAGTCACCCCAAAGCAAAGTCTTCTATGAAAACTTGACTCCATTTTCCACCTCACGACACAATTAGCCAATATTTACACCAAGATCTGCATGTCCAGACTGCCTTTGCCTTATTAATCCATCACTTGGTCATGATGCAATCTTCATGTCCACACAATCCTCCAAACAAAGGAAAGTACTCAAATCATTTCCTTTCGTGAATTCACCTCTCCACAACACAAAATATGTGATGAATGTGGCCAACATGCATACACTTCTCAAACGTCCCAATGAACCACCCAAATTTCTCCAAATAGAATGAGTGACCTCAAAGAACTTCCATGCCTTAGGCATGTTCCCACCAATACTTCTGACAACTCTAACCAACGACTTTCTCAGATCTTTGAGTCACCGCAAAATCATCCACATGTCACTTAGGTGCAGTCTTCCTTATCCAATGTCCCATACCTAAGGTGAGAAGACACCACCCAAGTCACTTGGTTTGTGTTCTTCCCATTCAGGTTGACTGTCAACATTTCTTGGTAGAATTCTTTGTTGAATCCATCCATCTCCTAGATCAAAAATACCTTGCACCTCTTGCAAGCATCCAAAATCTAGCATTATCGTTGTGACTGTCAAGTCATTGCATGACTCAATATATCTATTTAAGGAAGCAATCACCATGGCACCTCGTCCATCCTATCAAACTTGGCATGTACAAAATTCACATGCCACTTCACTACAACAACCTATCCAATGTGCCTCATCAAAGAGTTAGGCATCTTCCTCAAGACACCTCCACAACTGCATCCATATCTTCCTAAGTACACCATAGGACTCATCCAAGCAGGTCTCCCCGAGCTCTCTAGACATTCACCCTCAAGTATTCCAATTTTCACCATGGAAATAAAATAAACTTGATCCACCAAGTCATTCGCCTTCCATTCAAAGAAATCAACACAAAACTTAGGAAATGCAATAAGTCAAAACCAACCATACCTTTCCAACAACATCCTTGGTTTCACTCCTGGTTCAAGTTTGTTGTCTTGGGCCTGCACTTTCCCAAACAACCAAATCTCTGCATGAAATCCCCTAAATCACCATCCACAGCTCCACAAACTTGCAAGACCTTCACTGTGATACAAGGCTGAGTCCATCCAGCCACTTCAAAAATTCATCTATGTCCCAAACTTCACATGCAATTGGTTGAACTCATCTCTAATGTCCTACCATCTCTGCACATTGAATGCTTCCACTTCAAGGCACCATGCACACACCGTCTGATTTTCAGGTCATACTGATATTAATTGACTAGTGTAACTCTGCAAAGAGCTAACTCATCCCAAGGTTGTGGTCAACCCACTCGTCCAACAACCCAACTTAACTCAACTGTTGTTCTCATCAATGCACAACACAAAGATGTAATGATAGAAATGTGCCCAACCAATGGTCTGTTGCAGAGATGCTCTAGGTGACCTCAAGTCATTCACTCAAGTGCTTCAACTTGTTTCAATTCAGAATTGCTCCCCTTTGCAATAAATTTTGCAATCACCCTCTGAACTCAATTCTACGATCACTTCCACAGTTAGATCTGCAACAAGTCGTGCGACAAATCCTATGTCCATCTTCATTTCCCGAGTGCTTTATTCACCCAATGAACTATGTGCCTGGTCTCTCTAAGGTGTGCATAATAGGTCTGTCACATATCAAACCGATCAAATCTGCTACCAAACTTCCTCTGCGATCAACTTTGTGACAAGTTCAACTATGAACTCTGCAATCACCCACCCTATCCAAGTGCTTCATCTCACCATGAACTCTGCTGTTGGCATACACAAGATGTGCTTCCAGATCAATCTACCACTACTGTACTATCAACTGAACCTTTGTCGTAAGTTTGATGCAAATTCTACGATGAACCATTTCTCTCCACCGAATGGTTCACCCAGTCTGTGATCGTTCCCACTGAATCGACTTCACAACAAACTGTCTTCAAAGTTCACTCCGATACCATCTATCATCAATATAGTGGTGAAGATATCACCAACCCTTCTCCAAAATATGCAATGAACAAGCTCTGATACCATCTGTCACGTCCCCATAGTGTTCCTAGTCGAATCTTGTGATCGTGCACCTCTTGAGGGCATGTGGCACCACAATGTTTCCCTCTTGGCTTCTTGGCAACACCAAGGATAATTCGTCCAGACTACGCCTCTCCACCTAGAGCATACCCATACTTCGTTCTAGGCTACTGGCGAGTCACACTCCTACTCTAGTGTAACTCTTGTATACTTGGACAATTGTTAACATATTAACACTTAGTCATATATAAACATACATCCATGATATGAAGAGAACACTTGTGAAACAAATAAGATAAACAAAAATATAGTGCGAGTGACACAAACCCTGCCTAACACCCGACTAAGTCTTTGTTAATGCAAAAAAATTACAATATGAGAACTACTGGCTTGGTTTACAGCTGAGCGGAGTCACACAACTCGCCTCACCTCACCAAGACACTCATACACATATTCATCACACCAAGACTCTCTGTCGCAATTGTCTCTGCAACCTTTTGTGGTGCACCTCAGATGTGCCCTTAACTACAAAATTCCTGTCTCTTATCTACTGCAAGGCGTTGCACAAACCTCTGGTTCTGTCTCCTAACATGCCTCCTCAGACCTATGACAAGACTTCCCTAGAACTCAACCAAAAAGAATGTCACCCCAACTCTTCCCATAGAATCAACTCAAGCTAGCACAAGTCCTCCCATGTGGAGTGACTTTGCTCCTTAAGGGAGCTCACCCCTCTTCATCCAAGTATGCCTCAGAATTGCAGAGTTGATCTTTCTCTCCTTGTTTTCTAAATCTGCCTTCCTTGGTTGTGCGCCCTTGTTCTCTTATAGAGACTCCAAAGGTCACCATCGCGAGCCATTGTGTCCTTTGGGGGTGCCGTGCCCCTTCACAAACCCATGTGTCCAAATGAATCATGACACCCCTTCATGAACCTGGTCGACTAAACCAATTTTCATGCCCTTTCGTGGACCCGATTTTCCAAACGAACCCATGCGCTTGTCAATCGTCATCCCACAACTTTATTTTAATTTATGTATGGTCTAGATATTAATAGCTTTGAAATTTGAGCAGATTTAACCTCATCCGACGCGTCAAGTAAGAGTTGGCTTCGAGATTTGAGTAGACTTAACCTATACGTGTCAAGTAAATGCTAGTTTCCAGTTTTCTTTACATTGGAATTGTAGTCAAAATGTAATCAGTATAGCAATTAAGTTCGTACCCGACGATAAATTTGATTGGTTGTTGAGTCCGGTAAGAAGTTCTCATGAACTCGTTTAAATAAAAATATTAATAAGGTAGTTTTATTTATTTGAAATCATAGAACAATTTAAATAACAAGTGGCACAGATCTCAATATTGGGTATATATAACAAAGTGTATTGATTATGTAATTAATTTAAAACATTGAAATACATGAAGACAACAATAAAACTTAAAATATATTAACCAATCAAAGATAAGAAAAATAAATATTTTTATTATATATATATATATATATATATATATATATATATATATATATATTTGTTTTCTTTAGTTAAACATTACATTTTACACATAAATTTAAAATAAAAGACAAATTAATGTCAAATCAATAGCAAACTCATTGCTATTGGTTCATGTTCTTATATGGATCCTTGCATAATAAATAGGAGATGCTATAATATCCATCACTACTTATGCCGGATGCTGCTATAGCCGTCACTACCGGCGACCAAAAATTTAATTGCAAGATAGGAGAAAGTACCTTTGATTAGACAACAGCCAAGGGAGAAAGAACCGTAGGGGAAAGATGGCTTAACTGGTGGTCTAACGTACTTTAAATTTTACACTTGTCGAATAAATAGAAGGATGGAAGATTGTCTCTCTGCCAGAATAGTCAAATTACATTAATTATATAATTAATTCTAAACATCGAAAGAAGTGAAGCCTACAATAACACTTTCAATATATTGACCAATATAATTTAGAAAAACAAGTTTTTTTATAATATTAAAAAATATACATATTTGTTTTTCTTATAATAAAAGAAAAAGTGGAGAAGTTGCTTAATGCAGGCTTCATCTACCCCATACCTTTGACGTAATGGGTTATCCAACCCATTTCCGGTCGATAAAAAGTAGGGTACAATCCACATTTGAATGGATTTCCAGGACTGAAATAAGGCTTGTCTCAAAGATAAATTTTCGACACCATTAAATAAGGCCTGTCCCAAAGATAAATTTTCGACACCATTCATTGACCAAATATTAGATGGGTGTGGAGGGAGAGAAATATTTTCATGTATGCATGGTTTCTTTGGTTACAACTAGAATGAGATTCATCTGGAGGACCATCACAAGACAACCTTTATATGTCCCTGGGGAACCTTTGCTTACAAAAAGATGCCCTTTGGTCTTCAAAACGTTGGTGCTACATTCTAGCGGGACATGATGTTCGCTTTTCATGACTTGAAGCATATAGTGGAGGCATAATTAGATGATATAACAACTCATTCGCTGAAAATATTCCAACATCTCTTACACCTCCGCTTGGTTTTTGAACAATGTTGTTACTATGAGATCCGATTGAATCCACACAAGTGTATATTTTGCACGATCTCTGGTTGTCTTCTTGGATTCATTGTTTTTACGAAGGGGATCATGGTTGACCCCTTAAAGGTTGATGCAATACTTTAGTTTCCTCCCCCGAGTATGATTAGACAACTTTAGAGCCTACAAGGAAAGGAAATTTTTCTTCGGTGATTCGTGTCGAACTATGTCGACGTCACGAAAGGTTTCATGCGCCTTTTAAAGAAAGGGGTCCCATTTTATTGGGACGAAGCCACAAAATGTTCATCTGATGTGTAAAGAAATCTTTGGTTTCAAATCCTTTTTTGAGTCCCCCCAACTACAATCGAGATTTCTTGTTGTATTTGGCAACAGCCGAATCATTGATTGACATGGTTCTTGTTCAAGAAGATGATGAGCTCCAAGAGCACGTCATCTATTATTTAAGTCGTGCATTGATAGGTCCCGAACTCAAGTACTCACATGTTGAAAAGATGGCACTGGAATCATTTCATGTTCTCCAACGACTTCGACACTATATTATGCTACGTAATACAACCGTTATCGCCACTGTTAATCCTTTCCAATACGTTTTGACTAGGAGAATTATTGGTGGGAAGTACATCAATTGATTGTTGTGCTTTAAGAGTTTGATTTGGACTTTGCCTCTGTGAAGTCTAAGAAGTATTTGGTCTTCACCGAGTTAATGTTGGAGTTCCCAATAGAGAGTGAGGAAAGTGAAATGACAAACTCATTTCCGGATGAGAATATTTTTCTCAGCTCTTTGTCTGACTTGTGGTATGGGGATATTTTAATATATCTCCAGACTTTGAAGTTCCCTCCAAAATATTCATGAGATGAGCGATGATGAGTTCATCATATGGCTAAAAACTACCTCATCATCGCTGACACATTGTATCCGCGTGGGGTGGAATCGATTCTTAGTCGTTGTTTGACTTTTGAAGAAGCGGAGGATATGTTAAATGACTTCCATGGTGGAGCATGTGGTGGTCACCTATCTGGGTTGGCGACAACCCAAAATATTTTGCGCGTCAGGTATTTTTTTCCCACGATATTCAAAGATTGTATTGAGGCCATCAAGAAATGTCACCCGTGTCAAATATTCACTAAGAAAATGCACACGCATCTTGCTCCCATGTTTCCCATTATTATTGTTGTCCCCTTCACCAAGTGGGGGATATATTTTAGGACATGCCAGTCGACTTCGGCTAGGGGGCATCGCTACATTATCTTGGTCGTCGACTACTTCACCAAGTGAGTTGAGGCTATGCCAACATATTCTAACGACGAGGAAACTACAATCGGGTCATAGCTAGGTTCGAGGTTTTGAAGGAGAGTGTCACTGACCATGGTAGTCACTTTCAAAACCACATGATCATTGAATTAACATCAAAACTAGGTTTTAGGCAGGAGCATTCATCTCCCTACTATCCTCAGGCCAACGGTTAAGTTGAAGTCGTAAATAAATCACTAAAAATGATATTAAGGAGAACATTTAACTCAACTTGAATGAACTGACATCTAATGCTTTATCCAACCTTGTGGGATTACCAGAACTCAGTCAAAATTGCTACTGGTTTTTTTCCTTTCCAACTCGTTCATGGGGTGGAAGCAGTTTTTCCAATTGAATGTGAGATCCCTTCACTAAAAATCATGTTTGAGCTTCTTCCTGATACGACACAACTCGAGGAACACCTAGTATATCTTAAACATCTTGATGAGCAACATCGAGATGCATCCTTAGTGAATAAGGTGCATAAGAAGCGCGTTAAATTTGAGTATGATGAATCTATTCATCCTAGGGTTTTCTTTGAGGGAGAACTTGTTTTCGTCTATGAACAATATAAAGAACCCCTTGGGGAAGGAAAATTTAACCCCATGTGGTATGAACCATATGTTGTGCAATGAGTGTTAGAGAAAGGATCTTATGAGCTCGTGGATTATGAAGGTAATGTGCTGTCAGAGCCCAGAAATGGGCTCTATCTTAAGAAGTACTACACTTGAGCCCAACGACTTGAGCACTAGCACTTTTGTAACTATTGTCTATTTTGTACATAGTTTTGTTAGAACTTTTTCACTTGTTGCGTTAGTGATTACCGTGCTTCTGCTGTATGGCATATGCCTGAAGATTCGTTCGTCTACTTTGGATTTCTTCTGTTGTGTGGCATATGCCTGAAGATTCGTTCGTCTACTTTGGATTTCTTCTACTGTGTGGCATATGCCTGAAGATTCGTTCGTCTACTTTGGATTTGTAGACGATGCTAGTCGCCATACTCGATGTTTAACATCCACTGCGTGGGTAGTCTATTCGCCTTTTAACCAGTTGGTGTTCGTTGGAGGTGTGTGTCTCATGGAGACTACTAACAATGTCACTGAGTATAGCGCGATTGTTGATCTTTTGCAAGATGCATTGTCACATGGAATTAATCACCTTCAGGTATTCTTGGATTCATAGTGGTCTCGTAGTTGAATGACCTGTATCGAATACGAAATCTAGTGCTTTTAGAACTTTTCCTTAGGTTACGTCTTCTGGAACGTTCATTTGATGTTATTACTTATGCACATGTTCCTAGGAGAGCCAATGAACTAGTTGATGCCTACGCTAATTATATTTTAGATTGGCATTTACATCACTAATGTCATATAATGTCATATAAGTACAAAAATTGTGCTATGAGCACATAATCCATCTAGGCCTGAGGCCGATGAACTCTATCATAACAATTGACAACATTTTCCAAATGTCCGAACCGTCGGAACCATGGCCTGGATACCCCCACAACATGATGTTGCATGCCTATGGGGAGGTCATCAATAGTCACCATGAGCACATTGAAAGATAGGCCCTCAAAATTCCTTCCCACACTACGCAAGGTCCTAGTTGCATCATCACTGGGTCATGCCTCCTCTCTGCCTCATCGGCTATGTCGTAGGACATTAGCTAGCCCTCACAGGTTCTCTATCTGCATAAAAGTAAAGTACTTGTTAATATTTTGGATCTCACAAAAATATAGGAAATGTTAGACACACACACACACACACACACACACATTTGAAAAATAAAAATTAAATAACACAAAAATAATTTACCTATGTCCCGTGGCTCGACCTCATGAGGGATGATAACATCCAGATCATCATTGAATTCGAATCTGACATAGGGGTATTCCTTGATAAGGGGAGTCTCTTGCTCCCACCAGCTAAAGAAGTTATCATCATATGGATTAGACATTTTTCCACCTCCCAGTCGAGCTATCAAATCGGTCCATCGAACCATGACTGGACATGGTTGAAAGTGTCCTTGTATGTATGTCCTTGGGATCATCATAGGAACACGCTCAAAGAAGAAAGTGCACATGACACTGCCGAAGCCAAATTTCTTGGTTTTCATAAGCTTGCAATCAGTGAGTTGTGATTTCATGCAGTTGAGCATTGTTGTACTCCAATCATACATACTAGGTCTTAAGCATTCAACCCCATGATGCATTTGTGCCCACGATGCCAAGTGAAAAGAGTTAGATCCTAGGATCTGAACCATAGTATAGAGGATGACTCAAAGACTCAAATTGGTTATCTGTTTGATAGGCACTTGAGATCCACTTTTCTCAGTGCCAACATCACAATACTTGTTTATAGAGTCATTGACACTCTTCCCACCTCCTCCATGAGTTTGGAAGTTTGTTACTTCCCCTTTCCTGGACAAACCTGTAATGAAGTAAATGTATTCCACAATGATGGTCAGTGATTTCCCAATGAGCATAAATTCCTCGACATTAAGGTGCTAGTAGTCAATCAAGAGATTCAACAATCTCCTTTGGGCCCTCATGCCACCAATTTGAAAAAACTTATACATGCCACATGCACGTAGAGATTGTTTGGTATCGTCATCATCGATTACCTCTCGGTCCACCTCTTCATGTTCACGTTCTCTCCAGTGAACGAACATCCTGCCCATTTTCTAAGAAATTTTTGAGTCAACATTTCTTTTTCCAAAAAGATCCCTGGGCACCCGCGACCTCCAGTTGGAACAGTCATGGATATCCGTGACTGGTGTTTCCACTAGTTGCTGATATTCACAAGTTTCCTTAAGGAAGCCCTCAGATGTGCAAATATGAGTTGAAAAAGAGAGGCTTAAGCCCCAATTTTTGATGAAAATGAATAAATAATAAAACAAAATGCAAGGTAGGGTGTGTATACTTACTTGGTCTTGGTGGCAAGAGGTTTCGTTGCTCCAAGATCTGCAAATATTCATTTGGGATTTCAAGGGTTTTTGGTCACTTTGGCTGTTTTTTGGGTAAAATGGTAAAAATGGCTTGGTAAATGGGTAAACAAACCAATATTTATTAATTTGTAAAAACCCACATCCTATAGTTTTGATATTTTTTTCCAAATTTTCAACTAATGGTCAATCTCTTGTAGTTCTTGGTTGTTTTTGTAGGTCTTAGGATATACTTTAAATGATTTTTGGCTTCTTCCCATCGATTGGCCGAGTCTTTTACAAGGCTTTGGGCAGGTAATGTTCTCATAACTGACATTTAGGGTAGGGTGCATTCACCTGAAATTTTTCATTATCAGTTGTCATTGCCATTTAAACCTAGGGTAGACCCCATTAACAAGTGATGCAACCTTATCATTTGCTCAAAAACATCATTTTGTTGATGGTAGAGCCTACCTTCCATGGAAGCTTTAGTTTAGAATCCCCTTGTATTCTGGCGCTCATGCTGGAAGATTGTTCCTTAGGCTCGAGAGTCCTGGTTAGTCCTACCATGAGTTTGCATTCGAACTTCATACTTCTTACTCAATCTTATTCTGTCCATTACCCGCATGACTCCCTTATTTATATGTTTCTCACAATGACATCATGGAGTCCATAGTTAAGCTCTTTTCAGACTCCTTAAAATTGAAAATATTGTCGAGTGATCTTGTTTCTTTCACACTCGTTAAATGGACCTGAAGGAATGTCTATTCAACACAAATTTACCCCTTTTTCGAACTGAATAGTCTAATTATGAAAAATGTATACTCTAGTCTACGAACTAGAAGAGTTCTCGTTAGTTTTGTTTTATACTTTTTTGGGCTCAAGAGACTAAATTTACGAAAAAGGACAATGGAGTCCATAGTTAAGCTCTTTTCAAACTCCTTAAAAATGAAAATAGGGACGAGTGATCCTGTCTCTGTCACACTCATAAAATGGATTTGAAGAGACGTATTTTCAGTACAACTTTAACCCTTTTCTGGACTGAACATACTATTTACGAAAAAAGAATACTCTAGTCAAACTCTGACTAGAAGAGTTCTCCTTGGTATTATTTTACTCTTTTTTAGGCCCTAGAGACTAAACTTACGAAAAATACTACCATGGGAGGTTTACTTCCTAAAGATGAATTTTAATTGCATTGCATATTGACCGGTTGTTCTTTTAGGCCTAATGTTGGCTTCAACATGCTATTGTTAAACCCATTGATTATGCATTCCTATCAGTTCCCAGCCTTGCAATTAATGTCTTTGCATCTCGACACCTTATCCCTGGAGGAAACATTCCCTGAGTGTCCATATACTACTTATGCTTTCCTTGCATTGGGCATAGGTATGTTCCTTACGCTCTAGGACTAGTTTGATTTACAGTGACACTTGTTTCCTCCACTGTACTATAACATTCTTTTATTCCTTTTCAGGATTTTATAACATGAAAAACACAAAAAAATAAAAAAAAACCAAAAATAAGGGGGAAAAACATCTAGCTCTTGTGTTGGAAGTAGTCTTGTCACCCTTGAACAAAGCACAATCTTGAGTTGAAATCTCATCATTTTGGGTCTAGTATGGATTTAAGAGACTTTTTCTCGTTTTGAGTTTTATCTCCCTCAGTTGGTTATTCTTCCAACCATATGGAGCATGTGTTGATGCCTCCCATGTCACATATGTAACCTAGTTTATAGTCATGCTGCCTAAGTCACATAATGTGTTGTGATTCTATTCAAGGGAAAGTTTCAACTTGAGTCGGCCATTTTGCAGTTAATTCCTGAACTTGAAAGTCGACCTTATCGAGTCGGTCAAGTCAATATCATCATCACAAGTATCTATATCTTTGTCCGATCTCTTCATCACACTTGTTAGATTGTACCTTGGTACCTTAACACACATTCTCATCATTGGTGGGATGTCTCATGTTTGTTAATGATATACATCAATGATCGATAATCAAATGATGTCTTACTATGTTTGACTTTGACTCATCTATTCACATAGTGTAGGCTTGTATCACGATGAATTGTAGTGAAGAATTTGGGTGAAGTACGAGCACCAAACCTTTTGTGCTCCTTCCTGACCGATATGGTGCCACCTCATAGACATTTGTACTAGCATAGGATCAACTTGTTCTCTCCATTTGGTCCTAGCTATCCTCTGTTATTGATTTTGAGACATAGCTCCACTATGTATCTATTTGTGTCTATGATATAATTTGACATGAATCCACTATGTATTTTTCGTGTCCATTCTTGCTACTTCATTTATATCACATGGATCCATTGTGTATTGCTCGTGGCCATGGAATTTAGCTATAATTCATATATTCCATGGATCCGCAATGTACTTGAATTTGGTGTCCATGCTTACATCACTCTTGAGCATGATATGCCCAACTTGGGAAGATGAATGTCATATAATGCCATATAAGTACAAAAATTGTGCTATGAGCACATAATCCATCTAGGCTGGAGGCTGGTGAACTCTATCATAACAAACAACGATGTTTTCCAAACGTCGGACCCATGGCCTGGATACCCCCACGACATGATGCTGCATGCCTATGGGGAGGTCATCAATAGTCACCATGAGCACATTGAAAGTTAGGCCCTCAAAATTCTTGCCCACACTACGCAAGGTCCTAGTTGCATCATCACTGGGTCATGCCTCCTCTCTGCCTCATCGGTTATGTCATAGGACATTAGCTGGCCTCACAGGTGCTCTATATTCATAAAAGTAAAGTACTTATTAATATTTTGGATCTCACAAAAATATAGGAATTGTTAGACACACACACACACACATATTCGAAAAATAAAAATTAAATAACACAAAAATAATTTACCTATGTCCTATGGCTCGACCTCATGAGGGATGATGACATCCAAATCATCAGTGAAGTTGATTCCGACATAGGGGTAGTCCTTGATAAGGGGAGTCTGTCGCTCCCACCAGCTAAAGAAGTTATCATCATATGGATTAGACATTTGCCCACCTCGAAGTCAAGCTATCAAATCGGTCCATCAAACCATGACTGGACATGGTTGCAAGTGTCCTCGTATGTATGTCCTCGAGCTCATCATAGGAGCACGCTCAAAGAAGAAAGTGCACATGACACTGCCGAATCCAAATTTCATGGTCTTCCTAAGCTTGCAATCAGTGAGTTGTGATTTCATGCAATTGAGCATTGTTGTACTCCAGTCATACATACTGGGTCTTAAGAATTCAACCCCATGATGCATTTGTGTCCATGATGAAAAGTGAAAAGAGTTAGATCCTACGATATGAACCATATTATATAGGATGACTCAAAGACTCAAATTGGTTATCTATTTGATAGGCACTTGAGATCCACTTTTATCAGTGCCAACATCACAATACTTGTTTATATAGTCATTGACACTCTGCCCACCTCCTCCATGAGTTTGGAAGTTTGGCACTTCCCTTCTCCTGGACAAAATTGTAATGAAGTAAATGTATTCCACAATGATGGTCAGTGATTTCCCAATGAGCATAAATGCCTCAACATTAGGGTGCTAGTAGTCAATCAAGAGATTCAACAATCTCCTTTGGGCCCTCATGCCACCAATTTGAAAAAACTTATACATGCCACATGCACGTAGAGATTGTTTGGTATCATCATCATCGATTACCTCTCAGTCCACCTCTTCATGTTCACGTTCTCTCCAGTGAACGAACATCCTATCGATTTTCTAAGAAATTTTTGAGTCAACATTTCTTTTTCCAAAAAGATCCCTGGGCACCCGCGTCCTCCAGTTGGAACAGTCGTGGATATCTGCGACTGGTGTTTCCACTAGCTGCTGATATTCGTGAGTTTCCTTAAGGAAGCCCGCAGATGTGCAAAGACGAGTTGAAAAAGAGAGGCTTAAACCCCAATTTTTTATGAAAATGAATAAATAATAAAACAAAATGCAAGGTAGGGTGTGTATACTTACTTGGTCTTGGTGGCAAGACGTTTCGTTTCTCCAAGCTTTGCAAATATTCATTTGGGATTTCAAGGGTTTTGGTCACTTTGGCTGTTTTTTGGGTAAAATGGTAAAAATGGCTTGGTAAATGGGTAAATAAACCAATATTTATTAATTTGTAAAAACCCACATCCTATAGTTTTGATATTTTTTTCCAAATTTTCAACTAATGGTCAGTCTCTTGTAGTTATTGGTTGTTTTTGTAGGTCTTAGGATATACTTTAAATAATTTTTTGGCTTCTTCCCATCGATTGGCTGAGTCTTTTACAGGGCTCTGGGCATGTAATGTTCTCATAACTGACATTTAGGGTAGGGTGCATTCACCTGAAATTTTTCATTATCAGTTGTCATTGCCATTTAAACCTAGGGTAGACCCCATTAACAAGTGATGCAACCTTATCATTTTCTCAAAAACATCATTTTGTTGATGGTAGAGCCTGCCTTCCAGGGGAGCTTTAGTTTAGAATCCCCTTGTATTCTGGCGCTCATGCTGCAAGATTATTCCTTAGGCTCGAGAGTCCTGGTTAGTCCTACCATGAGTTTGCGTTCGAACTTCATACTTCTTACTCAATCTTATTCTGGCCATTACCCACATGACTCCCTTATTTATATGTTGCTCACAATGGCGTCATGGAGTCCATAGTTAAGCTCTTTTCAGACTCCTTAAAATTGAAAAGATTTTCTTTCACACTCATTAAATGGACCTGAAGGAATGTTTATTCAAGACAAATTTACCCCTTTTTTGAACTGAATAGTCTAATTACGAAAAATGTATACTCTAGTCTATGAACTAGAAGAGTTCTTGTCAGTTTTGTTTTATACTTTTTTGGGCTCAGTAGACTAAATTTACGAAAAAGGACAATGGAGTCCATAGTTAAGCTATTTTTAAACTCCTTAAATATGAAAATATGGAAGAGTGATCTTGTCTCTGTCACACTCGTAAAATGGATTTGAAGAGACGTCTTTTCGGTATAAGTTTAACCCTTTTCCAGACTGAACATACTATTTACGAAAAAAAAATACTTTAGTCAAACTCTAACTAGAAGAGTTCTCCTTGGTATTATTTTACTCTTTTTTAGGCCCTAGAGACTAAACTTACGAAAAAGACCACCATGGGAGGTTTACTTCCTAAAGATGAGTTGTAATTGCATTGCATGTTGACCGGTTGTCCTTTTAGGCCTAATGTCGGCTTCAACATGCTATTGTTAAACCCATTGATTATGCATTTGTATCAGTTCCTAGCCTTGCAATTAATGCCTTTGCGTCTCGACACCTTATCCTTGGAGGAAACATTCCCTGAGTGTCCATATCCTACTTATGATTTCCTTGCATTGGGCATAGGTATGTTCCTTACACTTTGGGACTAATTTGATTTCCAGTGACACTTGTTTCCTCCACTGTACTATAACATTCTTTTATTCCTTTTCAGGATTTTATAACATGAAAAACACAAAAAAAAAACCAAAACTAAGGGGGAAAAGCATCTATCTCTTGTGTTGGTAGTAGTCTTGTCACCCTTAAACAAAGCACAATCTTGAGTTGAAATCTCATCATTTTGGGTCTAGTATGGATTTAAGAGACTTTCTCTCGTTTTGAGTTTTATCTCCCTCAGTTGGTTATTCTTCCAACCATATGGAGCGTGTGTTGATGCCTCCCATGTCACATATGTATCCTAGTTTATAGTCATGTTG
The DNA here is from genome assembly GCA_000966675.3 of Picea glauca. Classification (NCBI taxonomy): domain Eukaryota; kingdom Viridiplantae; phylum Streptophyta; class Pinopsida; order Pinales; family Pinaceae; genus Picea; species Picea glauca. The sequence goes on from JZKD02S0004456.1 coordinate 81,448, forward strand.
TCTAAGTCACATCATGTGTTGTGCTTCTATTCAAGGGAAAGTTTCAACTTGAGTTGGCCATTCTGCAGTTAATTCCTAACCTTGAAAGTTGACCTTCTCTAGTCGGTCAAGTCAATATCATCATCACAAGTATCTATATCTTCGTCCGATCTCTTCCAAATATTTGGCCTTTTCCACCCCTCATGTTGGATGATGGAGGATGCCTTAATGCCTTCCTTGCAATAGATATCTTCCCATCGACTTAGACACATATTGCTATGGGATATGATATAGAGTCATATGTTGTACCTTGGGCTTGCAGTCATCCGTGGCAAGTTTCTCACTATTGGCAGCGAGGTTAGATTGTACCTTGGTACCTTAACACACATTGTCATCATTGGTGGGATGTCTCATGTTTGTCAACGATATACATCAATGAACGATAATAAAATGATGTCTTACTATGTTTGACTTTGACTCATCTATTCACATAGTGTAGGCTTGTATCACGACAAATCGTAGTGAAGAATTCGGGTGAAGTACGAGCACCAAACCTTTTTTTCTCCTTCCCGACCGATATGGGGCCATCTCATAGACATTTGTGCTAGCATAGGATCAACTTGTTCTCTCCATTTGGTCCTAGATATCCTCTGTTATTGATTTTGAGACATAGCTCCACTATGTATCTATTCGTGTCTATGATCTAATTTGACATGAATCAACTGTGTATTTTTCGTGGCCATGCTTGCTACTTCATTTATATCACATGGATCCATTGTGTATTGTTCATGGCCATGGAATTTAGCTATAATTCATATATTCCATGGATCCGCAGTGTACTTGAATTTGGTGGCCATGCTTACATCATTTCTGAGCATGGATATGCCCGACTTGGGAAGATAATACTCTTATTTGATATCTGCTGATGGTTGTTGTTTTTGGATCAATTTTTCAGAGACCTTCATGGGTTACTTCAATGCATCCTCACCTCTCGGAGTTTATAATGTATTTATACCGTCACTTTTCCCTTTTGACCTCACACATTAGGGGGCATTTGTTATAGCAAAAAATGCCACACCTATACATTTGTGCCATGGCCTAACCCTTTCCCTTGTCTTGCTAGACAAATTCCCAACTTGCCCCATGCAAATCATCTAAAAAACATGCCTTCTACACATATCCACAGTCTCCTTTGATGCAAAGTGAAGAAATCCACGACTTCTCAGTTTGCAACCCGCAGATTCCCTTAATGGAAAAAAAATTAATTCCAAGTTTTTGGGTAGGTTTTTCAGTTGGGCTCGTTTCCCAATGCCCCCATGCCCGTACAAAACAGATTCCAACTCCCCCAACTTCTTGAGGAAGATATAAATGCACCATCAAGGGTTAATATGAGGACAATAATTTTGGTGCAAGGTTATGCCGCTAAGATCTAGCAAGCTTCCATATCCTTATCCTTTGAGTGTCATTCCCCAAAATGGAAACTCCTTTTCCAATGCCTCTTTTCTATCTATATAGACATAGGGTGTCTCATTATCCCTATTTGGGCTATTCAATAAAGAGTATTGTGGTTGAGTTGATGATTGAAGGATTCTTGGAAGAACCCGAGCAGTTGGCTCTGAAGCAGTGCCGAAAGCGAGTCAGTTTGTAGTTAACCTCTATTTTTGGTGCTAATAGAAGAGATTGCTTTCCCTCCAAATTGTGTATTCAATGCAAAATTGTGTGTATCTTTTTATCATATTTTCTTTGAATATAGTACATGACATGTATATTGTTTGATCATATAACTACCTTGTAGCATCGCTTGTCTTGATTCCATTTTGCAGGCTACTTCCAGAAAAAGGATCAGGAGCTCTTCGAGAAGCAGGAGCGGGGATCAACATCAAACATGAGACTTAAGGTGCATTCTTTCTCCTTCTTTATTTCCCTACTTTCTCCTAGAAAAATTAATTATTCTTTCAGTTTGGTATACTTGTCTGTGAGGGAAGACTTCAATCTTCTCAATACAGTCTTGATATGTCGTGATTTGACCCAAAGTCATGGGGGAAGTATCTTGTCAACACTCTGCACATATTTCCTATAGTGGCCAATAAAGCCAAGGAAACCATATAAATTTCCAAGTTTCTTTATGTGTGGTCTGTCTTTCATTCCTTAATTTTATTAGGGTCAACTCACGCCCCTTAACTATATACAAGGAGACCCAAATATTCCACTTTAGTAGCACCAAAAGCACATTTGGAATGTTTGATGAACACTTGGTTATTCAAAAGTAGTTGTAAGGCTTGATCAACATGTGCCACATGTGTCTCCTAGATCTTATTGTAGATCAACATATCATCAAAGAAGACAAACACAAAGCTACATAGAAAGGGAGAAAAAATCTTGTTCATGAGCCTTTGAAAAGTAGATGGGGAATTGAAAAGACCAAAAGGAATCACTAGAAACTCATAATGCATTTCATATGAGAAAAATGCAGTCTTATGAATATCTACATCCTTCATCCAAATTTGATGATAGCCAAAATGGAGATAAATTTTATTGAAGAATGGTGCATCATGAAGCTCACCCAAGAGGTTGTCAATGACTAGAATTGGAAATTTATCTTTGATCAACTTGTTAAGAGTGTGAAAGTTAGGACACATGTGCCACATGTCTTCTTTCTTCAAAACCATGACAATCAAGGAGGAGTAGGGGCTTGTAATAGGATGTATTACTCTTGATTCTAATAATACATGAACCACCCTTTCAATTTCATTTTTTTGTGCAAAAGGATGTCTATAAGGATGAACATTTGGTGGTTGACTTCCTATACTCGGGGGGATGCCATGATCATGCCTACCATGTGATGGAAGTAGTCCTTGGGGTGGTTGTAGTTGGATTTGGACAATCATCACTAGGCCTTTGAAGTAGGCCTTGGGGTGGTTCAAAGACATAGTGATTATTGTCCAAATCCAACTGAAAATCAAGATGGATTGCAGGTGTGGTGTCATCCATAACTTGGATGGAATTGAGTTGTGCAAGAATGTCATAGTGACCATTATTCGGGAGTGTTTCCATATGGCGAGAGATTATAATTTTGGGGGATCCCACTTTGATACATTTGAGAGTGTATCAATATCCCTCCTTATTGAACCTCATGTATAACTCCTCGAAATCCATGATAACAAGATCCAATGCTCACAACCATAATGTGCCCAAAAATACATCACACCCTCCCATTTATATGAAAACCATGTTAGATTTCAAGAGATAGTCACATGTTTGGAGTTTTACAATATTGCACTGACCACCAAACTTGGTAGTGCTTCCATTGGCTATCGTGTTTTGAAAATTGTAAATAACATGGACATGAAAATTTGTTTCTTATATTACTAAATGATGAATGAAATTGTGGGTATTGTCATTATGTATTAAGACAATCACCTTCTTATTCTTGATATATCCTACCAATTTCAAGGTTTGGGGAGATGTAATGCCCACCAAAGCATGAATCAAAATTTGGTGTTCCGCACAAGGATTATCCTAAGTGGGAACTTCATCAATCAAGGGTGGAATATCCACTTCATGCATCTCAACCACATCATCATTTGAAATCACCTCAAAATTTCCAAATTGGTCCATATCAATGACAAATAATTTATGTTCCTTATCTTAATTCCCTCATAAATACTTTTCATCATAATTATAGCAGGGACCTCCAAGTTGATGTTTTGACATTTCTACACGAGTCAACTTGTGGACCTTAAAATGAGGAAAGGGACATAATGTTGCTGTTGAACAAAATTGGGTAATTTGGTATGGATGACTGTCATAACATGTTCATGATGAGATAACTAAGATTACTACAACCATGGAGCTAGGTGATACAAATTGACTCGTGCTATTATCTCCTCCATGAGACCACTAATAAAATAATCCTTGACAAAAAAATCATCCAAAGATTATTTTCTTGTCAACAATCACTTAACATAAGCAATATATTCTTCCATTATGATGGTTTAATGTAACTTAGTAAGCATCCCCAAAAAATTAATATCGGTTTCAAATCAAGTGTAGAGGGACTTCACAAAATGGTTCCAAGAACTGTACCCATCATATGCCTTCTTATTCCATTGATACCACTAACAATACTCCCTATCCAGATATAACAAACCCACTCAGAGTTTCAACTATTCATAATTAATACCTTGGAGGGAAAGGCAATGTTCCATCTCAGAAACCCATCTATTTGGATCAGATCTATCAAACTTATTTATTTCTACATCAGGCAATTAACACATCATATTGAGTTGATTGTCATGAAAGGGTGTTTAGTGTGATGATCATTTCTTTTTGAAGGTTCACCATTTTCCATTTTCCTTGGCCTATCATTCCCAACGTCTAATTTGGTTATTGATGTTCATCTATAATGTAGGCATATTGTTATGGAGTTACACATTTGAGTCAATAATGGATTGCACCTTTTAATATAGTGTAGAGATCTTTCCTTCCAATTGGGTGATCCTTCTATCCATGGTTATGTTTCTAGTGGTAGTGACAGGACCACACACATCCATTAGAAGGGTAATTGATGAGCTACACTAATGAAATCAACTTCACACAAGAATCATTTTAAGATAGGTCACCCACACTAGTCTAGGCACACCTAGGATCAATCCTAAACTTTTTTTTATAAATTGTTCAAAGGTTATTGTACAGATTTTTTTTTTCAAAATTTGGATATTCTAAGCTCTATAGGAATTTCACTGAATGTGTTGCAAAGGTTTGGAAAGGTATTAATATCAAGAATCATATCTCTCTAATATACCTTGGGGTTTCCAACAATATTACTATATAGGTCTTTCATTACACTAACTAGGGAGGATCAATCGTACCTTATTCATATTGCCTAATTCACAAGTACATGATTTAGTGATATTTCCAAGTTCTATGATCAATGTACTATAGTGAAAAATGATCAAAAGGATTTGTAGGGATGGTCTCCAGTATGCCTAGGGGGATTCCTATATACTCAAGGGTATGTGAAAGAATGAATCTATGAACATATTTTGTCTAATGTAGTACTAATTTCTAGGTACCTATAGAGGTGTACAAGGGCATCCAACCAAATGACCTGACTTGTATTCCATGCGTGTATGCTTCCCAATCGCAAGTTTACCCCACTAGATGATAAATCCTCGTGTTCATAGATGTCAAAACATGTCTTTAGCCTAAAAAAATGTTCTTTGAAATTTGGGTGTGTGTTGGCACATGAAAGTGCTATGATACCACTTGTAATGTACTTATATACCATAAATAGAGAATTAAGAGCAACATCCAAGGGAATTAAAACTACATAAAGTAAGCAAAACAAAGCAAGATTATTGAACTTGTAGAATAATTAACCCTTTATTTATATTCCAAAAGGTGAGAAATGTTCATCTACCTCTTCAAGGGGGAAAGCTCCAAATGAGCAATGATCTAATACAATGAAAATACTTAACACAAGATTACATAACTCTTTACCTATATAAATAGTTTATTTCTACCCCAAATCCTAACCACTAATGGCCCCTACATTAATGACTAGGACACATTCATTATTGAGTACAAACTACCTATCATGCCTTAATATCCAATAAGGATGGCCATTTACATTAATCAATAACATGCCAACTACCTAAAAGGATTTTTTCAAAGAGGATGGACATCTTACATTAATTAACTAACTCATAACAACCTTAACAACCTAAATACCCATAGCTATAGTAATTAGAGTAAGACTTTAACATAAATATACATTATACAACATTGAAGCAACATAAGTTGATACATTCTCATTTAAGGTTCAAATATGGAACATATACAAAGCATAAATAATGTTTGGAAATATATTCATAGCTAATACACTAAATGTAAGAAAATAAACTAAAACTTCTAATAAACCATGAATGAAATCCTTGATAAATATTCAAATAAATCATTTATTTTTTCTCTTTCAATAATCACATTTAACATAAGACATCATAAAACTAATGTATATTTAAAAATAACTACTAATATACCCAATGTCACATCCCCATAGTGTGCCTAGCCGAATCTTGCCATCCTGCACCTCTTGAGGGCGTGCATCACCACAACGTTTCTCTCTTGTCTTCTTGGCAAGACCAAGGATACTTTGTCCAGACTACGCCTCTTCACCTAGAGCATACCCATACTCTGTTCTAGGCTACCGACGAGTCACACTCCTACTCTAGTGCAACTCAATATACTTTGACAATTGTTAACAAATGAACAATTGGTCATATATAAGCATACATCCATGAAACTAAGAGAACACTTGCGAAACAAAAAAGAGAAACATAGATATAGTGTGGGCGACACAAATCGTTCCTAACACCCAATTAAGTCTTTGTTATTGCGAAACAATTACAATATGAGCACTACCGACTCAGTTTACAACTGGGAGGAGTCACAGGACTTGCCTCACCTCACCAATACATTCATACACATATTCCTCACACCAAGACTCTCTATCGTAATCGTCTCTGCAACCTTTTTTAATTCACCTCAGATGTGCCCTCAACTTCAAACTTGTCGTCTCTTCTCTACTGCAAGGCTTCACACAGACCTGTTGTTCTATCCTGTTGTTCTGTGTCCTAGCATGCCTCCTTAGACCTGCGACAAGACTTCCCCCAAACTCAATTAAAAATAAGTTCGCCTCAACTCTTCCCACATAATCACCTCAAGGTAGCACACGTCTGCCCATGTGGAGCAACTTGGATCCTTGAGGGAGCTCGCCCCTCTTCATCTAAGTCTGCCACAAAATCGCAAAACTGATGTTACTCTCATTGTCTTATAAATATTCCTTCCTTGGTTGTGCACCCCTTTTATCTTATAGGGATTCCAAAGGTCACCATCGTGAACCATCACGTCCTTTGGGGGTGTCGTGCCCCTTCGCAAACCCATGTGTCCAAAAGAATCGTCACACCCCTTCGCAGATCTGTTTTCCAAACCAATCATCACGCTCCTTCGTAGACCCAATCACCGAAATGAACCCATGCACTTGTCAACTGTCATGAGCTTTGGGACTGGCGTGCCACAACCTTAGTGCGATCCATACTTGGGCTAGCTCCTTGGAGTGTTTGCATGCCTAAGGTGCCTACTTCCCAACTAGTGAAACACTTAGGTGTCAGGGCAACCTGAAGTTCTGTCTCCTTGAGGACTTGGCAAATGGGTGAGGGTCTTCGTGCCCATCTAGCTGAAGACCTTACATCCTCCCTTAGCTAAATTCATTGTCGTCCTAAAAAACATCCAAAAAATATGCAATATCCACTTGAACTCATGCCCCTGCCACAACTGAGTCTGTTGGAAACCCCAAATTCTGTCAAAGTTGAAAACCCAAGTTTCCCTACGAAGTGGAAACCCTCAGTTTCCAAAAACCAAATTGTACTACACCCAACTCCTCATAATCTACTTCTTGAGTCAATACGATCACTTCATCCAAATCCAAGGATGAAAGTCACCCAACTCTACTACACTATCTTACTATAATGTTGTTTCTTTTCCATTGTTCGGTTATACTGCTATTGTTGATGCCTGCTACAATGGATTACTACCCACTTCTCTTCAAAAAAATTCTTAGGTGTTGAACTCCTCGTGAATCACTAATGCGATCATACTTCAACCAACTCTGCCATGTATCTGCACATTGTGTGTCTCAAGTCCTATACTAGTCGGGTGATTAATCCAACTATCATGTCCAAGTCTTGCGATGTGCCTCCCCATGCTTGAACTTAGTCTTTTCTGTCACATCTCCATCACTCCATCCAACTCCAAATACTAAGGTATGTGTCCACCTTTTCCTCACTACTATTGCCATCATCTAATCTTCGTCAAGGAGATCATCCACAACGTTTAAGTGTTGCACTTTGAACTTATTGGCGTGTCTGTACTCTTGAAGCCCTTGTCATGTTGTTGATCTTTCCCAAGTCGTGAACAAGTTGAATGGCGAGTGCAACCATGACACTCCTTGAGACTGCACACCCTCATGCACAAATTCGTCACTTCCTTTCATAATTTGATCCATCCGCACAACCCTCAGACCAATGCAAGGTCTCCCCTCACCTTCTTGCACTTTGAAGTCACCCCGAAACAAAGTCTTCTACGGAAAATTGACTCCATTTTCCACCTCATGGAACAATTAGCCAATATTTTCACCAAGATCTACATGTCTAATTTGCCTTTGCCTTATTAATCCATCACCTGGCCATGATGCAATATTCATGTCCACATAATCCTTCAAACAAAGGCAAGTACTCAACTCGTTTTCTTTCGTGAAGTCACCTCTCCGCAACAAAACATCTGTGATGAGTGTGGCCAACATGCATACACTCCTCAAACGTCCCAATGAACCACCCAAAGTTCTCCAAATAGAATGAGTGACCTCAAAGAACTCCCATGCCTTAGGCATGTTCCCACCAATACTTCTGACAACTCTAACCAACGACCTTATTAGATCTTTGAGTCACTGCACAATCATCCACAAGTCACTAAGGTGCACTCTGCCTCATCCAATGTCCCATACCAAAGGTGAGAAGACACCACCCAAGTCACTTGGTTTTTGTTCTTCCCATTCAGGTTGACTGTCAACATTTCTTGGTTGAATTCTTTGTTGACTCCATCCATCTCCTAGATCAAAAATACCTTGCACCTCTTGCAAGCATCCAAACTCTAGCACTATCATTGTGACTATCAAGTCATTGCATGCCTTAATAGATCTAGTTAAGGAACCAAGCACCGGGGCATCTCATCCATCCTATCAAACTTGGCACGTACATACTTCACACACCACTTCACTGCAACAACCTATCCAATGTGACTCATCAAAGAGTTAGGCATCTTCCTCAAGCCACTTCCACAACTACATCCAAATCTTCCTAAGTCCACCATAGGACTCATCCAAGCAGGTTGCCTCGAGCTCTCCGCATATTCACCCTCAAGTATTCCAATTTTCACCATGGAAATAGAATAAACTTGAACCACCAAGTCATCCACCTTCCATTCAAATAAATCAACACAACACTTAGGAAATGCAATAACTCAAAACCAACCATACCTTTCCAACGACATCCTTGGTTGCACTCCTGGTTCAAGTTTGTTGTCTTGGGCCTACACTTTCCCAAGCAACTAAATATCTGCATGAAATTCCCTAAATCACTATCTGCAGCTCCACAAACTTGCAAGACCTTCACTGTGATACAAGGCCGAGTCCATCCATCCACTTCAAAAATTCATCTAAGTCCCAAACTTCACATGCAATTGGTTGAACTCATCTCTAATGTCCTACCATATCTACACATTGAATGCTTCCACTTCAAGGCACCATGCACACACCGCCTGATTGTCAAGTCATACTGATGTTAATTGACTAGTGTAACTCTGCGAAGAGCTACCTCATCCCAAGTTTGCAGTCGACCCACTCCTCCAACAACCCAACTCAACTCAACTGTTGTTCTCATCAATGCAAAACACAAATATGTAATGATAGAAATGTTCCCAACCAATGGTTTGTTGCGGAGTTTCTCTAGGTCACCTCAAGTCATTCACTCAAGTGCTTCAACTTGTTTCAATTCAGAATTTATCCCCTTTGCGATAAAGTTTACAATCACCCTCTGCGCTCAATTCTACGATCACTTCCACAGTTAGATCTACGACAAGTCATGCGGCAAATCCTATGTTCATCTTCTTTTCCCAAGTGCTTGATTCACCCAATGAACTATGCGCCTGGTCTCTCCAAGGTGTGCACAATAGGTCTGTCATTGACTTCCATCACATATCAAACCGATCAACTCTGCTACCAAACTTTTTCTACGATCAACTTTGCGACAAGTTCAACGATGAAATCTGCGATGAGTTCTGCGATCACCCGCCCTATCCAAGTGCCTCATCTCACCATAAAATATTCTCTTGGCATACACAAGATGTGCTTCCAAATCAATCTACCACTATTGTACTGTCAACTAAACCTTTTTTGTAAGTCCGATGCAAATTCTATGATGAACCAGTTCGCTCCACCGAACAGTTCACCCAGTCTGCGAGCATTCCCACTAAACCAACTTCACAACAAACTGTCTTCAAAGTTCACTCCGATACCATCTATCATCAAGATAGAGGTGAATATCTCACCAACCCTTCTCCAAAATATGCAATGAACAAGCTCTAATACTATCTGTCACGTCCCCATAGTGTTCCTAGTGGAATCTTGCAATCATGCACCTCTTGAGGGCGTGTGGCACCACAATGTTTCTCTCTTGGTTGCTTGGAAACACCAAGGATAATTCGTTTGGACTATACCTCTCCACCTAGAGCATACCCATACTTCGTTCTAGGATACTAGCGAGTCACACTCCTACTCTAGTGTAACTCTTGTATACTTGGACAATTGTTAACATATTAACACTTAGTCATATATAAGCATACATCCATGAGATGAAGAGAACACTTGCGCAACAAACAAGATAAACAAAAATATAGTGCGAGCGACACAAACCATGCCTAACACCCGACTAAGTCTTTGTTAATGCAAAACAATTACAATATGAGCACTACTAGCTTGGTTTACAATTGAGCGGAGTCACACGATTTGCCTCACCTCACCAAGACACTCATACACAGATTCATCACACCAAGACTCTCTGTCGCAATTGTCTCCGCAACCTTTTGTGGTGCGCCTCAGACGTGCCCTTAACTGCAAACTTCCCGTCTCTTCTCTACTGCAAGGCTTCACACAAACTTGCGGTTTTGTCTCCTAACATGCCTCCTCATACCCGTGACAAGACTTCCCCCAAACTCAAACAAAAAGAATGTCGCCCCAACTCTGCCCATAGAATCACCTCAAGGCAACACAAGTCCTCCCATGTGGAGCGACTTGGCTCCTTGAGGGGGCTCACCCCTCTTCATCTAAGTCTGCCTCAGAATTGCAGAGTTGATCTTTCTCTCCTTGTTTTCTAAATCCGCCTTCCTTGGTTTTGCACCCTTGTTCTCTTATAGGGATTCCAAAGGTCACCATCACGAGCCATTGCGTCCTTTGGGGTTGTTGTGCCCCTTCGCAAACCCGTGTGTCCAAACGAATCATCACGCCCCTTCGTGAACCTGGTCGACTAAACCAATTGTCACGCCCTTTTGTGGACCCGATTTCCCAAACAAACCCATGCGCTTGTCAATCGTCATCCCCCTTGGGATCGACGTGCCCCAACCTTGGTGCTCTCCATACTTGAGCAAGCCCCTTGGTGCATTTGCATGCCAAAGGCACCCACTTTCCCAACTAGTGCAACACTTGGGTGCCGGAGCAACCCCAAGTTCTATCTCCTTGAGAACTTGGGTGAGGGTCTTTGCGCCCATCTAGTAAAAGACCTTACACTTAACACCATGACATGAGATTAGAAAGGAAACTTTTATTGCGAATTGTCTTCATCCTTTCCAAGTTTGTTTAATATCCTAGGAGTTACCAAGATGGAGTGCAAACATACTAAAGAGAAATGATACTACTAACTCAATAAAATATTGCTTGAATCAACTATTCTCGGTTACAACTTGTAATTTTTATTTTTATTTTATTGAAAATTGGCTTACACCCTTTTAATCAAAGTCTTGTCAAAGACAAGGAAATTCATAAATAATAAATAAAACCTAATTAGTTTCCATGGTAAAGTTCAATCAAAGTCTTCTCAAGAATAGAAAATTTAAAAATGATAATTCACTTATGATAGTTAAACAAGGGTTGCAAGGCAGCTTAGTCCCTGACCAATTTGCAAATTGATAATAATAATGATTTAAAACTATAATAAAATTAACTAATATAATTTGTAAAACTAAATAAAAAATGATAAAACATCTTCATGTTTTTTCTATTATATAATATGTAAAACTAAATAAAACTTTGTAAAACACCTTAATGTTTTTTTTATATTATTAGGTATATTTATAATAATTAAAAAAATAAAAACATCTCAATGTTTCTTATATTTTAAAATATGACTTAAAAGTTTAAAAATTACTACATACAAATTTCTATAAAACTATATACTAAAAGATTAAAAAATGTTAATAAATGTAAAATTATTGAAATTGAAAGATTAAAAAAATATTAATAAATGTAAATTTAT
>JZKD02S0004456.1:97158-109175 GCA_000966675.3 Picea glauca
TAATCACACTAACAAAATTTAACACAAAAATGTTAATGATTAAAAACTTAAAAGCTTTTATCCAATCTTAGAATCAAATTTAAAATTAATATCTCATATATCATGATTTTCAAAATGATTAAACATGGCTTTTCCTATTGTAAAATAAAAATAAATGACATATCGAGATGGATTGGAGTTACTAAGTTTAATTGGTAAAAATAACAATTTTGAAAGATTATAATTAATAAAAGTAAGTGAACAATTCCAATTTATATCTGCACCAGTGGTCTAGTGGTAGAATAGTACCCTGCCACGGTACAGACCCGGGTTCGATTCCTGGCTGGTGCATCTCTTCGTTGGATCTCTTTATTTACTTTCAGGCATATTCCACAAATCCAATCACTTTTGTCCATCCGTTTCTCGCTGAATCTGAATATATATGAACTGAGAGTTAATCTTTCTTTTCACAAAGAAAGCCACTATCCCCTTCAATAACCAATTTTGATCTTTCATCGTACATGTAAAATCTTCCAAAGCACTTTTGCAACCTTAGTTCTTGCGGTAGGGATGAGTGACCCGGGTTCGATCCCTGGCAACGGCGAACTTTGGCTCTTATGGAAGCGATCGCTCATTTTGTGGCATCGATCAATCTAAGTATCTGTTAATCGTGGTGGATGGATGCTATCTGTTTATTCGGTAATCACCTTCAGGTTTCGAATTCGATAAATTCAATCTAACTTGCTTCATGTTTTGGAAGATATTCCTTCCTCATTATATTATATTAAAGCATTTACATTTTTAGGTATTTATATACTGATTGAATTAGTATTTTTTTTTTTTTTAAGATTTTAGTAGATAAATAGTTGTGGGGAGTATTCCTTCTTTATTTTAAAAACAAAGAAGTTCATACACCAATTCAATATCTAATTTATTGGTGATCTTAAAATTAAATTATTATTATTATTATAATTTTTTTTTAATTATTAATATATTACAATATTTTTACAATCACAAAAGAGAGAAAACATTCATTTTTTGAAAATGAAGTTGATCTATATCAATATCTTGTATGAACCATCTTATTTACACAATAAATATCAAAACTAAATTTGCTAAAAAATTTAAAATGTTTTCTCAACCTTTATTGCGTAAATAGAACCAGTGGCAGTGTCACCCAGAGTAAAATAATTTATGTATTTTTTTATATTTGACATTCTTCTTTATATATCATTCATTATACCAATTGCATTGATAATAGTATCCTAAATAAAGGTTGTTAAAGAATATTGTACTAGTGTATAGACTAAATGTAATGTCAAAATTAATTGATGTTTTCTCTTACCCCTCAATCTCAATAGTCATTTACTTTCTTTTATCTTATAAATTTAAAACTCAACATTCTCTTCTACTATACAAGCTTTTTATGTTTTTGATGATGGGTGGAGTGTCCACTCGAAATGTTGGACGTTTTGAAAATGTAGACACGATTTTTATCCATAAAAATATTTTGCATTTCTCATTCATGTTTCCTAATTTTTGAAATTTTTTTTGGAGCTATTTAGTCATGCTTGTTTGCTAAGTTATGTATTATAAGACACCTTCCCAAACTTTTCTGGTTGTCATCTGTCAAATTTAATTAAGACTTTTCTACCTATTTCACACTCTATCTAACACATATTTTCCCATTTTATCTCTTTGTGTTGATTCACATCCTTATGTCGATGTTATGCATAATAAACAATATGTCACAATGAGATCATGAAACTTAATAGTACTACATGAACCAATCCTCTTTTCATTCATTATGACATGTCAAGCATGAAAAATATGTTGATTTAGCAGGTAAAAGTTCCAACTAGGATTAGGCATTGCTTTCTTGCCTTGCATGCCTCTCTTACATGTTTTCACATGTTTTTCTTGACTTTAAGGTAAAGTTAGCATGGATTTTATCATTCTAAGTTCTTCCATTAAACAATTGAGTTATTCACATTCAATCCTTATGTTCTAACACTCCTATCTTCACATTGTAACGTCCCCAACCATCAACAGGACGGGAAATGCCACTACTCAGACACTTCACTTAGCTCTGATACCAATTTCTAACATCCCCAACCATCAACAGGCCGGGTAATGCTACCCCTGTGGCTCTGCTACACTACTCTGATCTGTGACAGCTCTAGCCTTAACTACTGACTATGCCATAGATAGATACTTGCGGAAAAACATACACATCCATATAAACATAAAATGACTATTCTACATATATATAACATAATAATGCGAAAATAACAATAAGCCTACACATGCAACATATACAACATACACAGACAATACTCATCAATTGCAACATATGTATCATTACACAACATGTGAATGAATATAAAAGCGATACTTATCTTTTATTAGAAGACCACCAACTGCGTGCAAACCTTCCACGAACCTCCGATCCTTAGACCACGTTGCTCATCACGCTCAGCAGTGGGTCACCCCCGAGCTGGGACTAAGCTCCACCCAGGGCAAGGGAATCCTAGACTAGGCTGAGGTTATAGGAAAATTGCACAGAGCAACCAAAAGGATTCTCTCCAAGAGCCTTCTTACACCCACTACTCATGGAATCTCTTTCTCCACACGCCTGTTCCACTCGGGAGTATACACTTTCACTGCCACATAGTCCATCGGTTACTTCACCTCCCTCTTAGGGTCTCGACAACAGGCCGAATCATGAATTCTCAGAGCTCCGTAGCTGGTGCTGGACTCTCTCTAGAAGAAACCACTTCCCAACAAACTCTCTCACCTGGAGAGAGCTACTCACAGGCCTGACAACCTGCCTCTTCAACCACAACCACCTCCCTCACCTGGAGAGAGTGTCACACATAGGCCTAACAACCTGCTTCTTCAACTCTGTTCCCGCACAAGGAGGACAACAACAAGGCTCAACAAGGAACAAACGGTGGCGACAAGCCACACTCAGCCAAGGAACTGCATGGCCACAAAAACCAACGGTTATGACACACACGACACAGACAAATACAGGATGCTCAGGCTTCACAGAAGATGCGGCTCAGTCCACGGGTTCTCACTGGGTTCAAACGGAGGATGGGAGAATGGACAACGAATAATATTCCCGTGAGGGTTTCCTTCACTATGCGCAGGTATGAAGAGGCAGACGTCGAGGCAAAATAGATCAGACGCCCTAGATCCCAACGAACTCAGGCGAAGGATGACAGAACAAGCAAGCGAACCCCCAACACGACTGACTTCTTCAGCTTTAACTGCATGCGCCCATGCCGACACTTGTCTTCCTAGAGTTGCATGCGCTCCATTTAGCCTACATCCCCTTTCCAAGAACCCATGAAAACAAAACATATCATGTCCACCTTAGCCTTCAGGAATTAATATTAAAATATTATTCCTTTAGAGGTAAGCCTCCTAGCTTAGCCCCTAGGCCCAAATACTTATCCCCCTCCCTTGCCCAACCTTGTGGAAGCTTAGTCCCCCATCACTCTTTCTTCGTGGTCGGTTTGCATGCAGTGATGTTTAATCTTTATTAATGATCTACATAATTACATATACAAAAACAGGCTCCTGGCCTTTAACACTTAGGCTCTCCGACTTAATAAACACATAAGCCCACCATCTTATCAACACTCGGCTCACCAGCCTACAAAACATGTTTACAATTCACAAATAAAACTGGGGCTCGTCCTTGGGGATATTACAATCTCCTCCCCTTATTTTTGCACTATCCTCAGTGCAACTCTTTACACAACATCTACAAAATTTCCAAAATATTAAAAAAGATGCAGGTATTTTGCCCGCATAGCATCTTCATGCTTCCATGTCGCGTCCCCAGGACCGTACCCGATCCACTAGACCTTTACAAGCCCTATGGCTCGATTCTAGAGTTGTTTTCTCTTTCGGGTCCAATATGCACACATGATGCACTTGCAAGACGCCTTCTTGCTCCACCTAAATCACATTCCAATCAATAACCTGATTAGCATCAGGTATATATTTCTTAAGCAATGAAACATGAAACACATTATTTACAGTCATGGATGCAGGTAATGCAAGCATATATGCAATGTATATATATGTATATACAGACAATTCTAATAACATTATAACCTGTATACAAGATGCGCAACATACAATAAATAGAGAATTGATACTTATCTTTTGATTGAGAAGACCTTTTACATCGACATGGTCTAGACCAAGGTACCAAACCTCAACAACACTCCAACCAACAGTCTCTCCTTCCTCACATACCCGTCCCACCCCAAGAGTGTACACCTTCACTGTCACACAGTCTATCGGCTTCTACACCTCCCTTTCCTTGGGCTTCAGCAACAGGCTGGCTCAGGAAGTCTCAGAGTACTGTGGCTCCCGGAGTTTCAAATGCCCTCAGAGATTTCCAATCAACATCTTCCTCGAGCTACTCTTTGTAGTCAACATTCTAACTTTAATCAACATCAACTCATCTGCATCACCCACATGCAGTTATCATGAGAAAATATAAAAGAATTCATTTAGGAAATCCAACTTAGTTAAAAAAGGAATTCAACTTTTTTCCCAAAACATGAAATTCCATTTCATAATTCTTCTTAGTTGTTGTTGTATTAAGATTGCAACCTTCCTTGTGGTTTTCCACAAGCACCAAACTACATACCATTTTCCTACAAGGCTTCATCTTGATACTGCCAACAATTGTTAGTATTTCTTGTACATCATAATTCAATTGCAATATGTACAAAACCATATGCAGTGAATTTAGAATTGTCTGCATCTAGCAATTCAATCATAATTACCAAACAATTTAATAAAATAGAATGACTTGTCATTCTATGCATATGCATGTTCACAGTAATATATGTAAGTTCATTACTTCTTTTTCTGAACACGAAAATTTCTTGTAGTCAATGCTCATGTGACTACTTGACTTGCAACTTTCCTGTTGCATTGTCTAACACCTCCCTGAAATGTCCTCAACTTCATGAGTTAACAACATTTTAGCTGTTAGTAACAATTATTTCCATGCAATAATATATATGCACGTACTTACAAAACTCCTTCAACTATTGTTTTTAATATACAATTCTATCACTTACTATGCATTAGTGCAATTCTCAATGCATACTTATTCAATGCACCTTGCATTGGATTACATAATGCTCTTCATCTCAGTCATGTATCTCACCATCCATAAGTTGGAATTCTGGCCAATGTGTTGACACATTCTCCACACACTTCCTATTGTCTTCTCAATTAATTGGATGCCTTCCTTTTCGACCTGAACACTACACCAAGAATATAATTCTGTGGTGTTCATTAGTGTTAGCAAAAAGGTTGCAGTCCAAGTTTTATTTAAAGGTAGGAAACTTTTAGTCATGTGTGGCTCATAACCTTTCCATATCCATACCTTGCCATATCCAACCATGTCCTAGTCTCATACATGACTAGCTTTCTGGCATTAATTCCTATAACAAGTTCTTATCTTGTAATTCTTTGGTTATTACCCCATAACCAAATTAACATGACATTCTACTATGTCAGTGTATGCATTCAGAAGCTAAAAAACTTTGAATTAATATAGGCCTCCAGCCTTTACCACATCCAGTGGTATGCATTCAATAATATAATCATGTGATTTTATAAAATAACTCTAGCTGAGGAAATTCTTCCCTAAATATCCTTTCAACAATTATGCAAAAAGAGTAATAAAAATTCATACCTTCATGACTACCATTAATAAATTTTATACTACCTGAATGTCTGATGGCAGTAGCGGCTTTCATGCTTCTTTTATCAAACTTATAACCAACACTTCAACTCTCTGTTGCTTCCCTCCTTATGCAACAACATCACCAACAACACTTGCAAACATGCAAGCATTCTTTCCTTTGGCTGGCCCAACAAGCCATAACATACTTGCTGCCACATAAATTGTAGCAACTTCTTTCTCCCTATAAAAATTTTCCTTGCTGAACCCATAAGTCTTCAATTCTTCCCGGATCCCTGAATCCTCTTGTGCACTCATTGTAGTCATTGTACATGACTATTTTTTCCCTGAGCACTTTCGATGCAGTCCCCCTACCTTAGCGGGGTCTGCTGACCTCCCGATCAAAGGATCCTTCCAAATGCTAAGTTCGATTGACTCTTGGGGCCTTTGCTAGACCTTTATCAATCTTACACAGGTCCCCTTTCCTTCTGTGTACAGGTCTTGACAGACTCGCGAGCTATTTCCGCGTGCTTCCAAAACTCCAAGTTTCAAGTGCTAGCCCCTTTTTCATTAGCCCCTTCCTTCATAAGACCCTGGGCTATGGCCTCATGGAAAACTGTGATTGCGGGCGTGGGAAAGGGTGGTTTTAGGCCAACCCGATTTTCACCCTGCAATTCACCTCCAGCTGCCACGCATCACTTTGTTAAAACCATGGTATAAATTGCGGCCCGCTCTCAATTTTTAACATTCGAGCAAGTTTTGGCCCCGCAATCCAGCTCGTCCGTCGATCTCCAATCCCTTGGAGATGATCCACGATCAACAACTGCTATCTATCTCCCCTTTTGTACCTTCTTTCCTCCTTCCACACGCGATCCCATATCTACACGATCTGTCGACATGTAGATCCCTTCGAAATCAACGACTATGGTTGATTCCGGCTCTTCGGCCCTCGAGAGTTTCAACTCTCTACACACACAAATCTTCGGAGTGAATTTACCCAGAGTGACAGATCTTCTGCCACGCATCCTCTCCAAATCAACGACTCTAATTCTCTTCGGGACTTCGACTCTTTCTGACCAAGACCATATCAATGGTCCTTTGACCTCCTCCTCGATCAACAATCGAGATCTTCTTCGGTACTTTGATGCTTTCACCCTATGCTTTCCTCCAAAGTTCTCCGTACCCGAAGTTCCAGATATGGTGCCACACGTCCACTTTCAAATCAACGCCTGTCCAACGGAGTGAGTCTTCTTCCTCCACATGTCTTCTCGTTGATCAACGATCCACATTCATTCCTTTAGATCAATGACCCTTAGACGTTTCGGGCTTTGGCGCTTCGGGACATCCCGAAACACAACTTCACAAAAACCCTGGAGTACGATTCTCTGAAGTTCGTGATCTGGTGACATATGTCTAACCCAGATCAATGACTCCCAACTGCTTTGACTATTCGGGCTTCGATGATTTCAAATCTCAAACTAAACTCTCGAAGCGATTCCTTTGTTCTACTGGACGATGATCTAACGGTCCAAGCTCCTCCCCACAACTTATCTGACGGCTTATGTCGCTCCTCCTCCTGAGCTTTTGACTTCTTCCACCTTGGAAGATTTTGTCAGTGTTCAAAGGCTTCGACCTTTGACCTTTCTCCTGCGAGTCTGCCTCTTGGATCTCATCTTCGCTCTCGTAAGCGTTATCTCTTCTGAGCTTTAGGATGTAGAATGAGTCTGTCTCCCATGCACTCCTTGCGTTATCTCTTATGAGCTTTTCGAATTACTTAGTCTCCTAAGGGTCTCGACCCTTTTGTTTCCTTTCAAAGGAAAACTTCGTGCCCTCCTGGCAACCTTCTGCTCAAAGCACATCTTGCTGAGCATTTTCTACAGAGTGTTCAACAACTCTATGATTATCTTCCTTTGATCCTCTTCTCCCTGAACTCGACAAAGAGTTCTCTCTGTGCACACTTGCACTAGCTCGATGCCTGCCTGACAGAGCCCTACAGAGTTCCCAGTGACTCTATCTCTCTCTGAACTCAACACAAAGTTCTTCATGTGCACTCCTTGCACTTCTGCTGATGAAGGTTCAACGATATCTCTCCTGAGCTTTTCTGAGGTTAACTTACCTCTGTCAACGCACTCCTTGCGGACACTGTGGACTCCTTGCACTCGAAAAATAAAAGAAGAGAAACAATTGAAACTTATTCAATACTTCACCAGTTTACACATTCAAACCATGAACAACATATAAAAACATAGTAATGAACACAAATACATAAACACACAATATGCAGGAAAAATTGCTTTTCTATTATCTCTATGAGTGTCTCCAAAATGCTCTGTGAAAATTCGATTTGTTTCTTACACTCGTTGAACTCTGCAAACACAATGTGTAGTCAACCAGAATTTGTTAGGTCATTGCTTCTTAACAAATCCCACAACATTCATAAACCAATCTGATTTAAGAAAACATTCAGATTTCATTTTCTTTCTGAGCTCTTCTCTGCTCTGTAATCATTTTCGGGCACTATCCCCTTTCTCTCAATCCCCAATCCATGTTATCACGGGCCATGACCAAGCGCTAGATCACTAGGTGCTTACTCGGGCCTTCGGCTTCAGAAGTTTTCAAAGCACCACACAACAATCTCTTGGAGTTCCGGATTACTGAACTTGCGAAGTAGGGCAAATCATCAGTCCACGTCTACTTAACATCTGACAACTGACACTCACTATGGAACCTCAGGCGTTTGAGTTCCAGAACTTCAAAGCTTTGGGACTTCGGAGGATTTCACATCTGCGCATCCCAAACCGTTAATCTTCAAACATTCCCAATCACCTTTGTTGACATCATTACGTCACATCACTAAGCGCTCTTCCAATTGTGGGGGCATGCAACGACGATTTGGAGTAACCCGCCTTTCATCCCGCAATTCTTCTGATGTTGACACGTAACCCCTCAGTGAAACCGTGGTTTGGATTGCAGGACTGCCTTGGAGAATTAACTCCCATGCAACTTGGGTCCCCGCAATGCCTCCTGGCCCTTGATCTTGATGTATCGTGATCAATACCAGTGTGGGTCCTCTGATGTTTAACTTCGTTATGTAACCTACGGTCCCACTAACCATAATCATACAGAGTGCCACGTGGCAAAATACTAGCGAAATACTAGCAAAATACTGACATGTGGCACACATCCCATGTGTTCATGTCCATCCAAGTGACGCCATCATGACTCACTACTTTATATCTTCAGTAGCTTTTGCCCTTCACAATAGCGTTTGACCTTTTAACATCATCTTGATCCAACGGTTGAGCTCTCCTCTCCAGATCTATGATGTATATCCACTTCGGAGCTTCGGGCTTCGACCCTTCTCTTGTTTTTGGCATCAGACTTCACTGAAGTCACAAAGTCTGAAGGGCTTCCAGTTTAACTCCTTTGCACCTTCCCCAGATCTGATGGTCGTAAGGGATTTCCCTTCCTTCCAAATAGATCCTAAGGTCCACATTACTCTGCGGTCCAACACCACTTCTATCGTGGTTTTACGATACCGTTATTCCTCCTGAGCTTTGTAACACGACCAAGGTAACTTCTTGGCACTTAGGAAGGTTCTGGGGTTCGAAATTGGTCCTCCAGACACAATTTCCTCTTGAAACCTTGGGTCCAATGACCACTTAATTAGCCCATTCAGGCTCGATGTTTAAACCTTGGGTCAAAAATTGAGTTTTGTCCATTTCGACAACAACTCCTTCCAAAACTCTTGCTTCAACTTCCACTAACATGGCCCATCTAAGCTCAGTGTTGTAACCATGCTCTGATACCAATTTGTAACGTCCCCAACCACCAAGAGGCCGGGAAACGTCACTACTTAGACACTTCACTTAGCTTTGATACCAATTTGTAACATCCCCAATGACCAACAGGCCGAGTAATGCTACCCCTGCAACTCTGCTGCACTACTCTGATCTGTGACAACTCCAGCCTTAACTACTGGCTATGCCACACAGAGATACTTGCGGAAAAACATACACATCCATATAAACATAGAATGACTATTCTACATATATATAACATAATAATGCAGAAATAACAGTATGCCTACACATGCAACATATACAACATACACAGACAATACTCATAAATTGCATCATATGTATCATTACACAACATGTAAATGAACATAAAAGCGATACTTATCTTTTATTAGAAGACCACCAACTATGTCTAGACCTTCCATGAACCTCCCAGCCTTAGACCACACTGCTCATCATGCTCAGCAGTGGGTCACCCCCGAGCTGGGACTAAGCTCCACATAGGGAAAGGGAATCCTAGACTAGGTTGAGGTTACAGGAAAATTACACAGAGCAACCAAAAGGATTCTCTCCAGGATCCTTCTTACGTCCACTACTCACAGACTCTCATTCCCCACATGCCTGTTCCACTTGGGATTAAACACCTTCACTATCACACATTCCATCGGTTGGTTCACCTCCCTCTCAGGGTCTCGACAACATGTTAGATCAGGAATTCTCAGAGCTCCGTAGCTAGTGTTGGACTCTCTCTAGGAGAAAACCACTTCCCAACAAACTCTCTCACCTGGAGAGACCTGCTCACAGGACTAACAACCTGCCTCTTCAACCATAAACACCTCCCTCACCTGGAGAGAGTGTTGCACATAAGCCTGACAACCTGCTTCTTCAACTCCGTGCCCGCACAAGGAGGACAACAACAAGGCTCGACAAGGAACAGACGGTGGCAGAAAGCCACACTTAGCCAAGGAACTGCATGCCCACATCAACCAACAGTTATGACGCACACGACATATAAAAATATGGGATGCTCGGGCTTCACAGAAGACGTGGCTCAGTCCACGGGTTCTCACTGGGTTCAGATGGAGGATGGGAGAATGGACAACGAACAATCTTCTCGTGAGGGTTTCCTTCACTATGCACGTGTATGCAGAGGTAGACACTGAGACAAAATGGTTCAGACGCCCCAGATCCCAGTGAACTCAGGCATAGGATGAAATAATGAGCGAGCAAACCCCCAACACGACTGACTTCTTCAACTTTAACTGCATGCGCCCAGGTCGACACTTGTCTTCCTGGAGCTGCATGCGCTCCATTTAGCCTATGTCCCCTTTCCAGGAACTTAGGATAACAAAACATATCATGTCCACCATAGCCTTCATGAATTAATATTAAAATATTATTCCTCTAGAGGTAAGCCCCCTAGCTTAGTCCCTAGGCCCAAAAACTTAGCCCCCTCCCTTGCCCAACCTTGTGGAAGCTTAGTCCCCCATCACTCTTTCTTCATGGTCGGTCTGCACGCAGTGATGTTTAATCTTTATTAATGATCTACATAATTACATATACAAAAACAAGCTCCTGGCCTTTAACACTTAGGCTCTCCGACCTAATAAACACATAATCCTACCAACTTATGAACACTCATCTCACCAGCCTACAATACATGTTTACAATTCATAAATACAACTGGGGCTCGTCCTTCGGGATATTACACACATGCATCTCAACAATGAGTACTAATGATTATGGGGATATTCTCAATGAGTACTAATGATTATGGGGAGATTCTCCTAATTGGATGGCTTCATGTTTGATGCTTTTGGATCCCCAACTTGTAGTCTTGTTCCTCCCTTTTATCAAGCTCTTCTCTAGATTTGATGTGCATTCTCAAACATCATTGACCAAGATTAAAACCTTCCATTTGTGTTCCTATAGTTCAAAATGTTCCTTTTACAAATATTCTTAATTCACCTGTGGAGCCTTCCAATATGCTTTATAATGTCAAGACACAATGCATGGTAGTTACACACAATTAATGTAATCATGGGGATTCCCATGAATCAAGGCCAAGTGTTTACATCAATTCCCTCTTATCTACATATATGCACCTACCTAGGGAGCATACAACTAGTCTCTTACCTATCTTGTTACCTCAATGACATCATTGGTTATGAATGTCTAGTCATCCATTCAAGAGAATTACAACACCTATGTTTCAAAGGACAAGACTTGATTATGCTAAATAAATTAAGAAACCTCCAAATGTAGGGAGTAAAGAATAACTTATGGAAGACGAAGATTTCTCCAATAGTACATCCTTACATGTATAAATTGATTTTTTCTTTGTTCACATCTCACTTTAATTTTGCATGAGCCAACATTGACACATTCAAACAAAGAGGTTTCATTACATATTATAGGAAAATTAAAGTACATGTGCATTCATTAGTTATTCACTCTCATTAAAAGATCATACATTGTATATCACCCATAATCCACATCTCTAAATATCTGAG
>JZKD02S0004456.1:109631-131840 GCA_000966675.3 Picea glauca
CTTTATACACAGGAAATACAGAGCTCATCCAAATCTGTAGAGAAGGAAGTCCTTGAAGAGTTACCCTCAAAGGAACATAAATATGGAATGAGGCCCAAGAATCCTAAACTCTCAATTGATCTGAATAGGCCTACATCTAAGGAGAACTATGGTAAATACAAGAAAGAAACAAGGGATGCACTGGGGAAGCAAACAATTGAAGAATTGCGGGCAACCATCAAAGAATTAAAACAAGAAAAATGAGCACTTGAATTATGGAATACCAAACTGCAAGACAAGGTCCAAACATTGAAAGCAAAGAACAAAGATCAGTGAAAATGGTCTAAAAAAGTTAGGAAAATGAATATCAAGTTATACTGGAGCAATGTGGTGCTCAAAACCAAGATACAACAAAAATTGCAGAATTTTCCTGTAGCCGATTGTTTTAGCAGTAAACTTCTGACGAGTCTACCAAGAAAACGGTGAAGAATTATGCGAATCCATTCAAAACCCACTTGCATAGTGGGCCAAATTAGTTATCGGACAAGTCATTTCCCGAAAAAGTGAACCCCTAAGGAGATACAGGTGAATCTGTGAAGGTGATTTTTCCATATTTTGTGAATTTTTGTTTCCTAAAAAAATGCCTAATCATGGTTGAGTTGACACCTCATCAATTCGACTAGTCCTTCATCAAGGAAACTGGTACATGAATTTTGAGTAATATGTTGTGGGATATTATGAGTTGGATCCTATTTGGCAGGTAAACGATATCTTTAAAACTATGATTTAGTCTTAGGATCATATATTTCCCCTAAAATCTAGATTATTGTTGTAATGCAATGAATGTAATGGAATGTAGTTCCTATTTATTAGCTAAATATCAGGACTCCATCAAAACTATATCTAGAATATAGGATCCGATGAAACCAACTCTGTGTATAAAGAGGAAATTAGCTTACAGAGTTAGGGGGTTTGAGTTTGGTGGTGCTATAAGACATATTGACTTGAATTGTATACCTAGAATCTGCTACACTTTACACTCAATGGAAAAATCACTCTGATGGTTAAGTTGTCTCATTCTTGTGTTAAATTTCTTCTCTCTTACATGAATGCATTTGAAACTTTTGCGAATCATTTGATTTATTCTTTTCATGTTGAATACCAATAAAGATTTTGTTGTTTGCTCAATTGTTACATAATTTGTGTTTAAGTATTTATCTCTTGTTTCTGAATTATATTTAGGATCAAGATTCTTCTATGTAAGTGAAAAGATTTTAATCTTGCAGTTTCTTTTTCTTCTATTTAAATATTGTTATCTAGATGATTAGAGTGATTGTCATTGACTAAGTGAATGTGGTGGAAACCTGACTCTGTAACCGTAATTTTATGTTACCTAATTCATCCACTCCTGGACCCATAAAACAACCTATAAACCCAAAAAAACCTACAAACATAAACCATTGCAATAACTGAGGTGCCCTAGTTTGCCCTTAGAAGTCAAGGAAAACTTTAGGGACTAACATGTTGCATAGTATTCTCTACCTCCAAGCTTAATGATGTTCATGTTACAACCTCTCAATATCCCCATCACAAAGTTTTTATGATTATTCATTAGATTCTATGCTTTCTTTAAGATATATCAGCAATGCAAATTTATGGCCAAGAAACTTATCTGCTTCTGAAATTTGCACTTGAATATGCAACAATGCAAACCATTTTTTTTTTTTATCTGCAAAATTGCATGACACGGGTTTTAGAGGATCCTTAATAGTGGCTATAACACAAGTATTGTGTTATATGCAATAATTTTCAAGGTGTCAAAGACGCATTAGTAACAAAAGTTTTCAAAAACACAATAGTTTTGGACATAGTTATTATTGTAGTGGAGATCTATTAGTGCAAGTTGATAAGACAAGGTTGAAGGAACTAAGGATTCATATCAATACTATTCACTTGTCTTATTCACATGACATCTTGGTGAATGTAGGTTGCATGTGCCTAGATCAATTATATGATCATATTCTTCTCAACATAATATAGGAGTTTAGAATGTTGAAGCAATAAACCATTGGAAGGTAATATTTATTATAGATGTTCAAACATTAATGTTTGTTCATGGATAATATGTATTATCTTCATGTACACACATTTCCAATACCTAATTATCACGTCGTTAATTGCTAAAATGCATGCATGTTCTATATTAATAAAGTCTTTTTACCTATCAAATAAAATCATTCAACGTACTAGACATATTCAACATATTTCTTATAATTTTACTTCAACACAAAGGTGTTTTAGACATTAAAAGAAATATTTTAAAACAATGAACATTGTATTAATGATTGGTAACAATCCAATTTCATGATCAACCCACTTCAACAATGATTTTGTTCAACTAACAAGAAATGTCATAACAAATTTGAGCATCTCTTGTATAATTGTGTTAATGAGAGAACTTAACAACAAATCATCGTACTTATGACAAACGAGAGATTTCCATTTTATGATTGGAATCAAGGGGAAATGAAAGGAACACATTTAGAAAGTGACTAAAACTAGTAAATGCTCTCTAACAACTACTAAGTTTTGTAACAAAAAGGAAATATACACAACCAATGTAGTAAAATTGTCCAAAATGATAACATCCCACAACAAATTTAAAAGTTGAAAAAAAACTTATTAAGAATATGTTGCAATTACTTTTGATTTCATTATTGTAAAATCTTCGATGCTAAAACGATAATAAGAAGCTAACAAGCAATACCCAACTCTTTATACTTGACTCTACTATCAATGTTAAAAATTTGAATGTCACGAATGGGAAATCAAAGTCATTGAGGAGATTTAATGTACACATATTATCAAAATTGATATTTATTTAAAACTTGCTCGTAATATTGAATGAATGATAAGCATAGATCCGACTAAAACATTTTAGGCTTCTTCAAAAATGATATCTACAATGAAAGTTACATGTATGGCTATCTAGATGCTTTGTACATGCAATAATATTCCTACTTGAAATTAACATCATTGCAAATTTCTTTCAAGTGCAACTTCTCTAAAGGATAACAACCTTTCCTTGAATTTACCATTCAACAATTTTAAATATAAAATATATGCGTGTTTCAATTTAAAATATTTAGAAGCATAGCCATACAAACTACATATATCTTAGATGTATATCTTTGTTTTGGTTTGTAAAAGTAATTATCTATTGCAATTTGAAGTGAAATATCAATAATCTAAATGTTTTGAAATTTTAATGTGAATAATATGCTTCAAGAATGGTTTACCCTTCCTGTGGATCTCTAGAAACATGAGAAAATCTTGAGGAAGGGTCAAATGACCCTTTCCCTAAGTCCCCATTCAACTCAAATACTATGCTTCAAGAAGGGTTGATCAACCCTTTTAGGGGCTCCTACTTGATGGGAATATTATGCTTTAGGAAGGATTTGATAAACCCTCCCGATGGATCCCCTCAAGGTGAATACTAAACTTGAGTAAGGATCATCCCACACTTCACAAGGATCCCCCTCTATGTGATCACTAAGCTTGAGGAAGGGTCAACCAACCTTTCTTTGGTCTATCCCACTATGAAAATACTATACTTTAGGAAGGATCATCCAACACTTTCCCAATCTACTGCATAATGTAGATACTATGATATAGGAAAGATTGACCTGCCCTTCACTAAGATACCCCACAACAAGATTATTATGCTGAAGAAAGGGTCATACAACCCTTCCTTAGGCAACCACTTTATGAGTATTTTAAATTGGAGAAAGAGTCGACCATTCAATCCACAAGCTCACCTTTAATGAGAATGATAAGATGGAGGAAGGGTGGGTTGACCTATTGTTAGGCTCTAAATCAAAGAATCAATTGAACCTTTCGTGAGTCCCACCTCAATTAGAATACTATGCTCAAGGAAGGGTTAGTTGAACCTTCCCCAGACTTCCCCTCAACTAGAATAAAATGTTGGAGGCAGGGTCAACTCACCGCTCTCTTGGATACACCTTTATGAGAGTATTAATCTTGAGGAAGGGTTGGTAGACAATTCCCTAGGCTTACCAAAGATGAGAATATTATGTTCAAGGAAGGATTGGTCATTCATTCCTCAAGCTTTGACTCACTGACAATATTATGCTTGAGGAAGGATCTCCTTCCAATAAATGGGCTCACCCTATACAAAAATATTATGATCCAAGCACATTTAGTTGTCACTGCTCTATGCTCAAACAATATTACCAACTTAACGAGAACTTTGTTGAGTTCTCGTTTTTTCAAGGGTCCCATTTTTTACCACGTTTTGAAAAATGGTGCTATCGGTAGCACCCCTTTTCATTTTGAGGTAGCTTTTTGATATTTTAAATCTTATTATTTATAACGGATTCACATTTTGTTTCTAAAATACTTGTTTTTTGAACTATTTTCAATTTTTTCTAAACCAATTTTTTGTTTTGTTTTTTAAACGCTTGTTTTCCAACTATTTTCATTTTTTTCTAAATCATTTTTTTTACCAATGTTTTTTTTTATGATTTGTAATGATACTAAAAATGTTGTAAAAATGTTATATGTGATTTATGTTATTGAAATCAAGATTTTTCATATAAGTATGTCTCATTATTTAATTCATGGTGCCATAGTTTTTAAATATAGTGTAAAATTGTATTTTTAACACACTTTTTATTTTTTCTTCAATACATAGGAAATAATTGTAGCTAAATAACACTATTTTTAAATATTTAGCAAAAAAATATACATTTCAAATCAATTTATAACAAAAACCTATACATTTTGGAATATTTCCACTATAAATAATGTGTCAAATAAAACGTTTTTATGGACAAAATTGAACAAAAAATGGAAAAAATTAATAAAAATTAACATTTTTTTTTAATATTTTATAGATTCACAGTAGACAATATTTAATGTCATTTTCTCTAGAATATTAAATCACATAAAAATAAAAGTAAAAAGAAAATAATAAAACATATTCATCATAAAACAACAATAGATGCATATTTATTCTTATTTTAAAATATGAAAGTCAAAACATTACAATTATAATTCATCAAAAAGTTGCAAAATTATGCATTGTCTTCAAGGGCATCCTAAAACTAATCGACAATGTCATATATCCCAAATTCATCATTCTCAATAGACACAACATCATTTTCTTGGACATCATTTTGTGCTTCCATTGGCTCATGTTTCTCTTTCATTGAGTTATTGATATCCACAAGTTCTCCAAAGTGATCTTTTCCAAGCAGACCTCCTAATGGTACTTGAGGTTCATGTGATATGTTTTCCACCTTTGAGTCATTAAAATATCCTTTCCTCAAGCCAATTTCTTGCATTTCATCTGGGAGAGCTCGAATAACATTAATTCTTTGTTGAATAAAACCACATTGCACTGCGTCACTTTCAATGTCTATGCAATTCCTTCCTTTTTGTAAGAAGCGTGCTAATGTCGTACCTAATCACCAAATACAAAATAAATAATTAAAGTAAATAATGTAAAACAACATAAGTTAAAAATAATAAAGAGTGAAGTATGATTTCATAAATGTTATATCATAAATCTTACCTGAACCCGAGAACAAATCCAAAACCCAATCTCCTTCATTTGAAAATGTATCTATAAGATAAATAATTAGTACTTGTAGCTTTTGATAAATGTTACCGATCTCTCATTTGAAATCATTTTCCTTATATGTTAGCTTTCTAGCCACAACATTGTAAACCAATAAACTACTAGGCTTTTTTCCATCCTTTACATTGTAAAGAATAGAATCATAAGTATCATCTTTTGTCCAACTTGCAAGATGTATAATTTAAATATCATGTGTAAATGGTTCACTATTGGAGCTATGAATATTAGGTGTTTGTCTATAACATAAATAAGTACAAATTCAATTAACTTGTGAATTAATAAAATAGATTTCTAATCTTAATCACTAAACATACAATTTCAATATCTAACCAATAAAGTTGCATCCTTGTTGTTTCTTTTCCCTTGAAACTTGATTGTACTAATCCTTGTTGTGTCTCTGAATGGAAAACCATAAATCTCCAAAATGGTGATGTTGTGACTTCCAGAAATTCCATAACCACTTTACTGAAAGCTTGGTAAGTATAAGGCTCAGTATCATATTCAATGTTTTGGATATTATAACCATGAGGGATATCTACAATAACTAGGGAGTATTCATTTTTAGAAACAAGATTTGCAATTTTTTCACAATCCTCTAATATCACTTTATATTGAACAATGTCATGCCCATTCCAAATGTAGTGATCAAGGGTGTCATCAAACTCAACATTTTGAAGACGTCACCTTGTTTCTCTTTCAAACTTAGCTTTTTGAATATAACTTTTGAAGGTTTTAGGTACTCCAACTATATTCTTCTTTGACATCTTTAATGAAACAAACAAACATATAATTATATATCTATAACTAATAAAATCGAAATAAATTAACCTACAAATGAATAAAATTAATGTAATAATTAACCTACACATGAATTGTTGGTCCCTCCCTGTCCTCCTGCAAGGAGTGACCGATTGCTCCCTACAAGAATGCAAGGCACCACTGGGTCTGTTACTCCCTTTTTAGGATTGGTTTCGTGGGATGAGATTCAATCACAGATTCTTCGTGGTTTGACCTCGAGAAGTTTTTCATCTTGGGCATGGAAATCTTATCCAAATTTCCCTTTGATATTATCTCTACTATCCTATAAATAATGAGGGTATCTCATGGGGAAAGGGGAGGAAAAGAGAAATAAATTTTATGCTGGCAGATTAATCATGAAGCTTGGGCAAGGAATCTGGTTAAAGTTTCATGAGACTATCAAATTGTAAGTTGTAAACTACTTACATTTGATTAATAGAAGATGCACATGAATTTCCCTCTTATTTGATTGTACATGATTGTCATAATCTTTGGAAATAATTAATATGTTAATGTCGTATCAATAGATTTGTTATAAATATAAATATGATATATTTGATCTTGTGAAAGGAATTTGCTTATGTTTTCATGTGTCCAGATCCACATTTACAAGAGTGAAGGACATCTTTGACAAAGAAGACAAGGAGCGTGCAGGGACAATCGTTAGGTGACTGGGTAAGCTGTTTATTCCATTCACATATAAAATTTTTTGGTGTATGATTTAGATCTAGGAAGGTCCAAAGTTTGTATCTCTATTTTTTCTTAGGTCTAGGGAGAGCCTAAGGGAGGTAGCTCTTGTAAGGTGAAAGCATCCTACAACAATCACTCAATCCAAATTTAATTATTGATCATCCATAACAATTTTAGATCTCAAACACTCAAACCAACTCTTTGATGCAACTTTTCAATGAAAACTCAAAAATATCAAATGAAAGATTGTTTAATGCAATTTTTCAAAGTTTCACTTATAATGCAAATGAAATTTAGAGATGCAAAATATAATCAAATCGAAAAATGAAAGGTTGTATGGTGTTGGAAAATTCACTACTCACAAACCAATATCAATGCAACTTTTCAACAAGAAAAACTCCAAAATGTTCACTAAAGATGATTATGCAATGCACTTTTATTTTTATTTCACTCGAGATGCAAACAAAACAAGAAAACACTACACAATCGGATCTACAAATGAAATGCATTATAATTCTGCCAAGGTCACTACTCGCAAGGAACAACCAATGCAAACTGTCTAAAGCAAAACAAACATTATGCGAGTCTTCTAGATCCACTTGAAAAAACAAATGAGACAAGAACTACCTACCCAGGTATACTCAATTCAGTCACATATCCCTTGCAACCTCCCCAAGCCAAGACTCCACTAGATTTGAGAGAAAACTAAGCAAAAAATTTCAAAAAAATCCCCTACATGACTCGGTCGCAAGTTGTTTGTAAGAAACATGTGACTGGTCGCGGGTTGTCTTTTTGCAACATGCGACCAAAGGGTCTATCCACGTGTTTCACACTAACAACACATAGTTGGCCACGTCTGTTAGCTAGACATATGCAACCAGGGGGGAAATTGAAAAAAATCAGAAAATTAAGCCCAGATCTGAGGGATTTCATACTTTTAGGAACCTAGAGAGAGAATACACAATGTAGAACTACTAGAACCTTTTAGAAACATAAAATTACAACCAAAGAAAACTCTTTAAAAACTAAGTTATTCTCGAGTGGAGTCATCAATTATGTTGGAGAGAAACTTTCCTACAGATAAGTGCGCCCTTTTGTTGACTTATTTATGGTTAGCGACAAACAATGGGATAGAACATTATATATTTTCACATTAGATATGAAACGTGTACATTTAAATCATGATAAGAAGAGAGGAGAATATGTCCTACCTTATTTTGAAAGTTGTCTTATCGTTATCCACACTGACGTAACTCCAAGATCCATCTCCAAATACTTTTGACAAATAGTTTCCAAATACCTTTAATAATCACATTTAACATAATACACTATAATCTCAATGTATATTTAAATATAACTATGTTAATTGCAAACATACCAACACCATGCCATCAAAACATTTTTTTTTATTGGAATTGTCTCCCTCCTTTCAAAAGAAAGTATCTAATAACATTATCTAGTTCGTCTAATATCCTAGGAGTTGTCAAGATGGAGTACAAATACGATACAATAAATGATAAATATTAAATAAATCAAATGTTTTTTAACAAATAAGTTTAAGCATTTCCAACGAGTAATTATAAATTTGTTTCATTTTGGTTTAAAAAGTGGTACAAATACAATACTAATATTAAATAAATCAAATGTTTTTTAGAAAATAAGTTTAAGCATTGTGAGCTCCAACTAGTAATTATAAATTTGTTTTAATTTAGTTTAAAAAGTGGTGACTACCTTTTTAATCCAAGTTTTTTTTTCATGAACATATAGGGAACTTGAGAATAAGTGGAAACAATAGTAAATAGCTACACATTAGCTCACTATAATTAAAAGCTTTTAACGCTATAAGATATGTCAAAGTTCTTAAAACTAATCCAAAATCAAGTGGTGCCTCTTGTCACAACATTAACACTGAATTATTATGGAATAATGATTATGTTTGAACTCGTGCCTTTCCTAAGGTTTAACATAGGATATGCCAAAGTTATTAAAACTCATACAAAATCAAGTGGTACCTCCTATCGTGCCTTTCCTGAGGTGTAACATACGACATTTTTATATGAATTGAACACTATTGGTCCATGTATCAAGCAAAACATACCCAACCTACGTGGCTCCGCTGGTTATGGACTTGGTCGCTCCCCCTAAAGCATAAATTATTTTTTTGGCTTTGTGCTAGTGATAAACTCCTCACCTGGGAGATGCTTCATAGAAAAGGTTGGCAGGGCCCTGGCTTATGTGTTCTTTGCCGCAGAGCCTCGGAGGACATTCATCACTTGCTAATTCACTGTTTTTTTGCTCAAGATATTTGGAAACGCACTCTGCAACATTTCTCCCTCCCCTTCCACTGGACCGGCGCCACCTTTACAGAGTGTTTCTCCTCCTGGTTATCTACCCAAGCTGCGCCACCTTCTCTGGCAGTCTTCGTTTAATGGCAAGTTTGGATAGAGCGCAACAAGGTTCTTTTCGAGGACGCATCCCCTTCCCTACAGGCGGTTTTTTACAGAACTCTGGCCTCTTTCCATTGGCAACCGTCTACCCTCAAGGCTCTTCCTTTCAAAGCGGTGGATTCTTTCTTGCCTGAAGGTTACTCTGTGGCTTGTTTTGACGGAGCGGCTCAATCTTCTGGTCTATGTTGTGGTGTTGGTGGTACTTTCAAATCACATCCGGAGAGGACTACAAAGTGGTTTCTTAATTGTGGTAGGGGTTCAAACACCAAAGCTGAGCTCTTGGGCTTATGGGCTACACTTACGCTTGCATCATTTTGGTCCCTAAATCACCTACATGTCATAGGTGACTCGAAGGTTATCATAGACTGGATTAATCGTAAGTGCGATCTCCAATCCATCCACGTGGAAGGTTGGAAACAAAAAACGCAACATCTGGCACTCTCCTTCACTGATATCACCTTTCGTCATCTCCCCAGATCGTTCAATTCCGAGGCGGATGCACTCTCTAAGAGAGCTCTAAGTCAAGTGGTCGGCAGATTATCAATCTATCACTATGACAGAGGACAGGAGAGTTCGATATCCTCCTTCAATCTTTTCAAGCTATAAAGTCAAATTTGATTTACAGAAGTAGAGATCAGAGTGCCTTGGGTTTTGCTTGTATCTGTCTGTTTGTATGGCGACGGACACAGGCTTTGTTAGCCGTGGTGACAGATTTACTTTCATGGTCGATTGTCAGAACAAGAGGCGAATCGAGAGTTTTAGTTTATTTTTGTGATTGTTGTGATAGTTTTTTGATTCGTTATTCGACCACTATTAGTTCCCTGGTAGCTTTGTTTTTTTTTTGTAAGATCTGGTTCGATCTGGTTCTCACACTGATCCAGCTTATAAGTTTGGCTTCAGAGTATTGTAAACGAATTTATACCATTTATAAATTTGAGTTAATTTCTCTTGGGAAAAAAAGCAAAACATTTATCTCTAAGTAAAAATTTGGACATTATCATATGAATGAAAAATAAATCAAGCTATTGGTTGAGTGTGAAAGGATTAATAGGAATAGGTTCATAAATCGATGAAAATCTATTACTAAAAATCCTTGCTCAAAGGCAAATAGGATTAATAATCACTACTTAATTAGTTTACATTCTAAAATTTAGTGTTTCATAAATTTTATGGAGTATTTTTCAATTTTATGTAGCATATTTGATATATATTTCAATTATGAAATATATTTTTCATAATTTATTTTTTCTTTTTAAGTAGGATAATATTATCAATTGGGTTTAGATCGAACATTTGGAAGTGGTGTTATCTTTCTTATTCATGATCAATTTCAACAAATGACATGTTGAATTATTAATGAGTATATGGTGTATCACTCTTGATCTTTGAAGAATTTAATTTACCACATATATCATCCTCTAAATGAAGAGAAGTCCTAGGTGGATTTCCCCAAAATATGTATTTCAAGGAGAAATTAATAAAAAAAAATTGTGAAAAAAATTAAAGAAAAGGAAATGATAATTAATTTATGATAATTAAATGCAATAATTGTCAATGGGGTTTAGCTTAAGTAGTTGAAAGGAAAATTGTTATCTTCCCTACCCAAGTTCAAATCTCACTTTATGACACAAAACTCTTAGTGAACCAACATTATTGAATATCATAATTTTGTTGAAATGCCTCGAGTCTCTACAAATCAAACCAAATACAAATCTTATTTAAAAAATAAAAAATAAAAATAAACATTTCACATTTTATTAAAATATTATATTTATCAAAATATTGTATATATTAAAATATAATATACATTTTAATATATAATATATTATAATATTTTATGTATTAACATATATATTATATATAATATATACTGTAATTTATATAATATTATAATATATATATTAATACATATAATATTTTAATGTGTTAACATATATATTATAAAATATATAATATATATTTTAATTTATATAATATTTTAATATGTTATGACATGATACATCCATAACATCAATATTATTATTTATTTCTTCTTCTATATTGAGAAATGTAAATTTAAAAAAATATTTTTATTGTGGTGGTGTAATAAGTGCTATATATATTGTACAATCAATTAGAATTGTTGTTATTGATTATGTAATTAATTTTAAATATTGAAATAAGTGAAGGTAACAATAAGACTTAAAATATATTAACCAATTAGAAATGAAAAAAAAAAAAAAAAATTTACTATATCAAAAAATATATATTTATTTTCTTAAGTTAAATATTATATTTTATAAACAAATTTAAAATATAAAGCAAATTAATGTCAAATCAATAACAAAATCATTGTTATAATCATGCTTTAATAGGAACTAATAAAATGAATAAATAAAAGTATCCATAAATCTTCTTCCTATAATAAGTTTTATAAATTTAATTTAAAAACATTATAAGACAAATCTAGAGTAATCATTCACTTAGTTGTCTGCCTATTAATTTGTCGTTCTATTTTAAATGTTAAACATAGGAACAATGTGATAATAATTTTTATTTCAATTAAAAATTTATTTTTTTCTTCAATTTTATTGGCCGTCAACTTTCAGTAGTGTTATGGGCAGGGTGGCAGCATGTATTCAAGGTTGGTGTCCATTCCTTCATCGTCTAATGGAATTAGAGATTAATGTGCACGACATTGTACATGATAGCTTTAGCATTGTAAATTTCGTCAAGTTCAATGGCATTAGAGATTAATGCATTGTCTATATGATGTTTGCATTAAAGCTAAATAATTTAATGGAGGAAGAATACGTTGAGGCTTTATAGACGCATTGGTGGCCATTCCTTCATAGTGACCACATGCGTCCATTTAATGGCATTAGATATTAATGTGCAAGACATTGTACATGCTTAGAATTTCTCTCTCTATCATATAATAGTGGGGAAAAATCAATTAATACAAACATGATTAGGTTCTAATTTGCTTTGTATTAACATTATTCATTATTTTCTTCAATTTTATTAATTTTCCAATTTTCTAAAATATTCTTCCAAATTGCATCTAAACTCAAATCAATCAAACTGATCCTCCATACAACTCCTATAAGTGGTGATGTGACATTGATATGACTTTGAGTTATCATTTTGGTAGCATAGTGAGTTGTGTGTTAAATTAATGCTAAGTGGTGTTTGGATGCACACATGATACAATTCCTTCCCAGCTAAGTTGAGCCATGCCCTCAAGGAATTTAAAAACTCTCTTAAAATGACTTTTTTGTTTGTTTAAAAATGACTTTTTGTTTGTTCAAAAATCCATCACAGATGTGCTCTGTAAATATTTTTATTCATGAACTCCAAAAATCCAGTACAAAACCATCATATTGACATCAAAATGAAAGTGATCTAGGGTTATAGGGTTATGACTAGCATTTGTAGGTTGTCCTTAACTATTTTGAGTTTAAAAAAAATAAAAAAAATCAGCAAAATGCTCCTCATCATTTAAGTGGGTTCTCAATTTTAACGAAGTCAAAGCCAAACCCTAACATTCATTCAATGTCCAAAGAGTTTGGGGGTTTGAACTCGAAATTTGTTCCTTCCCAAAGCTCCGTATTTTCCACCTCTTCACTGAAAACCACTGAAAATGAGATGGGGAGTCGGGACCTGTGGATTTTTCCAAAAAAACTCCAACTCGTTTTTCACTTTAATGCCCTTAATAGGGTCATTGAAATCCTTGGACTCAAGCTTGCAAACAACTAATCTATTACTCAATTAAAATATGATAATCACCAAAATAAGTAAGTGATGAAAAGACATTAAAATAATCCCATATATATATATATATAAAATCAAAACTTAAATATTATTATTTAAAAAAATATGCAAATTTTTTATAATCAAAATTTAAATATTATTAATTAAAAAAAGTATGCATTTTTTTTTTAATAAACTTCAAGTAATCTATTACAAATTAATAATACTTAATTAATATATGTAAAAAGTTTAGTATAAATGAGATTCTAATCTCGTGGATAGAAGAAACTCTTCACTCCAATCAATTGAGTTACAACTACTTCACAATTTTTAAGTATTATATTACTTATATGTATAATGTTTTTATGAAAATATTAATTATATAAAATTTTAAAATAATTATTTTTTAATTATAAAAATTGATAATTTATTAAAATAACTTTAATTTTTTTTTTTTTTTTAAATTACTAATAACATGATATCTACAATACTTGATATTAATTATAAATATGATGTTTTTATAAAAATATTGATTATATAAAATTTTATAATTATAAAAATTGATAATTTATTAAAGTGACTTAAGTTAGATCCAGGCCATTAAAATTGTCTCTGTCTACTTACACATT
This sequence comes from Picea glauca, assembly GCA_000966675.3. Lineage (NCBI taxonomy): Eukaryota > Viridiplantae > Streptophyta > Pinopsida > Pinales > Pinaceae > Picea > Picea glauca. The sequence continues at coordinate 123,569 of JZKD02S0004456.1, forward strand.
TTGACTACACTTTTTATTTTGTTCATTTTTAGGTAGGTATATTTGTCATTTAATAGGAATACGTTCGCAATTGGTAATGAATGGGGCTACTCTTGGAGGAGGACCTATGGTTTCACATTAAGCTAAATAAGAACCACCTAGTTAACATCCTTAATCCCTTCCACTTTGATAACCAATTTTTGTTTGTATATATGTGTCTATTAAATCACCTGTGTTGATTAGAACACACTTTATCTGCAATGTCATTTGATCTTTGACAAGTAATTATATAGAATAAGAAATTACATAGATAATAAATTAAGGTATTTGTTAAAAGTAAGTATATATATATATATATATATAATTGTTAATTAGGTTTAATCATAGTGATTTGTGTTGAGGGGTGTTTTCGTTCTATTCTTTAAAAATTAATTCTACAAATAACATGTTGAGCTCTTAAATAAGCAAGTTATCTAAAAAATTTAGAGAACTAGTTTACTCCAGATATATCCTCAAAAGGAGAATTGATTTTTTTCTTTAAACATCATAAACAATATAACTTTGATTTTTGACATTGAATCTTTTAAAATTAAAATTTATAAATTTATAATAAATTATTTTTTAATTTACTTTATATAAGTTATATATGTGTGAAAGATTTAATAATATTATATATAATAATAATAATAATAATTCGCTCAAGATTTGACTAGTAAAATCTACAAAAGTATACATATCCTATTCTCTCTGGATTTGAACTTATGACCTCTTAAAAGAAAACACATGTTCTTAACCATTAAAATATAATTATAAATAAAATATATAATTATATATAAATTATTACACAACATAAATACTAAATAATTGATTATGTTGAATTCTTTTATGAATAAAATTATGTTAAAAAATAACAAAAAAATTTACTTAAATATATTCACTTTCCAAAAAAAATAAGTAAAATTTTATAATGATCGGAAATAGTGATGTAATGGTAAAAGACATGAATTGAATTTGCTTAATTGGATTTGCTTATTTTTGCAAGCATTACTTATTCATTAACTCTATTTTTCTTCCCTTCATCAAATTTTGTTATGCCTTTTATCAAGTTCCCCTTGAAATGTTAATTATCAATGTCTAATTGTTTATTCATTTGTGTATCAAATTTATGTTTATGTTTTTAAGGCATTTATCTATTCAAAATTTTGATGGATTTGCGGTGATGGGTAGATTTTAGGAAATTTGGTTTCACCATGCATAAAATTTAAATTAGGGTCGATTTTATTATTATTAATAATATTTTTTCATTTTTTTAAAAAACTTCATATATATATATATATAAACTTTTTTTTAATAAAAATTATTTTTTATTTTTTATTTTTTTTTTAAAATTGATATATGCAAGGTCTACTTTGTAATCTTTAGTCTTTAATGATGATACTTTACATCTTACATCATTTAAAAACATTTACCATGTTCATAAATTCTTAAAATTCAATACTTAACTTATAGATTTAAAATTTAGATATTAATCTTTAGTCTTAATCCTAAATACATGCACCATAAATCTTGATTATTAACCTTTACTTTCAATAATTAATGTTTAATAACTTTTAATTTTATATGTAAATCCTTAACCTCCAATTATCTTTTCAATATGGACACTGCTTTCAATACACAACACATGTCTCTTAATGTGAGATGCTAAGCCATTATCAAACATTAATCTTAAGCATAATATTAAATTTTTATTATTCCTCAATTTTTAACTTTAAATCCTAAACTTTTAATTTTATTCTAAATATTTTAACCTTTGAATTAATTTTAACTTTCATTTTAACTTTTAAAATTAATGCAAACCCTCTAATATAAATCTTTTAGCCCTTAACACTAATTTTCACCTTCATCTTAACCGTTAAAATTAACTCTAAACCCTTAATCAATAATTTTCATGAATCAACCTCTATCACTTGCACCTTGATACTAGACTATTGATTTGCTAACTTGAGCCATACTACATGAGCTAATATAATGTCCCCATTTTTGGATTCTCTTATGTTACAGTTTCATATGCCTGCAAGAGTAGCCAATTGGGAGTGATAGTGAGCTCAAACTGTTTTGAGGAGTTTTATGTGGCCTCACTTACATTATTCACCATATTTCATTATCATGATCCATTTCGCACAACTTTTCCTTGGTTCCATTGCATTCCGACGATTCTTGTAAAACGAAGTTATTATTGGGCACATTTTAATTAATTACACTGAAGATGTTATTTGGGGTTTGTTTCTTGGAGAAACTCCTTAGTGTAATAGCTCGTTGGAACCAGGGCAAAAATATCTACATGATATGATGAAGAAAATTGACTTTCATTGGTCGGAGAAGTCATACGGGCGAAGTAATCACTTTTTGGAGTAAAAAGGTGTATTAAATTAATAAAGTGATTTTATGAGAAAATATTAAAGATGAATTAAAAGTCACTTGAAGGGAAAAAGTGAAAAGGTGTATAAAAGAGAGATATGGGCTCATATTCTCTCATTTTGTTGATTGATTTTTGATGTATGGCCTCTTGCCTAGAGAGCTCAAGATACTTGAGGGTTTTAAGGGTTTTGACTAAATAAACCCTAGAGATCAACAAGGGAGTGAAAGATTCCCTCGTTCTTGATCCAAGTGTGGCCAAGGTGGTCAAAGATTCCACCCTCACCATTATATTTCAGTTTCAGATCCATTTCTTTCATTGTTGGTAAAGGAGAGTGCAGTTGTTGGAGGATTCTGCAGAGAGGGTGCACTGTCCAATAGGAAGGAGTTCAATTTGGCTTCTAGGAGTGAGATCTTGAAGAGATTTGAGTTGGTTTGTGTTTTGATCAACCGGAGCAACTTTTCTTGGCACCCTTGGGGGTTTCCAACATCCATATTATTTATTCTCAGAGATGGGGCGAATTTACTAAAGGAGGGCGCACTGGGGGTTTGAGATCCATTTATTTGTGGTCATATTTGACGTCTACAGCCAGGGGAACTTCTCATATAATTTATCTGTCATCAGACCTACAAGATTGCAGCCATTTCATGAAAATTTTACATCAGATTTATTGTGCATATTTCAACAGTGTGTAAGCAACAAGGAGCGCACATTTATTGGTACGAGAATTGTGGATTTTGCACGATATAACATCTCTTTTTGGCAACCATCATTAGGGGATTGAAAAGGAGGATCATTGACACTATTTATTTGCCTTTTGGAGCCATTATAGGCCAATAAAGTGGCTATTATATTACTTATATCATATCTGGAAATTAGTTTCATTGGACAAACGTTTATAACAAATAAACAAGCAAGGATTGTGTGGAGGTATTTGTGTTTTTTTTGTCTATTACTTGTCATTTACTCTTATGTTTATTCTAGTCTATGTTCCACTTGAATTCATGTTGTTTTATACAAGTTAAACTCAAAAACATGTATGGAAATGCAAGCTACATCCATGTTATGCAAATTGTTTGACATAATGCCTCAATGAGAAAAAAATGTCATATACATAACAACGAGCAAGTAATCATAACAACAAACACTTCAGGGGTTCTAAGGAGGTTGGAAACCATCCCATTGATCCTCTAAACACATCAATAATCCACCTTGACAGTTGGGACAACAAGTGAGTTGATTTTCCCAAGGACTTTGAGCAAACACTTTAAGTGCTTGACAAAAGTTATCAACCAGTTAGATCTTATTTTTATATCAAATTTGGTTGGGGAACATTACAGTGGTATCAACGCATGTTTCTTGCCACCCATGGGAATTCAAGAGGAACACGACACTATAAGCAACCAAATGACTCCAAGCAATAGATATATTTCAGCTAGGAAGGGGGGTTTTCTAGGTACATACATCAAGTTTGAAAGGGTTACCTCAATGGCTAGAATTATAAATGGTAGATTGTTACCTACTTTCCTTCCTGTCTTCGAACGAGAGCCATCATGTTATGGAGGGAATCAGGGAGCTAGTGGACCTCATGGGGAAACAAGAAATTATGAGGAGCCCATTCACAAAGGTCAACCAGTGAAGACACTGAAGAGAAAGGAACTTTGCTATAGTTGCAAGGAGCCTTAGGATCCGGATCACAGATGAAGGGGCAAACAAAAAGTGTATTACATTGAGGTGCACTATGATAGTGATGATGATGAGGATGGCATATTTGCAGCAGGGGATGCATCATCAATAGAGTTATCTTCCGAGGTTAGAACACATGTGGGACAAGTTGAGGAGCTTGATATGGAGAAGATGGTACCTCAATTTGACCATTAGGTTGTGCATGAGGATTATGTGCATAAGGAGGAGGCCTTAGATGCTTCATTAGAGCAGTCCCATGAGGCCAGTGACACCCACACATTTGATGGACATAGTGATGACCAGGGCTTAGATTTGTTAGCACCTAGGCAGGATGCGATTCAGATGTTGGGTGACCTACCTTTGGGTGTTGACATGACTTCTAGGAAGTTATGCGTGGCGGATGATGAGCCTCTTATGGAGTTGAGCGTGACACATTCCTCAGCTTCTCAATCACCTATGATAGCCCCGATACATGAGGATGTCAGTGGCATTCTGGATGTAGTAGAGGAGCCTTGTGTAGTGATTGAACACAAGGGACATTTGGATCTGCAAGCCTAGTAGGAGAGGCATGACTTAGACATAGATGACTATATACATACCTTCCAGTATGGGGAGAGTGAGTCAGTTCTTTTGGGGAGTCCATTGATAGATTAGGTTGTGGATACCGACATGTCGATGGGATACTTACTTCTGGGACCGACCTACAGTTACTAGGATGCATTCCTTGTTTATTGGGATGGCCATATCACATGTATGGACACATTCATATGGGATCCAGGTGTAGATGACATTAGTATAGGTGCGCAAGAGGTACAACTGTACATACAAGATACAGGGCGGTTCAGGGTGAGACAACAGTACCTGAGGATGCACTATGGCCTACAGGGGCACTCATTAGCATAGTGGACAGTGGGAAGTGTCGTGCCTTAGCTCTTTAGTCGTGTGTTGATGAGGATTCCATTGTTGACATTAGCAGTGGGAGTCATCAGGTAGCACTTCAACGAGACAGTGTTCAAGAGTCACAACATTTGGCAGGACAACTAAGGGTCTGAGATGACATGATTGTGGTAGCCATTAGACACATTAATGATACACACGCTTTGGTGACAGAGTATTGTTGGATGGCCACAATGGCACAGTATAGCTCATATGGATATTTTTCCATTGAGGACTTTCAGACACTTAGGGATAGAGTGACTGTGATGAGGACCGACTACTGACAACTACTTATGGATAAAGATTACCTTCTGGAGGTTGGTGAAAGTATCATGTGGCATTGAAGGAGAAGGAGACTGAGGTGGACCGACTCACTCATGAGTTGGTAAGCACACATGGATTCTTGAAAGGCACACAAACAACCCTTCAAGAATTAGAGTCCAGATTAGAGGAGATCCTTGAGAAGGCTAGTCAAGGATCCACTACATATATCTCAGCAGAGAGTCATATATATACTCTAGCTACATTTCTAGAGGATGTTGGAAGTTTGATATAGGAGCGTCAATTGATGGAGGAGCATTAGGGGTACCCAGGGATCACTAAGGATTATGGAGAGATGTGACCCAAAGAAACTTGAGGATGTTCATGTGTCACTGGGACCACCATTCATGGGGAGCTCTGAGACAGTTGGGAAAATACATACACATGGGGATTGCAGATCCAGGGGCAATTATGAGGACATCCATGTAGAGGTTTACCCAACAATACACCTAGGATACATGATGATGCAGAAGGATACAATAACTTGCATGGATATATAAGGGCATGCAGTGATGAGCGGTAGTCCATAGGGGCATGCAAAGGTGTACAATGGGATCCAGGGGGATGCATTGGAGTGCAGGGAGGAGACATACTTGGTGGAGCATGGAGATTTTCGTTGAGAGAAGTCCTCTCCTTTACAGCAATACATGGACCTTGGAGATCCCATTCTCAATTGCAACAATCATATGAGTGATGATAGAGGGAGTGTGATTGACCATCAGTGTGTGGAGTCACCTATCATTGTACACAATGGCATGTGATTAGTGCGTATTCTAGATGACTATTCACCATGGGTGTTGGTGGATGGATTTTTGGTCAAACCTTTGGAATTGACCAATGCATATGACACTCCCTAGTCCTACGTACAGTTGCAGGTATTCATGTTATCATTCTCCAATACTTTCATTGCATACAACAACATAGTGGAAGATAGGTAGTTGAATGGGACATGGAGAGTTATTAGGAAAAGACCTTCTGACAGGGGATACTTCATTACATGCAGCAAGATAGGGGAGGTTCACCCAAGACATTCATATGAGGCCTTGCGCGTGATGGAGAGTATCCTCATTTGTGGGACAAAGGATATTTCAAAGGTTGATATAGGTTTAGAGTCTCATCGGGATGAGGACATGGAGCATAGTAGGACAGATGCTTCTGATGAGGACTATGAGGTCAGTTGGAAGAATGTATAGTCATAGTAGGCAGCGGAAATGATCTTGAGGACCATACATGATGTACCTATGGTCGAACAACTTGGACATTTCAGGACCCGTCAATAGATCCAAGAGATATTATCCTGGGAGGATCTAGATGATGATGTCATGAGGCATATGGGGGCATGCTTGGTATGTCAACATCATGAGTCAGGGCATGATTCCTTAGCCACCCTCATTTCAGGGTAGAGTTGGTAGAGTATTCTAGCATCTCTTGACCCTGGTATACTAGAGCTATATAGTAGGGCTAACATCATAGGGATATTGTCGGAGTATGGAACATCATAGGAGACAATGTGGGTTGACAGGGAGGCTGAGTTTAGTGATCATGGACATGAAAACATAGTTATCAGTACACTTTGTTCATAGGTTTACAGTTCATCATGCACCAAGGTATGTGGTATGGCACAATCAAAGTTATTTGATGCAAGGTTTGGTGCACTTATAGAGAACGTGGGAGTTTTAGGGACTCTCATGATTAATTCCTTTCATTGTTGGGGGAATTTGAGAGCAGATGGAGCTGAGGACGCTATGTGGTAGGTTGGGTCTCCTTGGTTGAGGATCAGGTACATGGGTAGATCATATTATTGGTTAGCAGGGGATTTGAATACTACTGGAGGTGGTAATTTGGAGATTGGTTTAAGTGAGAGATTCCTCGAGGGATGGATATTGTATTTACTTGCTCCATTGTTTGGGGGTCTTCAGGAGACTCTTTGTGTTGATGTCTTGTAGGACTATACTTTACAGGGCATTGCAGTTCACATCTTTATTTTGGATCCAGGGATTAGAGTGATTGGTAGGTCAATGTTTGATAGAGTTGAGATCAAAGTAGAGCGGTTTTCTGAGAAGTTTACTGAGGATCTACTGCACATGTATTTTCTACTCATCAAGAGAATTTTTGGGGCATGTGTGGCGAGCAATTTGAGGGTCCGTGCTTTGAGGGAAGAGTACTTCATGTCTCCCAGGTGGATATGGGACCCTGGGATCATACACAGTTTGATTAAGCTATTGCTTGAGGACAATAAATATTCGAGCAGGGAGGACTGTAATGTCTCCATTTTTAGATCCCCTTATGTCATAGTTTGGAATGTGTGTCAGAGTATCGAATTGGGGGTGATAGTGATATCAAGAGGTTTTGAGGAGTTTCATGGGGGCCGACTTACATTATTCATCATATTTCATCATTAGGATCCATTCTGCACAACTTTTCCTTGGTTTCGTTGCATTCCGACGATTCCCGTAAAACAAAGTTATTATTGGGCATATCTTAATTAATTACGCTGAAGGTGTTATTTGGGGCTTGTTTATTGGAGAAACACCTTGGTGTAATAGCTTGTTGGAATCGGGGCGAAAATATATATAGGATAGGATGCAGAAAAGTGACTTTCATTGGTCGGAGAATTCATAGGGGCGAAGTAATCACTTTTTGGAGTAAAAAGCTACATTAAATTAATAAAGTGATTCTATGAGAAAATATTAAAGACAAATTGATTTGACAATGGAATGTACTTGTTTAAGGGTGCAAGGTATCCATTTTCCATAATTTAAAAAAATGAGTTAAACACTCCAATGTGTCCTCTAAAAATGTGAGAACTTACTATTTCATATACAGAGATAGACTGTAGGGGCATTTACCGGACATGTCACCTCAATTAAGAGGATGAGTTCCAGAGGCTACCTGGCCCTGTACAGGCTCTGCCTAAAGAAATAATAAGTAACC
>JZKD02S0004456.1:142940-160802 GCA_000966675.3 Picea glauca
AAATTTTGTGTCTCTGTCTGAGACAATGCTCCTGGGTAGGCCGTGAAGTCTCACAACTTCTCTGAAAAACAGATTTGCAACATGTGTTGCATCACTGGTCTTCTGGCATGGGATGGAATGTGCCATCTTTGAAAATTTATCCACCACCACAAATATGGAGTCAAATCCTCTTTGTGTTCTCGACAATTCCAACACAAAATCCATGCTTATTGCATCCCAAGGCCTCTCTGGTATTGGCAATGGTTGATACAATCCAGTGTTATGTCTTTTCCCCTTTGCATGTTGATAGATTCTACATCTGTTCACCAACTTTATCACATCTGTTCTCATACCTGGCCAATAGTACGAGCTGCTCAACTGTGCAAATGTTTTATCATGGCCGAAATGTCTAGCCAATCCTCCACTATGCTTCTCCTTCAGAAGATTGTCCCTCATTGAGCATCTTGGTATGCACAATTGATTTCCTCTGAACAACAATCCTTCCTGAACCATATACTCTGTCCACTGACTTCTATCTCTCAGTACAAGTCTTGTACATGCTTCATAGGCCTCTTTGAAATCTGTATCATCACAATACATATCCTTAAGGTGTTTAAACCCCAAGGTCTTCACCTGGAATTCCCGCAGAATTAAACATCTCCTGCTTAACGCATCAACAACCTTTTTAGCATTCCCAACAATATGTTTTATGACAAAAGTAAAATTTTGCATATATTCAACCCATTTTGCATGCCTCTGGTTCAGTTTTTCTTGTCAGGTTATGAATGGTAAAGCTTGGTTATCGTTGTACAAGACAAACTCTTGCGGGACAAGATAATGCCTCCATTTCTTCAATGCTTGAATTATGGCATAGAAATCCTTGTCATATGTGGAGTATTTCCTCTTAGTCTCATTCAGATTCTCGCTGAAATAGGCAAAAGGTCGATTGTCCTGACTCATAACTGCTTCTATTGCAACTCCACTTGTGTCACATCTTACCTGAAATGTCTTTTCGAAATTCGGCAAGACCAAAATTGGTCATTCTGTTATCTTCTCCTTCAGTATATTCAAGCTCTTTTCAGCCTCCTCTGTCCATTTAAAATACTTGTGCTGCTTCTTCACTGTATCCATCATTGGTGCACAAATCCCACTGAAGTCTCTAATGAACTTTATATAAAAACTTGCTAAACCATGAAAGCTCCTTACCTCGAACATGCTCCTTGGTGACGACCATTCTTTGATTGCTTTCACCTTCTCTGGATCCATCTTCAGTTCATTAGAAGAGACCATGAAACCCAAATAAATGAGTTATGTCTTCATAAAAGAGGATTTCTTCAAATTGATCAGCAACTTCTCTTGTTGTAGCCTCCTCATTACTAGCGTTAGGTGTCTCAAATGCTCCTCTTTAATCTTGTTAAATATCAGTATATCGTCCAGATATACAACCACGAACTTGCCAATGAAATCTTTTAGAATTTCATTCATCAGCCTCATAAAAGTGCTCGGGGCATTCGTTAAGCCAAATGGCATAACTAGCCACTCATACAGGCCTTCATTCATCTTAAAGGTTGTTTTCCATTCATCACCTTCTCTCATCCTGATCTGGTGATATCCACTTTTCAGGTCTATCTTAGAAAAGAAATTTTCTCCACTTAAGCAGTCCATTAAATCATCCATTCTTGGTAAAGGGAATCTGTACCTGATAGTGATCTTTTTGATGGCTCTCGAGTCTATGCACATTCTCCATCCCCCATCTTTCTTTGGGCTTAACACAGTTGGTACTGCACATGGTCTCAAACTTTCTCTGACTAAGCCCTTATCCAACAATTCTTGGACATGGTTCTTCACCTCCTCATTTTCTCGAGGTGTTAATTTGTACATTGCCTTTTTTGGCAAGCTTGCTTCTGGTATCAAGTCGATATGGTGACTAATACTCATGATGGGTGGCAATGACTTTGGCAGCTCATCCACCACTATATCAACAAAATTATCCAGCAGCTCCTGAACTTCTTCAGGTAGATCATTCACCGATGTACTTGTAAGGATGACTCTAGGCTTCCTCAACACAACAAATTGCATCTCCTGTTCTTCCTTGACTTCTTTTAGGAGTTCCTTCCCACACATGAGAAGTATGCTTGTGTTGGCTTCCTCTTTCGCTCTCTTCTCCTTCATTGGCAACAACATATGCGTCCTACCATTCTTCTCCAATGTATATGTATTCCTTCTTCCATCGTGAATGACATTTGTGTCAAACTGCCATGGTCTTCCCAACAGAATGTGGCATACGTCGATGGGAATTACATCACATAGGATTTCATCTTTATATCCTCTTATTTTAATTTCAACCAGGCATTGTTTAGCGATCGTTACCTGGTGTCCTTTTTGCATCCATGAGACTTTGTATGGTCTCGGATGTGCAGTTGTCTTCAGCTCCAATTTATCCACCATCTCTATGGATACTAGGTTGTCAGTACTCCCACTGTCAATGATTACCTTGCATACTTTATCCTTAGTCTTGCAAGCTGTCCTGAAGAGACTGTTTCTCTGCACTGGCTTTTCAATTTCTACCTCTGGTTTTAAGAGAACTTTGCTCAAGGTCAGGGATGATCCATCCTCTGCTCCTTTTGCCTCAACATCTCTTCGTTGTGCTTTTGAAATGTGAGCTTCTCCTCCTTCCTTTTTCTTCTCAGGACATTCCCAATACATGTGCCCTATCTTTCCACAGTTATAGCACCTTACTCCTCCTCTGCCTCTTCCTCTAGAAGAGTTTATTCCACCACTCTGTCTTCCTCGTGAACTTCCACTTCATTCTGAGTGATTGTGTGGTTTCTCAGCCTCATCCTTAGACTGATGTACTTTGTCATGGTTAAATCCCTTACTTCTGCTTGGGATCGAGATTTTACCTCTTCCTCGTTGGATCTGTTTTCTGGCCAGCTTCTCCTCTGCCTTCAACGCAAACTGATAAGCATCTTCCATAGTCCTCACTGACATCATGCTAAGCTCGTCCTGGATCTCATATCTCAATCCATTTATATATATGGTGACTCTTTCTTCGTCTCTCTCCCTTTTTCCAATTCTGATGTTCAGCCGGTAGAACTCCTCGGTGTACTCCTTGACTCTCATCCCTTTTTGTCTTAGGTTTTGTAGCTTCCTGAACAGATTGATCTGGTAGTCTTTGGGTATGAACTTAGCCTTCAGTTTGGATACCATCCTGTCCCAACTCTTTATTCTCTATTTTCCTTTACTTCTCCTCTTAGCCTGTTGTTCGTCCCACCATAGTGTTGCATGCCCTTTTAGCCGGGTGACTACCTTCTTCACCTTCTTCTCCTCATCGACATCTTCATAGTCGAAGTGTTTGTCCATGGACCTTATCCAGTCCAATAGTTCTTCAGCATCTAGATTTCCCTCATACATGGGGACCTTTATCTTAACTTTGCCTCCCAATCTGGCAACTGCTCTCAACAAACGCTCTTCTGCAACATCCTCTCCTGCAGCTTCTTCAGCCTCTACCTCTTCACTTTCTGCATCACTGACATCCCCAACGTCAGGTTCTCTTCTCTGTGTTGCTTCCATTGTTTCCAATCGGGCGCGAAGCTCTCGCATCTCCCTCTCTACAGCACAGTTGGCTAAAGGCGGCTCTCATCTTCTTGGTGGCATTATGTTGACTATCTATCACACATAGAGTACAGCTCTGAGTTCTCTGTCTCCTTCTTTTCCTCCTTCGCCTGAAGTCTACAGACAAAAAACTGATGCTCTAATACCACTTGATGTAGACCCCCTACCTCAGTAGGGTTCTGCGACCTTCCGGTCTCTAGATCGTTTTCTTCCCTGAGCTGAAATGGCCCTTCGGGCTCCTGCTGGAACCCTTTGGATGAATCCACAGGTCCCTTTGTCCTCTAGTACAGGTCTTGAGAAAACTTGCATGCACCTCCTTTTCGTGTTTCGGGGTTTCGCGATTTTACGAGCTGGGACTCCATGTCTCCTGACTCCTGGTCCCTCGAACACCCGAACCCTGAAATGCTGAAATATACTCGTGACCACGTTCTGCCTTTCGAAATTTCAGAATTTGTGATTTCGTGATTCCGGCGGCAAACGGTTCTTGGCCCTTCAACCTCCCGGGTCCCAAAATGCCGAAAAGGGATTAACGGGCTTTGGCTCCTCCCTTATCCTATGTCCACATGATTGCAACTCTGTGTCCATGCGCTTAACACCAAAGCGCTATTGGCTTTCACGATTTAGGGAATCGCGATGCAAGGGTCCCTCCTTTCCCCTTTCGAACCTCCGGTGGCCGAAATGGAAAAATGCCAAAAAGTTCCAACACCTATACCCTCGGGATTTTGTGAATCGCGATTTCAGGAAATCCGATTGCAAGGGATATCTCTGCCCCTTGGAACCCCCAGTGGCTGAAATGCCGAAATGTCTCGGCGCTTGTTCCTTCGGGATTTCACGTTTCGTGAAATCATGACACAAGGAGTATCCTTGTTCCTTGGAATCTCCGGTCGCCGAAAAGTCAAAATGTCCCAGCGTCTTATCCTCCGGCTTTTTGTGAATCGCAACTTCAGGTTTCACGATTTCAGGAAATCCGATTGCAAGGGATATCTTTGCCCCTTGGAACCCCCGGTGGCCGGAATGCCGGAATGCCGGAAGGGCTGATTGGGACTTTTACCGAAAAGGAATTTTGGATTTCGTGACTTCGCGGATCCTGCTGCAAGTTCTTCGACTCTTCAATTCCTGAACCCCAAAACGCCGAAACACCGAGGATCGAGACTTCACAAGTCAGGCGTCCCGTCCCTTCACTCTTCGAGCCCCCGGTCGCCGAAACGCCGAAATGCCGAAACGCCGAAATGTCTTGGCGTTCGATTGGTGGCTCACGATGATCCTTGAGATCTACGACCCAGATCTCTTCATCGTCACTTACCTCCTTGCAACTCCACTTGATCCCATGATTGGCAGTATTTCACGACTCTCCTCGAGATTTCTCCACCGTCTGTTCATATCTCCGAGACCTCCCCTCCTGGATCTATGCAAGGTTAAAGCTTGCGCTTCTCCCTCAAATCAGACGGTATGCGGGATCTTCCATCACAATCCAATGCTCGACGACGTTCTTCCTCCTGAGCTTATGCTCACTTCAGACTTAGGAGAATTTCTAAGTCCTCGAAGACTCGGTCTTCGCTTCTTCCAGGGAGATGGATTTTTCTGGGTCTCGATAATGCTTCTCTGAAACACTATTCCTCCTTAGCTTTACCATGTGTAGGCCTCGAATTCCCGCGCACTCCTTGCGTCCAAGGGATTCAATGATTTAGATCCAAGGGGTTTCTCACAAAGAAATTCCTCCTGATCTCTTGGTGTTCTCTCTTCGCTCGATGCACACCTTGCAGAGCTTCAATGAAGAGAAACAATTGAAATTGGGAAAATTCATAGTTCCATCTACTTGCTCATGAAAACAGAAAACAACAGGAAAATGAACACAGTCCAAACACCACACATTTGGATCAATTTTCCATTCTGTTATATTCACAAGTTCCCAATGGCTACAAATTACATTCAAAATTACAGTGACTCAAAACATTTTTCCTCCTGCTAACTCGCAGTTCTCTCTTACAGCTAATTTCTCTCTCTATATCCCGCTTTCTCTAACTGGGTGTGTAAACTTCTACATAACTCAAAGATGCTTCTAAGGTTTCCCCTAGCTACTTTCCTACTCTAAAATTCATCCTACACTATCTAAGTCCAGTCACATCCCATAGCCGAAGTGGAAACTCCTGCTCTGTTTACAATTTTCAAAATGTGCCTCAAAGGGTAAAATTCGACATTGGTTCAAGCATGCCTCCAAAGGTGAATTCCGATGTTGAGTGAAGGCAGATTTCAAAATCGGCTGCAACTGTCAACATTGAATTTCTGGAAGAACTCACAGGTGTTGAGTGGTCCTGCCTCTGCGCGCTTGCCAACGATGCTCCTGCATCACGTTGACACGTATCTTTCCAAAATGTGATTGTCTACATCTACAAATCTGAATGAAATTGAGAGAGGACTATAGGGAGATACATTTTGCATGCAATGGCTATCCAAGTGGTTAAATATATCAATCGAAATTTTGTACCTAACAAAGAAAACAAGATAGTTTCTATTTAATAGAGATGCAAATACAGATCCATATTGCATCTTGTTTCATGATGCAAATATTGTTAGTGGTCATTACAAACCATTAATTTACAAAAAAATATCTAGATGCAATTATGAACCATCTAATATTTACTTATCGCTAATATGAAAAGATCTTGAATACTGTTGGAAATGTATTATGCACGATGTGCATTCCCATGGATTGAAGAGAGAAAAAACAAGTACATCTAATTAAGGAGATAGTATTTTTAGCACAATTTGGTATTTGATAGCAACAAAGTTTGATGTAGATTCTTTAATAATTTATATTACCCAATATTTTTGCAATGCAATTATAAGTGGTGATCAAAATGCATTACATTGCTTGTAACAATACCTAATTGTTAATGTGATATAGAATATGCAAATGACTAGGCATTGGAAAGGATATCTCATAAATATGGAAATGCCCTATGAAAATGGGAAGACAGAAGGTGGACATTTTTGTTTGCAATGGATATCAATCATATTCAAAGTAAATATCCAAGTGTGGTCTTCCCTTAGCAATAGCATTTCCAAATTATATTCTTCCAATTCGAATTATGATAAAACATTTGATGTGATGTCATTTGAAATAAATGCATCATACATCCACTATGAACCATTACTAAAAGAATAGTACCAACACACTTTCATTGCAAATTGTGATCAGCTTCCAATAAGGCCAAACAAAAAAATATATAATTGATTATCATATGCTTAACAGAATTCCAAATGAAAAAAGTAGAAGCAATGGCATATTACTCCCTGAACATCAACATATACATCATGTCGATTGTAAGCATATTTTGACATTGAAAATAGTGATAATACATTTGAGATGGTTTGTCATCAAGCAAAAACATGCCCAACTAAAAAGCGTAAGTTCACTTATCACAAATTAAAAAAATTGGTACGAGAAAAAAACAAATGCATTGACATAGTCTCTATTGAACATCGAACAGATAGACATGCAGCTGCACATTGCACATATTTTGTCAATGCAAAACACTTCCTAGTGAAGTTACAAAAATGGCATATCATAGATTGAAATAGACACTACATAGAAATAGAAATGAAAAAAAAGAGTCGAGTACCAAATATATCCATGTAAAAAATAAAGATGCAAAGAAAATTTATATGGAACAAATTCAAGGCACACCTAGGAACAAATGTGAAATTTGTGAAGAATTTAATTTTGCAAAGAAAATTAGGTCTCTTACCCATGAATTAGAAAAAGAATATCTAATATTGACATCAAATCACAAAATGTTTTCCAGTAAAAATATATGTCTTGCTTGCAAAAGGGCACTTCAAAATGGGAAATTGCCAAAGTTTTCAACACTTGACCAAATAAGATGTAACATGGCGATACCAGTTACAAGCACACTTTTAGAAATTGAAGAGAGACTTGTATCATTGATAATTGCATCTGCACAAATTAAACAATGGGGTTATAAACGATCCCAAATGGGCTTGATTGGATCAATTATCAATGTACCTATTCATATGGATATTGTGCAAAAAACATTTCCACATTCCATGAATGAAACAATAACAATTGCAGTTGCATTAAAAAGGTGATTGCAATACAAGAATGCATATCAGACGGGAAAAGTATGTGTACACATTGTCATGAAATCGTTGAAAGAAATGTGTTCTAGAACTTTATATATAGTTGAAAACATTTGTATAAATAAGAACTGGAACAATGTTATAGAATAAGACAATGATAAATCCTCGCAACATGCGAATACTAATTGTGAAAGTGATATAGATAGTAAATCATAAATTGAAAGACCTAAAGAAATGTTGGTACATGGATTCACATAATCGCAACACATACATTATTTGCAAGACAAGATCATTGAACTTGCACCAGCTGAAGACCAACGCCCAATTGGGTTTTTCAAGGATAGATATGCAAAAGAAATGAACTTTCCGACACCATTTTATGGAAATCCACGTGATGATGACATTACAAAGAGAATTAGCTATAAAAAAACATTACAATGGGAATTGCTACATGAAAGTGGTAATTTCTTGTATCACACAACAACTTTGTTTTTCAAGATAGTGCAAATAATAATTTTCAAAGTGTTCTCTTGTATATGGATATGAATAATAAAAGAACAATTAAGAGGAAGAAAGGTATTAGCAAGAGATATTAATTACAAAGCAAACTTAGAAAAAATATTGAAATCTGATATTGGATACATATACTTCAAGAACATTCTCATTTCTCCTAATTTCCTGCAATAAATGAAGAAAAATATATTTGCAATGATACGACAATTGGGGCCTCCAACTTTTTTCATGAAATTTACAAGTGTAGAGCATCAATGGAATCCATTAGTAACAACATTAATTGAATTGTATAGGAATAGAAAAAAATGAAAGCACATTGAAACATTAAAAGATGATGAAATTGATTACCTCATAATAAAATACCCAGACACAAGTAGTCATTACTATAGACACAAAATCAATGCTCTAAAGCAATTGATAATGTCATGAAGAAATGTTTGGAAAAGTATCAGACTATTACCTTGTAACATAATTCCAAATTAGGGGAAGCGCACACAAACATGGGTTGTTATGGATAGAAAATGCTCAAATATATGGAAGTAATAACAAATCAGAAATTGAAAATGTTTTGGAAAAATAAATAAATTGTAACATAGATCATTTGAATATAGACCTTATCAAAATGCATACGGATTACCATACAATAAGTTGTAAAAAGCGGAAGAATTCACATTGTAGATAAAATTTTACCATGTTTCCAATGAAAAGGACAAGAGTCCTTGAATTGATTAATTCAGTTGACAAAGCACTCAATGATAATTCAAAGTGTTTGTTAACATTTCTAGAGAAAAGAAATTATGATGACTTAACAAGCTTTGAATACTTCTTGATGGAAATGGAACTAATAGAAGATGAGTACATTCCTCCCCCCTTAGGAAGCAATGATCCCCATTGCGTTAAGTTCCATCAGGAGATGGGGAAACTTCTGTTGAATCTGAACCTTGGTGAGTTGCTTGACTTGTTGAAATAGATATCATTCTTGTGCTTTTCCTGTGGAAGGATGTCATGAATATGTTGGAGGTGTTGGATTCGTTCAATAGATATGGTTGCGGGATCTGCCTTGGTTTGAATTTGGGAGGACTCTGTCAGTGAAGATGATGCAAGAAGAGCTATATCAATTGGGGCTAATGGTTGGAACCCCAAGCACACTTGAAAAGGGATATGAAAAATAGAGCTATGATGAACATATGTAAGACTCTTATTCTCTTTGTCCTCCTCTATAATCTTGTTGACCTACTTCTGTTGGATAGAAACGTCTTGGGTTGAAGTTGTAGTGGTCACATTGACTTTATGTTCATTGTCTGAATGGATCATGAAGAGGGAAAAATGTGTGGTTTGAGAGACTACTTTGTGGCATTGTTTTTTCAAGATCAATGAAGTGGTAGTAGTCGAGGCTAGCTCTGGTACCATGTAAAGCTAACCTCCCAGAGTAGCAATGACATTGCGGGGTTGAGAATCCTAGATAGTATGACATTTCCACATATATGGTTTTCCTAAAAGAACATCAGAAATTTCAAGTGGGGCAACATCACACACTACCTCATCCTTGAAGGGCTTGATTCCATAGGAAATGTGGCATTGTTGGCTGACATGGATGTCTCGTCCTCTGCTCAACCATATGATGGTTTATGGTTGGGGGTGTGGCATCATTGGCATATTCAATATCTTGACAACCTTGGTTGATATCAGGTTCTTTTGACTCCCATTATCAACAATGAAATGCAGTGGGGTCCTCTTTACCCACATATGAAAGTGGAATAGATGCTCCCCCTCTTCAAGCTCCTCTAGTTCTTCTGGTTGTATTTTTGTGGCCACGATGGTAGCAATGGGTTGTGCATCGATGATTTGTTTCCCTTTATTTTGCTCTGAATCAAAGTCTGAGTCAGGTTCTAATTCTTTTTCTTTCATCTCATCCACCAATGACTATTTCGAGTGACATTCATCGATGTTGTGCCAGGGGATTTTGTGGAACTCACACCACTTTTCAGTGTCTTTCTTAAACTTCATGTTACCCTTATTTTCCTACGTATTAGATTGGATCTCTTGAGGTTGGCCTTCCTTGTAGATATGTCCTTTGTTTTATGAGCTATGGTTTCCTTTGCCATGTTTCTGTTGTGGCGTATTTTCAAATCCGAATTCTCGCTTACTCTGTTGCTTGAATTTCTGCTCAATTTTCATTGCATATCGATAAGCATCTCGTAGTGAGGAGATGTCCAAGAAATCCATCTCTATTTAGATGTACATGTGCATAACACTACGATACTTTAAGACCAAGTGTCACTCAATCTTTGATACCCAGCTTTGAGCCCAAGATATGAAAGATGTTAGTGTACTCTAGCGCCATATGGTCTCTTTTCTTGTGCAAATTTATCCATTTCATGTATTGATCATCATAGTTTCTGACAGGGTATATCTCCTCCTTTAGGGCATATACAAAGGCCACCCAAGTGGGTTCTCTTCTGAATGGTTTATATTCACTCATGGTGTACCTATTGCAGTAACCTTCCCACTAAGCTCTGAGATGGGGAAGGGATTTAAGAAATGCGAAGGTGATCTTTTCACTATCGAATTTTTTTTGGACATAGTAATAACAGTCTAGAAGATTCAACCATTTTTCTAAAGCATTTTCATCTATCTGTCCTTCAAATAAGGGGATATCAAAATTGACTTGTACCTTGATGGGTTGTCACACCTCTAAAATGGTTTTTTTTCGAACATGTCTCAATCACTACCATTGGTAGTATCTGAAGGATCTGAGCGAAGTTGTCCATCATTTTGTTTCGTTGTCGCATGAGGGATTCCTCAAGCAACATCTTGAAAGGATCTCATTATATGTCATGTCCATTTTCTTCTGCCATGGGAGGTTGCTTGGGTTGGCGAAAGCGGTTGTCCTCAAGCAAAACTAGCTTGAGACCCAACTCTCTATACCCTGACCTCGTCGGGGACCTACTCTGAGAAACGACAAGGAGCAAACTCCTCTCATGCCACTAATCTGGATTATTTTGAGAATGACATGAAGACGGAAATATAACAGAGATACAATAAGGAAATACACAAATATATTGAAAGAAACACATAAATATAGTGAAACTCAACTTCTATTAATGAATAAGAGAGAAAAATAGTGTAGAACACAAACTGACAGAATGGGATAACTTATCTTTGAAAAGAAAGAGATGTTGGCTACGCTTCATTTGCAAAAATATTTACATCACACTCAATTGCATGCTTAAAGGGCCTCCTTCACCTCAATTATATATGAAAGAGTGAGAGGAGAAAAATCCACATGATGCATATGGAGTAAATTGGTATAAGTTTATAAAATGTCATAGGCATGTAAAACACTAGGATTTCCCAGGCGGTCACCCATCCTAGTACCACTCTATCCCAAGCGCGCTTAATTCAGGAGTTCTAATAAAATCTGTTGCATTAATGTTGTGTTGTAGTCTTGTGCATATCACCATTAGGAAATTATTACATGATGTTTGTAAGTAACAAATTAAGATGGCATTATATTTCATTCCCCATCAAAAGGGTGAATATCATGGTTTATCAAAACCATAGGCTTGAAATGTTGATTCAATGGAAAATGTGGATGGCCATCAAGATCCACCTAGATCAACATGCTCAACAACTATGTTGGAGCATCATATTGCATCTCATACATTACCAAAGTTGACAAATATATGATAAATTAATTTTGAAGAATACATAAAGAACATGAAAAAAGTAACATTGATGTTATGCAAATGATATGTACACTTGGAAACACATTACTTAATCTTCAACAAATTTCAGCTCAACAAGAAGTTCACATAACACTTTCTTTGCCACTTAACTCAAGTTCAAGAGAGTGTATCTTTATAAACACATCTACAATTGATGAACGAACATTTATGCTTAAGTCACCATTATTGTTAAAAAAAGAACCTGACAATTCAACGGATGTTATGTGTTGTTCTATTGTTGATTACTACATTGAACGTCCACATTCTATTAGGCATATTTTCCTTGCAGAATTGGTATCCAAGTATAAGAAAAATGGCACACACATATCAAAAAGGAAAAAAACAAATGTAATATGATTTGTCAAATACAACACATTGACTATGAAAACATTTGTAGGGAGAAACTATTGCTATATGTTCAATACATTAAAACACAACCTGCCAACATGGCAAGCTGCATATAGTTTCTACAAAAGTACAATACAGACCAATGAAGCTAAATTTACATACAATATCAATTCAAAATGGGGTGACCTAGAAAATTCAATTGAACAACTAGATAATAGCCCTATGGATATTGATGATATAATGACAAAATAAGATACAACTAGAATTCAATCTAAAGAATATTATTTGGAAATAGACTCGCCATGTCGTCAAGAATCCGATATGAAGAAATACATTAACCTTAGCTTTCAAGTCAAAAATCACCCAGTTTTCCTAGAAAATGAAGAATATTACAGAATTAGAAGAATATTAAATAAAGAACAAGAAGCAATTTTCAAATAAAATGCATTCAAAAAGAAAAGTGACATGCACACATCATTGTACTTGTTCCTTACAGGTGGAGCAGGAACAAGAAAAACATTTACAACAATTGTGTTATTCCAAATGCTTATATGAATCTATGATGCATACAATACAAATGATCATATGAAACGTAAGGGATTGATACTATCATATACAGGTAAGGTTTCATATAATGCAGGAGGAACAACAATCCATTCTTCTTTGCTAATACATTTCAACAAGTCCCATTTTCTTCCACTTAGCAAAGAAATGTTAGACACCTTATCAAAGATTTTTCAAGAACTGGAATATTTTTTCATAGATGAAGCTTCATTGATTGGAATTTGATTCTTATATTCCATTGATAATCGACTAAAAACATAAAACTTGTACAAACCAAATACTTTGGAAACATTGATATGATATTTTGTGGTGATACTTATAAAGCACAACCCATACATGATTCTCTGATTTTTGAACAACATACAATGAACATGCAAACAATAACACATGACTTTTGGAGATATAATATAAAATGTTATGAATTGCATACTACAATGTGTCAAAAAGATTAAAAATTTATTGCAATTTTGAACAAGGTGTGCACAAACATTCAAACAAATTATGACTTGCCATATATGAATAGAAATTGCACATGCTCTGCACAAAATGACCCAACATTTCCTTATCTATTTTACAAAAACAAAGATGTTTCAAGATATAACAATTATATGTTATCACTCATACCTGGAAATGAAATTTCAATCAATGCAATTGATGAGGAGGAAGAGAACCATGGAAATGTTCCATACCATCAACATATAGCTACTTTTCCCTCACAACTTGCCATAAAATTCAATATGCAAGTTGAAATATATGCTTGCAACTACGATTCACAAGATGGCTTGGTAAATGGCGTAGATGGAATAATCAAGGCCTATACCAAAACAAATAAATTCGGTGTAATATGGATTAAGTTCTATGATCCAGATATTGGACAACGACAAGTCAATAATCTATCTTATCTATATACGCCATAAATTTTCCAGGATTGGACACCTATACTACGAATATCAAATGCAATACCAATGACATCAATGACAGGTCATTTGAAAATTCAAAAACAATTTCCAATTCAACTTGCTTGTGCATGTACAATACATAGATCACAAGGTTTAACACTAGATAGTGTTGCATTTGACTACACCCCATTGGGATACAAATACATGGATTAGTCTACATAGATTTATCTCATGTAAGAAACATAGAATCATTGTATTTGCTAAATGCTCTTACAAAGGATAACTTCAAGGTCAACCGAAAATTTGATATCAAAATGCAACGTCTATGAAGCGATGAAAAATGGAATCTAGAATATGATTATCACTCCATACAATCAAAATCATCCATCTCAATTATTTCTCTAAACACGTGTAGCTTACATGCACACACTATTGACATGCTCAATTATTATGACACAATGGAGTCTAACATTTTGTGCCTGCAAGTAACATATATGACATTATCAATGAACAATGAACAATTCACAAGTTTCAATTGCATATCAAATTGCATTAAACATGGAGTTATGATATTGATAAAAAAACATATAATACTTTTGGAACATATGCATTTTGAAGAACAAAATGTAGAGGTTGTGCTAGAAAACATAATAGTTTATGGATTGCAAATTGAAATTCTCAACATCTATCCCACACCACATGCAACTTTGACCAACATAATAAGTTTCATTGCAAAATCACGATGTTCTTTACATCTGAACAAAGCAATAATCATTTTGGGAGACTTTAATATTGACATGCTACATGTAACAACCCCAGTTAAATAGTTACATAGGGTTTATTAAGTATAGTTAATTAAATAATTAACTGTCTTAATGTGTATTAGTTAAGTAATGATTAACTATTAATAATATTATTTATTTATTGTTTAATAACTGTCGATTAATTAATTGATTGATTACTTAACACATTCAATGATTTGGGTAAAGGATTAAAAGGCTTAATAACTTTAATTTAATCATTATGAAACTTTACGTATGCAGGGGGGGAAAGAAGCATTGAGTGGTAGGATAAGGAAATAAATGGTAAGATAAGGTAATGAATGGAGGTATAAGGTGGGCGGCATTAATGGAGGGTAGGGAGTCGGTGAATGGGGGAGATATGACTGGGCATAGGCTTTCAGGAAGGGATTATGACATTCTAGGGGAGAAGGACTGTATTTGGATGGTGATTGATATTTTTCTGGTTGGGAGTTTGGGGAGGACAGTTGTAGGGGGCACCAGGTTGCTGGGAGTTTTGGGCTCAGGGGCTAGGAATCCTCACGGAATCCTAGAGCTAGGGAGCCGGATAGGCTGCTCCTAGCTGGCTGGGTGGTTAGTCGGTTTTGGGCAGGGTTTGGTCAGAGCATCAGGCTGGGCAAAGCAACAGAGAGGACAACAGGATATTGGGTTAATAGCATCAGACAGAGGTATTTTTATTTATGAATTTGTTGGGTTATGTGATGATTATGTAATTTATTTTCATGATGTGGATAAATTTAAATTCTGTTGAATATTAAATGCTTATATGATGATTAATGAATTACTTATGCGTTAAAAGAAATTTTATGTTTAATTGTATGAATTTTTTTAGGCTTTGTTAATTGAGGTCACTACACTACAAAGCATTGAAAAAACAAAAAAAATTACAAAGCTACATGTCTAGTTACAATCTCCATTTCCTCATGGACAAAAAAAAACATCTAAAATGACCTCGTATTGATCATATATGGTCAAGCATATTCAATGTATGATACAAGACTGGACTTTCATATTGGGTGCATATTGGACCAAACATGATGCAATTTTTCTAGTACTTGAATTTTGACATACATATAAATCATATTACATATTAGCATATTTCAATATTCTCCCTCCATATTTGTAGATTTCTATTTTTTTTGTATTGATCCAAAGCGTATTTCCATATTTCTATTATAGATTTATAGATTTTTTATTTCTTTGTGTTGAATCAAACATTGTATCCTGCATGTCAAGAGGTTGGTATAACATAAAAGTTATTGTTCGAAAAAAGAAGAACAATATCCGTTTCATTTTACCAAAATTTAGTTGCATTGCTAACTAATTTATTTAATGCATAATATATCGAAACAACTATCAACACTGTTAAAAGAAACAACAAACAAAAAACAAACATGGAAGAAGAAATAAAAAGGTACATATTTCTAATTTTATTTGTATTTTGCTACTTTGTCTCTCATTTTACTCTTTGTTAATATCACATATATTGTGCGTTTCTACATTTCATTTGGTCCATAGAAAATGTTAATATATATATATATATATATATATATATATATATATATATTGTAACATCCAGTTCCACTGATCACATTTCATACCACTGACTTATTCTTTGAGGACGCTTGCGAGTAAGTGATCTGGTTAAAACATGATACATTATGATTGTATGTTTTGGTTTATGAGATTATGCTATGATTGAGTATTGAAATTTGATATGTTATTAATATTGATGTATAACATTGATGGGTATTATGATGAGTTTCCTGAGTGTGTAGGAAACATAACATGATGAGGGTGTTGAAGGCATTGACAAACTTCCTTGGACTCTGAATTGAGTCAGGGAGTGTACAATTGACTTTGATTATGAGTACTTGTTTGTATTACGCATGTATTATGATGATGATTTCAGTTATGGATTTCATGTATATGAGTTATTAATATTATCTTTGTCAGTGCACACAGGCATGGTGACGCTTTCTAATCTGACTCACATATGGAGTAAATGGGTCATACACAAACATCATATAGATGAGGGAGAGGTGTGGTAGTGTCTCTATCACATCCTACTAACACTAACATCATGACATGAACTGAAGGTTAACGACTACCTTATTCTTGAGATGTTCACGATGTTGTGAGGGAAGACTGCGACAGATGCTCATGAGGATTTCTGATGGGTGTGCAATAAGGAAGATTCTTTATTCCTCAGTAATCATTTAATCTCACACAAGGTTGACAAGTGGAGTATTGACTCCAAGTGTCAGAAAACTTCCAAACTAAATCAAATGGCGAGTGGAACTCTTGGAGCACGTAGGTGCATCTTGAAGGGTATGTCACATGAATAGATTAATGAGTTAATAAAAATCTAGAAGACCTTAGAGAATAAAACAATTTCTTAGAACTGATTAGAAAAGGAAATAAATTGTTTAAGTAATAAACTGGAAACATAACAAAATCAAAGTCTAAAATGGTTGTCTAAATGAATTTATATTTAAGGGGCCTAAGGAAAAGTTTAGACTAAACAAGACTATTAGGGAGAATAAAATATTATGACATGTGCACAATATGTGCATGAAATCAATAAAATGAACGTTTAATTAAGAGAAATTATTTTCATGAGAAAATGCGTAAACCAACATAGAGTTACAATCCTAAGTCAAATTAGACTCTAAATCCTAACTAAGATAAAAGTCCTAATCAAAATCTAACTGTAAATTAGTTAGGAGACACAATAAAGGAGAAATTGGGGAACTAAGGGACAAATAGGAGAAAATCTAGGAACTAATTGAGGATGTGAGGGAATTTGTATTTTTAATTAAATAAAAGAAATTAAAACATGTTCAACTTGGGGAAAGTGTGACATGTGTTGGGGTGAATAATCTCTAATTTAATTATTAAAAATTAGTAAATTGTGCATGAGAAGACAAGTGTCAAGCTAAATATTTTTATAAAAGAAAGGTGAGGAAAAAGGAAAGGCACCCTATTGCTAGATGACTGAAATGTTGTTAAATTTTATTGTGACTAGTTTAGTTGGGTGAGTTGGGTTGCAAGCTTTGTGCAAGAGGTGGAAGTCTCTCATTGCGAGGGAAATCTTGAGCTAGTTTTTGGATATGAATATAATGTATGTGACCCCTTTACGGCTCGGGGGGATAAAGGGGAAGAAGAGTACCCGTAACATTGGTTGGGAGGTATCGATGAAGTCTTTGGAATAGCAAACAAGAAAGTATAAAGGACATAGTGCAATATTCAAGTTGAAGATCAACCTCAAATTCCATCATTTTTTATGGTTACAATATTTTTCGTTGTTCTAGT
>JZKD02S0004456.1:180174-200382 GCA_000966675.3 Picea glauca
AGTTAAGCTTAACATTGTCTATACAAATTTGATATATGGTTAAGTTCTTATTAAATAAATTAATTGATTGGTCTCATGTGTCTCGTCAATTGGTTGAGTTTGATGTCAGCATGACTATATATATGAGTTATGTTCTCACATTCAAGGATATTAACATTTAAATAATAATATGTGAAGTTCGGATTCATTCATACCCAAAACACACACGGATTCCTAGATTTATAGCATGTGGACAACAAAGATGACATTTGGCTTTATTTATTGAAAAATGATTAAATCGATTGTACCATTGTGTATATTTTTTGTTGCAATTTCTAATTGGTAAATGCATTGCCTTTGCTTAAAAAGGTAATGTTTTAAAAAAATTATGTTATTTTATATATTAATTATTATATTATATAAATAGGTTGAAGGTGCAATAATGATTGCAAATGCATACTCAACTCTTTCTGAACTAATATGTGCCATCTACAATTCTTCAACCAATGTATATGCATTAATAGAAGATGCAGTGATTGATTATGTAAAGTGCAATGAGAAATGTCATTTTTTCTATAGATTGTCAAAACCACTAACAACACTATTGTGCAATGCACCATTAGAGAACAGATACAGTAATTGATTATGTAAAGTGCAATGAGAAATGTCATTTTTTCTATAGATTGTCAAAACCACTAACAACACTATTGTGCAATGCACCATTAGAGAACATATATTGCAGAATCTACTTCCTGACCTAACATAGATGTCATATGAAATATATCTTAAAAAAAAAACAAGAATTGTTTATATGCTACTTGACTTCCAAGTCCACGATAAATTCACACTAAATGAAGACAAAATAGTACTGCAAATAGGATGAATAAAAAGGTAAATCAGAAAAAATTGCTTATGCTACAAAAAAGTTGAATTGTTGATTTTATGTATTGATCAATAATATGAAAAATTGTTCTATTTCGACTTATTCCTCTTTCTTTTGACGGGTTCTCTTATTCTTCATTGTATAGAAGAAATCAATAAATGAAAGTTTAGTCAAGTTACTCAAAGAAAGTGATGCAAATTGATGAAGCTTTATGTTTTGTTAATTGCTCTTCATGGTTAAGGATCATCTTTGGAAACTAGCAATGTGCTCAAGAATATTCCTTTGCACCATTTAGAATCTTGAATAGTCTTTTTCTCCACTTGAAAATAACAGTTATACTGCATATGCATATGTCATATTGCATGAAAATTGAAGAAAACAAAATGACTTTAATGACAAAAAGAGTTACAAGTTGTCGTACATTAGAGATTATACTTATATTTTACAATGTGAATTTCAGTTTCCATTGATTTATGAGTACACTATATGGTATAGGAGAATAACTTTTATCCAATTTGACAGTTCGAATAACTACCTATTGGTGTAAAAAAATTATATGCTACCACGTAGGCTTGTTTCCTATGAAGAGTTAATCCCACCCAAACCGATATCATTTTACTTTATAGTTCCTATGCAACAAATTGATTAATGAGATATAATTATATGTTAGTCTGGGTTTATATAATTTGGTGAAAAGTAGTTAACGAATATTTGGTTACAAATCAAATCTCAAAGTAGATATTCATGGCATCGACGTTGATCAACGTCTCAACAATCATTTTAAATAGCATCATAGTGATTGAAAACCAAATTCAAACATGGAATTTTTTTATGTCCACCTATAAGTTGTCTTCACTATGAAAGCATAATGTGCTTTTATGTGCTATGGAATGGCAAAGTTGTCATTCTGTAGCGAATAGTTTTAGTAGAAAATCAAGTGAATTGAGTTAACTTTGAAATTGAATTGTTAGTATTTAACTTTGCTAATGATTGTTGAGTTATTCTCTTCCCTAACCTGTCTATTCCTAGCATTATTTTGCACTTTGTTTTCTGCCTCTACAGTTTAAAGTGAGATTGCATTGTATGTTTTTAGTGTTTTATAACATTTTTTAGTGTGTTTAAGGTAGGAATAGATTGTTTAAAATCTCTCCATTAAATCAAGAGTCTTTTTTTCTCATTTCAAATTTGAAATTTTTCTTATGGGAAAAGGCACTACAAGAATAGTGTTATTCATGTAGCACCGGGAGTAATCATGATTTTGCATGTGCCACTTCACAATATCATGTCAAAGGATGCCCGAGATATTATCCTAAAATCCGTCACGATTGACGATTAAATATCAAAGTCGTGTCCTTAGTTTTATAATTTGAAGAGATCGGGGTTGTACTCCTTCACTCTAAATCATATCACAAGTTTGTTGGTTTCATATCATGATGGCTAATAGATTACACCTGATTCTTTAATTATATTTGGTTTTAGTTTATACAATCTTTGTAGGTTTCCAACCTCTTCCATAGCATTTTCAGAATATCTATAATTGTTGCTGACAGAAACCCTATACAGACTCTGAAATTTAGTGATCAAGATTATGGCACCTAAGAAAAGCGAGCAAGTTACTCGACTAGAACCAGAGGGAGTTGAATTTCTTGAAAATTTCTTAGAGATTTCACAAAGGTTTAGAAGGTTAGGGTGGTTTAACTTCTGCTCAATGGTACATGGCTATCCTGAGCGAATTTCTTTGTTGTTTTATCAGAACTTTGATGGATTTGCAACATTGATGGGGAAGGTTTTAATTCACGTGACAGAGAATTCAATCGGGACAACATGTAGGATATCCGTATATGGAGAGAGATGGTGGAAGAAGGAGGATATGCCTATGCAATTAGTCAAACAGTGTTTTCTCCCAAAAAACCAAGATCCTAACTGGAGTCAAGGTATCCCACATAGATGGTTGAATAAGGAATGGAAAACTACTCTAATGGTGATTCGCAAGTATATTGACTGTGAAGGAGGTTTCTCCTTTATTCATCTTTACCACATTAGACTATTAATGCACTTGAATGGTGGCATCCCTCTATGTCTACCATTATTTTTATTAAAAATCTTGACAAAAATGTCTAAAAGAATACAATCTCACCCTGCAACTGCCAGTAAGAGTATTTTTCACCAAAGATTGATCAAAGTCCTAGTTGTGTATGCCTTGGATGAAGTGAATAATTCTTGGGATTGGTTAATTGAATACCTTGAACTTAAATACCAGGAAGTAAAACCTAAATTTTCTCCAAAGAAAAAATCAACAAAGGAAAAGAAGATTCTTAAAACCATTGTTGTTACAGAAAAGAAGAATTCTCTTATGGCTAGAGTCACTCGATCTAGTAAAATAAAATTACAATTGCAGCAGGAGACAGAAGATCTAACTAAAATTTTCCCTGTAGTCAAGGCCACCAAAGCAGAAAAAAAGAAGTAAAAAATAGAGGAAGAGTTGAACATTCACACCCACGAGAAGTTACTTGTTCCAAAGGATGAGCCTGAAGACAAAAAAGGAATCTAGATCAGAGAATCAATAAAGCAAAATCTCGGTCATTCAATACAGAAACAAGAGGAACCAGTTGCAGGTGATAAAGGTAAATCAATGGTAAATTACCTTAGCAGGTCTAAGACTAGGGCAACAAATAAATTCAGACTAAATTCAAAATACCTTTTCAATCCTTCTCTTAAGGAGGAAAATGTAATTGTCATTGATGATGACACAAAGAAAGTGCAGGGGAGTAAAAGTGACAGTCACCTATGATCTCTTCATACAAAGGGTAAAAGGTCAAATTAGAGCCTAAAGATGAATATGATACTATGAAATAACAACAAAAGGATGGGAAGGGCATACAAGTAGAAAATCACCCCATGAAGCATGTGACTAGAGCTTCCAAAAATCTAGTTATAAAGTACAAAACCTTACCCAAATCATCTTTGAAAAAGGGTTATTCAACAGATCTTGAAGATAATCCATTTGAGGCTAAGATCAAATCAAAATTTGATTGTTTCCTAGAGACAGAGTTGCAATATTATCAAGGGAATAGAATGTTAGATAATGTTGAAGCAGAAGATATTGATGGTAGTTCATCTTATAAGGATTATAAGCATGAGTTCGAAGTCAAAGAACCTAGGTTCTTTATTGACTTGAATCGGTCTGATCCAGTTGAAGAACATCTAGAATTCATAATGAAAATGAGGGATGAAAATGATAGGGTGAAAGAATTAAAATATACAATCGGGATGTTGAAGCAAGAAAAATGCATGTTAGAACAGTGGAATGTTAAGCAGCAGGAAAAGTTGTAGAAAGTACAAAAGAAGAAAAAGGATAAGCAAGTTTTGCTCAAAGAGGTAAGAGGAAAATATCATATTGTATTGGCACAATGTGGTTTTGAAGACCAAATTGAAACAAATTAAGAGCACAGGTTTTGTTGTTATCATATAATGAAGGATTCACATCCCAGACATCCTACAGTTTTGACCTTTTTGATGATTCCAAAATACCTATGCTAAGGTTTTGAAACAAGTTGTTATGAGCCATACAGTGACAGGGTATTTTCGAATAAGTAAAGAGTCTTTTCATCATAAGCAGGATCCCTATTCTTCAGGCCATCTTGGAAAACCCGCTTAGCTCCAGATCCACTTTTTATTCTATGATATTTGAATATCTCATTAGATCATGAACTAATCTATTTTTGAGTTATTATCTAAAGGTTAAGATTAAGAGGTTCGAATTATCTGTATAAAAGGATATATCTCCTAAATATTAGCTAGAAAATAGGATCTTATCTTAACTGTGATATTGAAAGTAGGATCTCCATAAACTGATTGTAATGTTTAAAAGGAGATCTGATGGATAGAAAAAAGGGTTGATTGGTTGGGAATCATTAGCCAGTTTTGAGAAGACATTGTAAAACAAAGAACTATTTCATCTTGATACTAAATGGAAAAGGATTTTTGATGGTCAGATTTATATTCTTGTCTATATTTCTATATTTTTCTTACTTGAATACATGTTAATATTGTGCTAAGAATTTGATTGTTTTCTGTTTGTGAGTAAGTCAATGGAATTTTTTTTGTTTGCTTTTCATAATCATATTTGGTTTCTAGTACATGTCTATTTTCTCTTGAATGATATTTGGGATTAAGAGTTTCATATGTGAGTGGACAAATTGAAATCTTACATACTTTTTTATCTTTCATATTCCTTTGCCATCTGATTATTGAATTGACTATCATTTACTAAGTTAGTGAGATATGGATTTTCTTTTGCCTTTGTGAATTGATATCATACATTATCATTGACCCCAACCTTCAGACCAGTTAAAAAACCAATTTAAATCTTTATCCATGAAACCATTGCAATAAGTACTTGATTATGCCCTATATTTCCCTCTCATAGTCAAGAGAAACTTTAGGGACTAACATATTTTGGTGTCGTTGTTGGGGATGGAGACACAAAGTATTTTTCCCTGGGAGAACGACAAAGACCAGATCTAAATCTTGATGGTGGAAAAGAATTTAGACACTTTTCTTTGACTGTATATTATTCACCTGGCGACTCCTTTGTAGTGGTTATGTATCCTAAAAGAGAAGGTAAAGGAATTAAACCTCCTCTAACCTTATCATCATAAATAAAGAGACAAGTGACCAAAAATAGCCTAGAAAATCCAAAAGTACTCAAGTGAGTAGTGTTTGATCCTGAAATGTTATTGAGAAAATCCAAAAGTACTCAAGCACGGTCCTCTTCTTCAAAAGATAAATCGTCTTCTACAAGTACTCAAGGACAGTCTTCTAAACATGTTAATAACCCTCCAGTTGTAGAAGTTTTACCTGAAATTGAAACAAAGCCTATTGTTCAACCTTCATTTGTACCCTTTCCTTCAACTATCTCTAAATTGAATTTAGAACAATGGAAATTATTTGTCGAGCTTATTGAAGAAGAACAAACAAACACCTTATCTAGTGTTGGAGCTTTGAGGGATTTTACCCAAAATACTAAAAGTGAACATGATACACTTTATCTTCATCACCCTAGTCTAGTTCTTCGGGTGAAGCTAAACCACATTTTCGTTCCTTTGAAAATCCTTTGTTTCTGGAACCTTCGTCCCATCCTTATTCAGAAAGTAAACCTCTAATTTCATCAGATGAATATCAAAAACTTATATCAACTCAACCAAGTTCTTCTACCCAATGGATTGTTTCCCTTTCTACATATCAATTTTTTTCTATTCCTAAAGTTCAAACACTAGTTGTGATATACATGGTTGTAAATAGGATGGATGCAATTGTTGTAGCTAGATATGCACCATTGATTTTACCACAAGTATTTTATGCCTTACCACCTAATGATTATATGAAGTATTTTCCAAGATTCAATGGAGAGGGGGAAGTCACTGTTGAAGAGCACTTGAACTCTTTCTATAGTTTTGCAGATAATTTTAATGTGGAGCATGTAGATGCTTGGATGAGACTTTTTGTGTAGACTTTAGATGGAGAAGCAAGGAAATGGTTCAGAAGTCTCCATCTCAATTCTATTGTTGATATTGATGCACTAGATGACACATTTTTGACACATTGGGGAGATAAGAAAGATTACTTGTATTATATCACTGAATTTGGGGATTTGAAGAGGAAACAAGAAGAATTTGTATTAGATTTTACCAAAAGATTCAATAAAATGTATTGTAAGATTCCATATGAAATCAAACCCACAGAAACATCTGCCAAAATTAATTTTTCCAATGCTTTTGATGTTGAGTTTTCTCTGTTGTTGAGAGAAATAAGGGTTGTCACTTTGAGTTTAATGTAGGAAGCAACCATTGAAGTAGAATCCAATGCAATGGCAACAAAGAGATTGAAATCAAAGAGTGACATAGAGAAGAAAAAATAAAGAGAACAACTTCCTTCTTCTTCTCATACAACATCTAACTCCAATATTGATGAAATGGCCAAAATGATGAAAACCTTAACATCTAAAATGGCTAGGCTGAAGATGGAAATAAAACAGCCTATCATACCTGCACAGGAAGGTGGATACATAAGTTCCAATCAGTTCAGAAAGCCTAACAATGTTCCTCAATTTTTTCCAAGAGAAAGGAGAAATCAAGAGGATCAGAGGTTTTTGCCTCCTTTTCAAGACAATGCAATGGAAAAGGTTGAAGAAATTGATGATACCGAGGAGGATTCCACGGTTCATTTAAATGATGTAGAATTATCTTCGACTCATCTGACACAACAAGATTATGAGGATGTTCTTATATTGAATCAGTTTGAGGAAGAAGATGTTGAAGATATTTCTCGGAAATAACCTAAAAGGAAAAATTATGACCTTAGATCCAGAACAAGTGGATCAAAGATAGACACATTTGTTCAAGCAAAAAAGACAAATACTTCAGCAAAATCAGGATCCAATAAAGAAACAGGGGCTAAAATTGATCATCAACAAAAACAACATGTCAAGGTTAGTACTACAGAGGTAAAGGAATATGAGAAGCATGTTGCTTCTTTTAGTCTGGAAAATGAAATCAATAAGATCAAAATCCCTATACCTCTAGTGGACTTGAAGAAAATTGATCCTTTTAGAAAAAATGTTTTGAAATCCTTACAATCCCCTGCTCATATAATTTTTCCTGATACCATAAATCTTGAAGATGAAAATCCTTCCATAACCATTGGACCACATGTTGACGATAGATCTGATGCCTCTCCTCCTTTCTACATACCCTTGAATATTCACAAAAAAAATATTGCATAATTGTTTAATGGATTCAGGAGCATCGCACAATGTCATGTGAAGGTAGTAATGGATGAGCTAGGATTGGATATCACTAAGCCTTATCTAGACCTGTATTCATTTGACTGTCACTTTATCTCAGTTACCCATGAAAAGTGTGGTTTTGGATGTGATTGTGGCTAATATACCTCCTAAATTTGGGATGCTATTATCAAGATCATGGGCTAAGAAAGTAGCAGGTACACTACAAATGGATATCAGTTATGCCATCATACCTGTGTTTGGTGGAGAACATCAAAGATTGTACAAGGAAGTGAGGTTGGATTACCTATTTAGTGATCATGAAAACCCCAGTAATCATCCTATATATGCAGTTGAAGATGAACTTGGTTCTTCCATTTTTCACATCAGTGATACAAAACGTTGAAGCATCAGTGAGAAAGGTTACACCTGCAGAAGAGAAAAATACAGAAAATTCAGTATGGAAAATGTCCTTTGATGGTTCATGTTCCAAAGAAGATTCTGGGGCTGGAATTTGTTTTATCTTTTTTGCTAAAGAATTCATTCCTATGTCATACAAATTGGAGTTTGATACAACAAAAAACATCAGTGAATATGATGCTCTCTTGTTAGGTTTGAAAGTTGCTAAGGATATGGGCATTGATCAACTTTCAGTTTTTGGGGATTCAGAGTTAGTCATTCACTAACCCAAAAATATTTACCCGAACAAACAACAAAGGTTAAACCAATACAAAAATGAAGTGTGGGATTTTGTTGAGAATTTCTTCTTAGCTTTCAATATCAATTTCATACATAGAAATTTGAATCAACGGGAATATTCTCTAGCTCTGGCAGCTAGTAATTTTAAAACTCCCATACTTCCAAATTTGAAATTTGAAGTTGAGGTAAGACACATACCTTCTATACCAGACAATATAAAAAATTGGCAGGTGTTTAAAGATGATCATGAGATTAAAATAGTTTTAGACACCATTGAGGAATTTTATTCCATTTCCATAGATCAAGAAAATGAAAATGATGATGTAGAAGTTCATTCTGTTGATATTCTTCAAAACAACATGGTTGGCCATAAATTATCGAGTTGAAAACCAATCATTTTCCAAAGGGCCTAGTTCCCCTTGAAAGATTATTTGATCATAATGATGTGTCTAAAAATTTTGTTATTCAAAAAAAGGAGGTGAAAGTGGTAGATTGTGATATCAGTTTTTATTCAAATCCAAAGATGGTGAAGTTATCCAAGAAATTACTAGAAAAATAAAGAAACAGGTATGTAAGTTTGATGAAACAGTTTGTTGATGTTTTTTCTTGGTCTTATAAAGACCTTAAGGTTTCTGATTTAGAGATTATGCAGCATAAGATTCCTTTGAAGCATGGATCCAAACCTTTTAGGCAAAAATCAAGACAATTCAATCCATTGTTGCTACCCATAATTTAAAAAGATATGAAAAGGTTGTTGAATCCCAAAATTATAGTTCCATTAAGATACTCATAATGGGTGGCAAATTTAGTACCTATCAGAAAAAAGAATGGAGAGATAAGGCTATGTGTAGACTTTAGAAATATGAACAAGTGTTCTCTGAAGGACAATTATCCATTAACTAAAATGGATCATATTTTACAAAGAGTGGTAGGGGCTCAAAGGATTTCCATGTTGGATGGATATTCAGGTTATAATCAGATATCAGTGATGGAAGAAGATAAAAAGAAGACAACTTTTACTACTCCTTGGGGAACTTTCATGTATGAAAAAATGCCTTTTAGACTCATGAATGCAGGAGCAACATTCCAAATATCCATGCATATCACATTCATTGGTGAGAAAGACAAATTTATGGTTATTTATCTTGATGACATTATTTTTTTTTCAACCTCTGATGATGAGCACTTACAGCATCTGAAGCAGACATTTGAAAAATGCAGAAGGTATGGTATATCATTAAACCTTAAAAAGTCTCATTTTTCAATGGAGGAAGGTAAAATCTTAGGACATATTGTTTCACCAAAATGAATCAAGATAGATCCTGAAAGGGTAAAGGCCATCCAACAGATAGATATTCCAAGGAATAAGAAGTCTATCCAATCCTTCATAGGAAAAATCAACCTTTTAAGAAGATTTATACCCAATTTTGCAAAAATCATCAAGCATATTACGGATATGTTGAAGAAAGATGCAGAGATCAAATGGATACCTGAAGCAAAGAAATCATTTGAAAAGATTAAGCTAGATTTAATTAAGGTTCATGTCCTCATTAGTCCTAATTACTCTAAGGAGTTTATAATTTTTTCATTTGCATCTGAACATACCATTGTTATTGTTCTCTTGCAAAGAAATGATGAAGGGTATGAAAAACTTATCTCTTTCTTCGGTAAGAATTTAATGGATTCAGAATTAAAGTATGATATCATGGAGAAACATGCCTACACTCTGGTAAAAGCCTTGAAGTCTTTCAGAATATATGTCATGCATTATGAGATTATTGCATATGTGCCAAGTAGTGTTGTTAGGTAAATTCTGGTTCAATCAGATAGTGAAGGAAAAAGGGGAAGATGTGTTGGATTACTGAGAGGGGGGGTGAATCAGTAATAGAGAAATTTAATTTTTTTTAACCATATAATCCAAGTTTTATATCAATGTAGCATTATCATCCAATAAATGCAGAGTAAATAAGCAATGCACAAATGAACAATCATACACATACACAATACACCAGTGTTTTACGTGGAAAGCCAAAGCGGGAGAAAACCACAGAATGTTTTTTCTTATATGTCTTGAAGAATTGCATCCATTGGAAGCACCAACTTCCTTTGTTTTCCAGCTGCAACTGGAAGGATTCTCCAACCCCCTTGTTTATCAGGCTACAACCTGAAGGAAGCTCTAAATCCCCTATTCTCTGGATACAACCAGAAGGAGGATACAACCCCCTATGTTCTCCGGCTACAACCGGAAGGTGGTTACAACCACATGTCCTTTGCCCCGTCCAACCACCTTGAAGTAGAAGTAGAATGATGGAACCATTGACACACTATCATTGTGAGATATATCGATGTAAACCTTTACCGATAAACCTGAACCATGCATCAACCTGTACCTCAACATGTAATCAACCTATACCATAAACAAGTGCATCAACCATGCATCAACCTGTAATCAACATGTACCATAAACAAGTGCATCCAACCATGTACCACGTATGTACCAATCATGTGTCAACTACTAATCAACTATGACTTATCAATATGTACCAACATCATCAACTATACACCTCATGTATTTTCCAACTCATCAACTACTTGTCTCAACCATGTACCCAACATGTACTTTAACCAAAATCCCTCATCAAATTCATCATCCAAATATGATTTGTAACTTTGTAATAGACCTGGTTTATATGATCACATACTTGCAAACCTTCCTTAACATTCACAACAAGAGACTAGCATTTTCATCAAAATTTTCTTTAGTCTCACATGACTAGTTTGGGATTAGTCAACAACCCTAACTTGAAATAATCATAACTATGTACCTGTAATGAATAAAGATCTGAAAATAGTACAAAAT
Organism: Picea glauca; assembly: GCA_000966675.3. Classification (NCBI taxonomy): domain Eukaryota; kingdom Viridiplantae; phylum Streptophyta; class Pinopsida; order Pinales; family Pinaceae; genus Picea; species Picea glauca. The sequence continues at coordinate 191,380 of JZKD02S0004456.1, forward strand.
GTTCTTCGGTTTGTTTTATGCAATTCCTCCAAGTTTCACTACTTGGAACCTCTCATAAAAGGAGTTATAGAAAAAATGGCATACCTTGTTGAATTCTGGATTATTCTAGAGAGCGAACTTGTAGAGCGTGCCCCACACAGAATATTAGTTGAATGGATACTAAAATATGAATAAAAAAAATACTACAGATTGTACTCTAACCAAAACATTTGGTATCACTGAATTTGGATCCGTTATGAAGAATTTATGACGTTTTTACCCGAAACACTTGTTTTAGACTAGTTTCAGGACTAGCCACAAACCCTATTTTCCATGGATTGTAACTCCAAAAATACAACAACCCACAAGATGAATTTTTTACCACAAATACTTGGATATGTTTCCTCAATGGCCTATCAATTTCACATTCTGAATAATTCTATAAAAAAATTTATTGCGAAAATGGTGAGATAACTTGTAAATAACATACCTTAGCAAGAAAATATGTTTTACAACTTACACACCAGTCGTTGTGAGCCCGCGCGTCCGAACCAGGGATCCCTCTCATCGCCATGGAAGCAATGGGATCTTCCCAGGTTCCTCCCCCTCCATCTCCCCCAATAGTTGAGGACGCATTCAATTCGTTGTTGCCTTCTCTGTCGAAAAAGAAGAAAACTGAACACCCTAAGTTCGTGAAAAAGCTGGATCATATTCCATAAATCTCTCTCCCCCCCCCACGAGAGACCGATCCAGGTCACCTTGTCACTGGCGGATCGTGCCCTTGTGGGATATTTCACTGGCCTTTGGCCCTCACCAAAATAAATGGATAACTGGGTGGTCAAAAATTGGACGCCTTTGATCAAGAACAGTGTAACCTCGTACTTCTTGGGGAGAGGCTTCTTTCTATTCGAGTTCACCGCAAAAGTGGATAAAGATATGATATTTTGAAATGGGCCCTATTTCATGGGCCCTCGAGGCTTGTATCTCAACAAGTGGATGTCGGACTTCGATCCATAAGTGGACGTTCCTACGGCTGTCTCAGTTTGGGTTAGGTTGTCGAACCTCCCAGTGCACTGTTGGAATTGGGACTCTTTGTAGCACATAGGCAACGCCTTGGGTAAATTTATTGACCAGGATAACAATAAGAACCAATATGACTATGCCTAAATATGCATCGAGGTTGATCTAGAGGTGGGACTCCCAGAGGCAATAAAAATTAATGTATGTAGTTGGACTCATCGGCAAAAACTAGATTACGAGAAACTTCCTTTCAAGTGTCGAAAATGCCATGTTTACGGTCACTTTGCCAGGGGTTTCCCGAGTAATGGAGATAAGGATAAAGAGAAGGAAGAAGGCTAGAATCAGGTTAAGCAGACAAAGATCTCCCATAAAACCCCAAAATCTCGGGCTCCAAATGGAAAAGGCCCTCAGTCAGTTTTTGTTCAGCAAAGCCCTTCCCTGAACGGTCAAGCAAACAAATTCGGGCCCTTAAGCTCATCCCTAGAGGAAACCCGGGAGGTCAAAAAACAAAAGGCATTGTCCCCTGACAAAGGGGCACCCATAGGCCTGAGGATAGGGGAAAGTGCCTTAGAAATCCTCAAGGAAAAACAAGCAGAAGTTGAAGAGGAGTAACAAGACTTGGAGGAATCAGAGGAGGAACAAGACTTGGAGGAATCAGAGGAGGAAGGAGAAATAGGGGACACACAAACTTTGGCTAGAAGATCGACAAGAGGTCGAAAGTCTGCCCGAGATAAGAGAGAGCAGGAAACCTACAAAGATAAGCTTCAGGGAATCCAACAAACCCTTGAGAAACTCTTGGAAAAAACCCTGAAGATGACAAGGAATCAGACTCAGGGCTCTAAGGGAGCTCAACACACTCAAAAACGTAAGTGATGAAGGTTGTCTCCTGGAATTGCAGGGGTATGGGGAACAAAGTGAAAGAAGAACTCATGAGAAGCCTCATAAGGATAGAAACCCTAGACATCCTATTAATCCAAGAGACAAAAATGGAGGACAGAGACTTCCTCCAAATTAGTAACAAATTCTAGAATAAAGGTGGAGGACTGGTCATTTCTGCTCGAGGAGCCTCGGGTGGGCTGGGCTCTCTTTGGAACAGCAGTAAGTACTCGTTGGTCATTGAGACTCTAAATGATCACTGGTTATACTTGAAACTCCAACATCTGGACACAAAGGAGGTCTTCAGTCTCTTCAATGTGTACGTCCCAGTTAACGCATGGGAAAAAAAAGGCTTGTTGGGACTCCATCAGAAATATGGCAGAAATGGAGATTCTGGAAAATGTCATCATCGTTGGCGACCTCAATCTCACCTTTCTTTTGTTAGAGAAGCGAGGAGGAAACATTGTCAGGAGTTCGGCAAGGGAATGGGTGGAGGATCTCATGCAAGATTGGGATCTTCTCGACATCAAGCCCTCCAATGGTAAGTTCACTTAGTCAAACAAAAGAGTCGGTCATGGTCATATTGCAGCAAGACTAGACAGATTTCTCATTCAAAGTTCTTTCCTCATTTTAGGTTTAGAGGCTAGGATGCATATTCTCCCTTGCAGTGTTTCAGACCATAAACCTATCAAGCTTGAACTCCTGGCCCAAAAAAACCTAGGCCCTATACCTTTCAGATTTAGCCCTTTATGGGTCAAGGACCTGGATTTTATGAATAAGGTAAAGGAAAGTTGGAGGTTGTCTTTCAAGGGATCTTCCTTCTTCATCTGGGAGGAAAAACTCAGAAGAGTGAAAGCAGCCCTTAAAAGTTGGGCCAAAACTCTCCCTAATCTAGCTTCTGAAAGAAAACAAGTCCAAGTCAGTCTTGAGCTCCATCCACTACAAACAGAAAGAACAGAAATCACAAAAGAAATTCTGGATAGGGAGGCATACTTACAATAGAATTATCATAAGGCATGCATGTCGAAGGAAGAATATTGGAGACAGAAGTCTCGCAGCATTTGACTTAAAGCGGGAGATAGGAATACCTCCTTCTTCCACAAACAAGACCAAGTGAGAAGAAATTTTAACTCCATTTCAAAATTCAAAGAAGATGCCACAACCCACAAGGACTTCGTCAGCATCAAAAGGGAAACATCCTCTCATTTTAAAAACCTTTACAGTGAAGAAGGGGAGAGGGCCCATAACATCGATTTTCTCAATGTGGTACCTTCAAAGATCACCAACGGGATGAATCAGATACTAGAAGCTAAGGTCACTAAAGAATAAATTAAGGTTGCTCTCTTTGCCATGGAGCTCGATAAAACCCCCGGACCAAATGAGTTTACTTCCAGATTCCTTCAAAATTGTTGGCAGATAGTCAAAAAGGATCTGCATAAACTAGTTCTGAAATCCCAAGCCTGTCAAAAAATTGGGGGCAGAACTAATTCTTCCTTCCTTGCCCTCATCCCTAAGGAAAAGGGAGCCAACGCCTTCAACAGATTTCGCCCTATCTCTCTTTGTAATATCGGTTACAAGATGATAACAAAGGTGATAGCCAACAGATTGAAAAGTATCCTCCCTACTATTATCCCTGAGAATCAAGGGGATTTTGTTCATGGGAGACAGATCGAGGACAACTTCATCTTAGTACAAGAGGCGATACACTCAAGTCTACATCGAAAAGAAAAGGGTATGGTCGTTAAACTTGATCTAGAAAATGCCTTTGATTGTGTCAGACACAATTTTCTCTTTGATGTTATGGACAAGTTTGGGATCAGGAATAATTTCATAAATTGGATTCGGGCTTGTATCTATGAACCTTGGATCGCTCCTTTGGTGAATGGGCGAGCAGTGGATTTTTTCAAAGCCACGAGAAGGCTCCGGTAGGGGTGTCCCCTTTCTCCCCTCCTCTTCATCCCCCAAGCTTATGTTCTAAGCTTTTACCTGGACAAGAAACAACTAGATCAAGAGATTATGGGCCTGAACATTACAAGAGGAGTCAAAAATATTAATCACGCGTTGTTCATCGACGATTCTTTGTTGTTGGGCGCAGCCAATACGCTTTCGGCTTCATGTTTCAAAGGAGTGTTGGATGATTACTGTGATGCAACTAGAAGTATCCTAAATAAATGGAAATGCCATATCTATTGTTGGAATCTTTCTATCAGTGCCCTCAATGCCATCTCCAAATGTTTGGTCTTTGTTGTCTCTTCCAACTAGTCTTCTTTCAAGTACCTGGGCCTTCCAATTTTCCAAAAGTCTGCCTTTAGTAGAGATTGGCTCCCTCTTCTAGAAAATTTCAAGCTCAAGATTTAGGCCTGGGGATTCTCTTGGCTCAACCATGCTGGCAAATCAGTTCTGATTAAGGTTGTCCTCAGTAGTCTCCTAATCTTCCAATTATCTGTCATGTTGGCTCATATCTGTATCCTCAAGAAAATGGAGGATTACATCTGAAAGTTCTTTTGGAAAGGAGGTAAACAAAATGAAAAGAGAATCCCCTTGGTAAGTTGGGACAAAGTCACCAAGCCCCTGATGGAAGGCGGTCTGGACTTTAAAGACCTCAGCATCCAAAATGTGGCAATGGGAGCAAAGCAAATTTGGACAATTATAACTCCAAAGCCTGGCTGGGCGCAAATTGTTCTGTGGAAAAAATATTTCAGGGGTCAAAGGAAACGTTGTCTTGACAGGCCCCTTCCAAAAACTGGATCGCATCTCCTCAAAATCTACGTTAAAGCTACCCCTTTGATAAACCTCCACGCGTTTTGGATTCTGGGTAATGGCAAGCTTATAAAAATCTGGGAAGACAGCATCATGAACAACCCCCCACTCGCCGAAATCAGCTCGTTGCACACGCTACGGGCCTGGATGGTCAACATCGGCTTCATCACGCTGTGGGATATCTCTTGTTGGGAAGACTGCAATTGGATTAGTTGGAAGAAGCTCCAGGTGCCATTGGAGCTGAAGCACGACTGTGACACATTTTTTACTCACCTGAAGGGCATGGCCCCGATCCACGTTAAAAGACAAGACAAACATGGATGGGGCTCTCAATCAGGTAGCTACACCGTGGCTCTTGGTTATGAAAAACTATTGGAACAACCCCACGTCCCTCCTAACCCTACGATTTGGAAGGGGCTTTGGGACCACATGATAATTCTTAAAATCGATTTTTTCTACTAGCTCATGTGCCACAATAGAATCCTGACTGGGGATTGATTGAAGAAAAGAGGCTTCCAAGGGCCTTCCCGATGCATAATGTGCCTCGAAAATGAAGAGAATCTCTGTCATTTAATGTTGGAATGTAAATTTTCACAAGAGATTTGGAACGAGGCTCTGGGCCCTTGGAGAAACACTCTTAATTGTCCCACCTCCATCGTTGATTTGTTCGCTATCTGGATGAGAAACTATCCAGGGGTACTCCCAAAAAATGAAAGCTTCAAGGTGGCCTGGCTCTCCTTGCCAAAGATCATTTGCTGGCAAATCTGGCTTGAAAGGAACAAGAGAATTTTCAGAGATCCAGTGCAGGAAGCGAAGCTTGTCACGGTCAAGATCGAAAATCAACTGAAAGAAAGCCTGGGCGATCAACTTGAGGAAACCAATTTAAGTCAACAGGATATTGAATAGGGAGAAAGGTTGGGCCTCCAGTTTACTCAAGTTGTAAGGCAAAGCAAGCCAAGCAAAGAATGGAAAATTAGACTCAATGAGAAAGACTTTTCATCCTGGATGAATAACCAGACCAAACATACTCCACTCTTCGATAGGGCAGCCAAAGGCAATCCCGGGAAAGCTGGTGCAGGTGGTGTCATTAAGAATCTGGAGGGCAGAATCGAGCATAGTTTCGCATGGGGCTTGGGCCACACTACCAGCATCCAAGCAGAAGCGTTGGCTCTACTCCAAGGCCTCAAGCAAGCCAAGGATCTAGGCATCAAAGAGGTAAATGTAATTGGCGATTCTCAGTCCATTATAAAAACTATAGTGGACAATTTGTCTCCCAAAGACTTCAGATTAGCAAGACTGGTGACAAGAATCAAATCCCTAGTTAAAACCTTTCAGAGTATAAATTTATTCCATGTGTTGAGGGAGAATAACAAGGACGTGGACTCAGAAGCCAACAATGCAACTCTTCTTTCAGTCAGCACCCTATTAAGAGATAGGGACGAAGATTGGGATCCCATTCCTTAAGAGTTTTCTGTACTCCCATGTTTTTTTGCATTTTACTTAACCAATTTGTCTGTATACACAAGTTAGGGAAAATAACGAAGATTGATTCGTTGGCTATTTGTAGAAACCTCTGGTTTATAAGTATTCGGGCCTTTGAGATACTGGCTGTAGAGGAAAGATGGGCTTCTTCTCACATTTTGTAACCTATTTAGAGGCATTTACGCCAAGATTAGTCAACAACCCTAACTTGAAATAATCATAACTATGTACCTGTAATGAATAAAGATATTAAAATAGTACACAATGTTCTTCAGTTTTTTTTATGCAACTCCTCTAACTGTCACTACTTGGAACCTCTTAGAAAAGGAGTTATAGGAAAAATGGCATACCTTGCTGAATTATGGCTTATTCTAGAGAGAGACATTGTAGAGCGTTCCCCGCACATAATATTTGTTGAATGGATCTAAAATTGTTACACGGAATACTAAACATTGTAGTCTAAACAACACATTTGGTCTTACTGAATTTGGATCTGTTATGAAGAAGTTATGATGTTTTTACCCAAAACACTGGTTTTAGACTGGTTTCAAGACTAGCCACAAACCCTATTTTCCACGGAGTGTGACTCCAAAAATACAACAACCCACAAGCTGAATTTTTTACCATAGATACTTGGATATGTTTCCTCAATGTTCTATCAATTTCACATTCTATATCATTCTATAAAAAAAAATATTGCAAAAATGGTGAGATGACATGTAAATAACATACCTTAGAAAGCATCATCAAAAGAATTTATCCTCCCTTGAATTTTGGCCCTCTTTTCTTCACCTTCCCTCTAAAATTCGGCTTAGATATCCTTTGGTTACCTCAATCACCTATATATATTCAATATTCTCAAGTGTGATATAAAATGAGAGAGTCTTGCCTCTTATTTATACTCTCCATCTTCTAGGTCACTTAACCCATTTCTAGGTCACTTAACCTATTTAAGTCTCTTAACCCATTTAGAGGTCACTTAACCTATTTTCCTCATTTTTAGGGATAAGCACTTTCCATAATTAGAAACTTCTCCATTACTTTATCATTTAAATACTCCTCCTTAACTTTGTCACCTCACTTTATCATTTAAATAATCTTCTTTGATTTTGTCACTTCACTTTATTATTTAAATAATCGTTCTTGACTTTGTCACTTTACTTTATCATTTAAATAATAATTTCTTCTTTGCAAGCTCTTTGACTTCTTTGACCTTTTGGGGCTTCAAGACAACATATGAGGGTCCTCCAACTTTGTAAGGCCATAAATCTCAAACCGTGAGGAGTTATGTGACGTTCCACATACCACCAGAAATGGCATGACATAAACTATCCTTATAGAGTAGTATTACCTTCAAATATATTAAAACTCATACCATTATACATGAAACAACCTTGGTTCCATTACCCAAACCTTTGTGCTACCAAAATTCGTTATCGAACTTTCTTCAAGGGTTGACATCAATGACAACCAACCTTAATCAACAAGATCGATAACTAAGATTCTGGAATATAGCATGGTCATAAATCCTACTAAATTGATCAAAGGACAGAGACTTGCTAAATTACTAATGGAATCAAATTGTAAAGAAATTGGATTGCATTACATCTCCAACAAATCAATAAATTCAGTATTACAGATTGAAGAAATTGATTCGCAGGTAAGCAAAAAATATCTTTCTTCTCCCCGGTACAAGGATATAGTTCATTTTCTGCAAAGTCTTCAATCTCCTCCTGATTTAGATAAATCCAAGTTCATATATCTCAAACTTAAATCTGTAAAGTACTGCATCATCAATCAATTTCTGTTTTGGAAAGATCCTAATGGAATTCTGTTGAGATGTGTTGATGAAGAGGAAGAAAAACAGATTTTCAATGACTTACACAAAGAGTTTGTGGTGGTCATCATCATTGAAAAGCCACAGCTTTCAAAATATTGAGAGAAGGTTATTACTATAATGTATTGTTCTCTGATGTGTTTTCTCAAGTCAGGGCATGTGAACCTTGTCAGAAGTTTGCATGAAAATAGAAACTTATGTCTATGCTTCTGAAACCCATCATTTCCCATGGACCTTTTCAACAGTGGGGTTTGGATTTCATTGGAGAAATTCATCCTCCATATTCTGGACAACACAAATGGATACTCACGGCCACATATTACTTTACCAAATGGATTGAATCAATCCTGACTCAAAATGCTACAGATAAGGTAATCATGACTTTTCTTGAAGAAAATGTTTTCTCGATATTTGGGTGTCCTAGAAAGTTGGTCACTGATAATGCCCAGGCTTTCAAGTCTAATGCTATGATTGAGTTTTGTGATAAGTACACATCAAATTGGTTCACTCCACTCCTTATTATACTCAAGACAATGGAATAGCAGAATCCTCTAATAAGAGCCTTATAAGGATCATTAAAAAGTTGATCAGAGAAAATAAGAGATCATGGGATTCAAAATTGAAATTTCCTTATGGGTTGATCAGATTAGTACAAAGAAATCCATTGGAAATTCACCTTTTCAAATGGTTTATGGAACAGAGGTTGTGTTTCCAACTCAACTCGGTCTACCCATTCTAAAAATTTTACAAGAAGAGTTAGAAGACCCAATGATATTCAAAGAAGAATTTTCCAGATCATAAAAGTTCAACAGAATAGAGAAAAGCTCCATCGGGAAGTTGTTGTTTACCAGAACATGGTTAAGGAAACTTTTGATAAGAAGACAAAAAATGATTTTTTTGAAGAAGGAGATCTTGTGTTAAGGTGGGATGCTAGAAGAGAGGACAAAGTTGAACATGGTAAGTTTGACAATTTATGGTATGGTCCTTTCAGGATTTCTAAAGTTATGGATGACAATACTTTCCTCTTACACAATTTGGATGATAGTAAA
>JZKD02S0004456.1:200417-211176 GCA_000966675.3 Picea glauca
AACACTACTTATGTTAAAACCATCCAAGGGTTTTCATTTTGTACAGTGTGTTTTGTTTTGTTTGGTGAGTTGATTGATTTAAAATAAGACTCCATAAACCCAATGGAAAGACTACTTTGCACCTTTTTGGTTTTCATTTTTGGATTAAAGGATGGCAGGGAAAGGAAATAAATTACAGTAAAGTTTTATGACGATCAGGGAGGTAAAGGCTTATGAAACATTATCCCCAGAAGGAGACAGTGTTAGTCTTTAACTTTGCTAATGACTGTTGAGCTATTCTCTTCCCTACCCTATCTATTCCTAGCATTATTTTGCACTTTGTTTTCTGCCTCTACAATTTTAAAGTGAGCTTGCATTGTATGTTTTGAGTGTTTTATCACATTTTTTAGTGTGATTAAGGTAGGATTATATTGTTTAGAATCTCTCCATTAAATCAAAAGTATTTTTCTCATTTCAAATTTGAAATTTTGCTTATGGGAAAAGGCACTACAAGAATAGTGTTATTCTTGTAGCGCCAGGAGTAATCATCATTTTGCATGTGCCACTTCATAATATCATGTCAAAGGATGCCCAATATCTTATCCTAAAATCCAGCATGATTGACAATTAAAGATCAAATTCATGTCCTCAATTTTATACTCATTCGAAGAGATTGGGGTTGTACTCCTTCACTCTAAATCATATCACAGGTTTATTGGTTTCATAGCATGATGGCTAATAGATTAAACCCAAGTCTTTCATTATATTTGGTCAGTTTATACAAGATTTGCAGGTCGCCAACCTCTTCCATGACATTTTTAGAAGATCTATAGTTGTTGCTAACATAAACCCTAGAGATACTTTGAAATTCAGTGATCTTCATTATGGTACCTAAGAAAAGCAGGCAAGTTACTCGACTAGAACCAAAGGACATTGAATTACTTGAAACTTACCTAGATATTTTACAAAGTTTTAGAAGGACAGGGTGGTTTAACTTCTGCTCAATGCTACAAGGTTATCATGAGTGAATTTCTTTGATGTTTGCTTAGAACTTTGATGGATTCACAACAGTGGTGGGGAAGGTTTTAAGTCATGTGACAGAGCATTCAATCGGGACAGCATGTAGGCTATCCTTGTATGGAGAGAGATGGTGGAAGAAGGAGAAGATGCCTATGAAATTTGTCAACCTGTTTTTTCTCCCAGAACACCAAGATCCTAACTGGACTCAAGGTATCCCACAGAGATGGTTGAAGAAGGAATGGCAGATTGCTCTAATGGTGATTCACAGGTATATTACATGTGAAGGATGTTTCTCCTTTGTTCATCTTTACCACATTAGATTGTTAATTCACTTGAATGGTGACATCCATCTATGTCTACCATTATTTTAATTAAAAATCCTGACAAAAATGTCTAAAAGATTACAATCTCACCCTGCAACTGCCAGTAAGAGTCTTTTTCAATAGAGATTGATCAAAGTCCTAGTTGTGTATGCCTTGGATGAAGAGAATCATTCTTAGGATTGGTTAATTGAATCCCTAGAATTTAAAGAACAGGAACCAAAACCTAAATTTTCTCCAAAGCAGAAATCAACAAAGGAAAAGAAGATTCTTAAAACCGTTGTTGTTACAAAAAAGGAGAATTCTCTTGTGGCTAGAGTCACTCGATCTAGTAAAATAAAATTACAATTGCAGCAGGAGATAGAGGATCTAACTAAAATTTTCTTTGTATTCAAGACCACCAAAGCACATAAAAAGAAGCAAAAAACAGAGGAAGATTTGGACATCCACACCCACGAGTAGTTGTTTGTTCCTAGTGATGAGCCTGAAGACAGCAAAGGAATCCAGATCAGAGAATCAAGAAAGAAAAATCCTAGGCATTCGATACAGAAACAAAAGGAACCAGTTGCAAGTGATAAAGGTAAATCAGTGGTAAATTATCCTAGTAGGTCTAAAACTAGGGCAACAAATAAATTCAAACTAAATTCAAAATCCCTTTTCAATCCTTCTCTTAAGGAGGAAAATGTAATTGCCATTGATGATGACACAACAGAAAGTGCAGGGGAGGAAAAGGGATAGTGACATACGATCTCTTCATACAAAGGGGAAAAGGTCAAATTAGTGCCTAAAGATGAATATGATACTATGAAAGAACAATGAAAGGATGGGAAGGGCATACAGGTAGCAGATCACCCCATGAAGCATGTGACCAGAGATTCCAAAAGGCTAAGCATTGTTATCCCCGCATTTTAGGGATAACTAGGAGATCATGTCTCGACGCCCACAGGTCCTAGACATGGAGTATCGAGAGAAGGATTGACCTGAGCATGGCCCTCGAGGGCCCATTCTTTTCTTCTTCCATCAGCTTTGTCTTGTCAGCAGCAGCAACATCCATCACCATCAGCTTGGTCTTGTATCAGAAGAGGTTCTTTCTCCATGATGTAATTGGTCCAGGTATCATGGTATGTGTCACTTTTGATCATTAAAACCTTTAAATATATGCATATGATTCCTTTTATCTCTAAAAACTGCTTGGATCTTACATTTTCCCACTTGACCATGGTTGGGGGAATTGACAAAGTTCCCTAGCAAGCATGTGCCCATAGGTTTTGGTTTGCCACTGGGGAATTTCTGAAAATCCATCGTCTTCTCCCATCATAGCACCATTGTTTCATCTTATCTCTCGCTCATTTATCCCATTCCCCTTTTTCGGGCATTGGGTTGACCTATTTGCAGGGTTGCATCTTATCTCATGGGAAGAAGGGGCTAAACGCCCAGAAGGTAAAAGCAGCTGGTAAAAGACAAAAGCCTGGAAATAAAACCTCGAGATGCTTCGCCTAGGGATCCCCGAGAAGGCAGTAAAAGGCCTCTTAGCAAGAAACAAGAGGGACCTGAAAAATGACAAAACAAGACCTAATCAGAGGATAGGGGGTCTCATCATGAGCTAGCCTATTCGGTCCATGGGTACCTAGTAGTATGACATTTCCACCATCTAGTTACCACGCCAAGGCAGTGACCTTTGGTTTCATGGCCAAGGGAAAGGCGGTCTCATCACGAGCCAGCCTTCTCATCTCTGTAAAAGTACTTGTGGGTAACACTGTCAGCTCTGGTCACCATGTCAAGGTAGTGTTCCCTAGTTAGTTCTTGAATAAAAATAAAAAGAAGAAGAAAAGCAAATAAAAGAATAAACCAAGAAAAGAAATAAAGGCAAGAAGGGGCTTCGAAAAATGCATCCATGATAGGTACATCTCGCCTTCTACAAAGGCACCCATAGGTAACATTTATGCATCCTTATCCATCACTGCACCCACATGTTTGGACATCCCCTAGCCACATAACCTCACTTACATGGCTTGGATTAGATCTTCCTGGAAACTTTCATTTTCTTGTGGACACTAGACCAATAGGACGCCTTGGCCTTTTCTCCAATCTTGTATTGTAGGTTTTTGTAATGTCTTGGATCTATTGATGATGTATTACGGGTTTTATTCATATGTTTAATAATATTGATGATGAATTGTGATTGACATTGTTATGATCCCTATGACTGATGATCCCATGGAGGGCGTAGCTTTTGATGTGCAGGACCATGCCCGATGGACAAGTACCATTTGGACCGGTACACATGGGGAGAGGACCAGTTCAGACCTCCATGGGGCTGAAGAGCCCACCAAATAGATGTTGAGACCCAATCATGGGGTAGAGATAGGATGGAGATGGATCAGGGCCTTTGCACCGGAGATGAAGAGGACATTCCATCAGGGCCACTTTGGTTGAGCTGGACCTAGGGGGATTGACCCACTTGCAGTGGAACGTTGGCTCTAGATGACCCAGGATGTCACCAGGAGGCTTATGACGTCATCATGAGCATATGGTAGATGATCAGGGTGGTTGGCACGTGTGGCAGTTTGGAAGAGCCCAAGGAGGGCTAACGTTTGGCTTCTGGATGCTGGACTAGCCCTAGAAAGGGATAATGTCAACCTTGAGGGGGCTAGACGTCTCATCTTTTGCTTGATTAGGGATTTTACTTAGCATTTAATGTAAAAACAATATGATTTTGACATTATGGCCTTGTCAGCCTTTTTATGACCTAAAAGGTAAAATTAGGTCATTGATACACTATATATTGAGGATTTTGACTCTCATTTTTACCATGACAAATTCACTCACTCATAGTGAGGTCTGATTTTATCACCCTATTGGGGTTTTTGGCTGAACTAAGTGATGCGCACTTGTTGAAGGAAGAGATTTTTGGGCATTTATGGTGTTTCTCTTGAAGGAAGGTGTTACAAATAGGGTTTGCATGGTTATTTCTTCATGAATTGTAAGTGTTTCTTCTGCAAAACTTCTTATTGAATGATTGTAGTTTAAATTTCTTGCATATTGCTTATAAATTTGCTAAATCAAAACCCTAGGTGACAAGCACACAAGTAGGTCCTTGTCTCATGTCCTCTGATAGAGAAACCTTCAGCCATTGAAAGAGAGGAAGAGAGCCTAGCCATAGCTACACTCCTTGTTTCTCTTTCCCTTTGTGTTACCCGTACCCTTTAGAATTCAAGAGGAGGAAGACGTCCCAGGCATAGGTTATCTACACTTAGGGTCGTTTTCCTTTAGGGTTTGATGAAAGAGACTTGTTGTAGAAACACTCTCCCTCATTAAGCTTTCTTGTCTTGATTTTGTGCTTCATCTAATCTAGCCATTTGTCAGGAAGGAGGAGAGAGCAAGAGATCTTGATTTTTCAACACCGGAGTGAGCCTCTCTCCCCTAGGGTTCTGTCTTTGAGGCCCTACTTTAAAAACACAGTGAAACTTTTCCCTCTAGTCCTTTGAAATCTCGTCTCCTTCAACCTATGCGTCCTTCACTTATTGACTTCATTCTGCCCTAAGGCACTGATCCCAAGACCTCCAGCATTGAAGTAGAATTAGATCTAAACACTCTCAAACCTTTTGAAATTGAAACCATAACTACATTAACCCTAGCCTAGACTAACCTACTAACCCTAAGTTGTTGACGTCATCATTGAATATTTCATCTTTATTGCAGCAACGTTTTGTCTTTTGAGTAATTGAATGATAGTTGAAGGCATTAATTGAGTTAAGAAGTTGTTTTTATATTGAATGTTGTATCATTCTAGTATTTATCGATGAAGTGATACATTTATCATTGTTATTTTGTAAACATTGACTTCGTCAACATTTACTTCTAAACTGCTCATATTGAATACCAGATAGTCTTTAATATATATGAAGTACTAATCAAAGATTGCACATATCAGTTTCCTTGTCATGTTGTCTCAAGAAGGTGCTTTTATTTTCTTTGGTTATACTTTATTATTGGTTGTTTAGCCTGGACCATCTGATTGGTGGTGATCTGTGAAAGGGGGAACTTGTCCTTGTCCTATTATCCTTTCCCTTTCAAAACTCCAGGTTACCGGGAACGTCTCCCCTAGGCCTAGCCTCCCTAAAGAGAAAGAACCTACCCATCATGGTGACATTGGGTGGGATAGGTTCCTATTACGCCAGTTTGGCCCTCTACCTTATAGCCTTTTCTCCTAGCTACAAATTGTGGGATAACATTTTGGCATCATTGTCGGGGAACACTGAGTCAATTCTCCTCAAATGAAAAATCTTTTCGGTAAGCCTTGCCTCAAAGACCTTTTCTTACAAGCTTACCTGGCGACTCCACTAGGGTGTTTTCCCCTTTTCTTTGATAATTTCAAGCAAATTGTCTGTCAACTCCACCAATGACGACCCGTAGCGAGCGACGGTACTCAAACCCCTCTATTGTGGCCACTGTCACTCTAACGAACCCTACACCCCCACTTAATCCACATAAGTGGTCTCACCCAAAGACTTCAGTTGTTTCATCCTAAGTAACATCCAAGGTGGGTTACACGACTTACCCAAGGATGCAAGTTCCTGGCTACCACTTTTCTCAGGAAAAGTAGTTCCTGGTAACTCACATTGGGCCCAGCTCTATGATAGCTTTGAATTCCATTTGGCTGGTCAGGAACACCTTGATGTCTTTATGAGACTTTTTGCAAGCTCTCTTGTGGAGGATGATAAAGTTTGGATTGATGCATGCCCAAAAGGAAGCATAAAAAACCCTGAAGAGCTAAAAAATGCCTTTAGAATAAGATGGTGTAACAGTGAACATACACAAGATTCTTATTCCCAATACCTTATCATTTGCAAAGGGTCCTATGAGAGTGTTAGGGATTTCAGTGATAGGTTCAACCTTCTCCTCAAAAAGGTATGATCAAAACTAAGCTCAGAACAAGCTATCCTTGATCATTACCTATACTCCTTAGAAGGAATCTTACAGTTCACCCTCAAAGACCAGTCACCTGCAAATTTAGAGGAAGCACAAGACTTAGCCTTTCAGATTGAGAGAAATCTTGAATTCGAAGACTACATTTGTCAAGTTGACCTTTCACAAGATGATGACCTCTGGGACCCTAGTGATGAGCTTGTATTGCAACCTAAGCCCCCAGAAGTCCTCCAAGTCGAACTCGCTCCCACCAAAAGGAAATGGAGCCTTTCCCATGAGAGCAATACCCCTTTTCAAGAACTTCCTTTGAAAACGGATCCTCCTGAGGACGAGAGGGAGGAAATTGATATTTTCCTGCCTGAAACCATTAAGCGTGATCCTCCGAAATATTTTCCTCTCTTTATCCACCAAGTGGGACACCCTTTCTCCAAGAATGGTGAGTTCACTCCTTTCTACTTTCTATGTCACTCTCCAAGTCAAGGACTCCCTCCTCCACAACTATATCCTTCACCCGAATGCTACAACCAACATGATGACGGAAGAGGTTATGCATCAATTGGGCCTTAGCCTTTCACAACCAAATATCGGAAGTGACTTTGCAAAAGGAATCATTAAAAACCTAGAGATTGCCTTTGATTCCTGCCCTAGCGCTCCCTTCTTGATAGATGTGGTCATTATAGATGTCGTGAGAAATTTGGGTATTATCCTTCACAAAGGATTTATAGAGCACTTAGATGGAACTTTTCATGAACGACAATCCAAGGCAACTATCCCTCATCCTGAAGGAGGATTCTTCACCCTCTACAATGAACCTCTCGTAGGCTCCCCAATTGAAACCTCTGATGAGCCAAATGACCAACTCTTGTGTATCGATAGTGACCTCAATAATTGGTTTATCCAAGAAGGGAAGCTAGATATCGACACCATTGAAAAAACTGAAGGAATTTGGACCTTGGAGTTTGATGGATCCAACTCAAACTCTGGATTAGGCGCTGGAATTGTTTTCACAGCCCCTTCCGGTGAAGTCTTTTACCATTCATATAGGCTGGAATTCCATTGCACCAATAACATTGTCAAATATGAGGCCTTGATCCCAGGTCTCAACTTAGCAATTGACAAAGGCGTTACACACCTAAAGGCAAAAGGAGACTCAAACCTCATTGTATCACAAGTTATGATGATATTTTCCACTAAAAATGAGAATTTGAAGAAGTATTGAGACATGGCTCAGTCCCTCTCAAAATCATTCAGAATAATGTCACTAGAAGCCATTCCTCGAGAAGAAAACCATGTGGTGGATGCTTTGGCTGTCTCTGCTTCTACCTTACAACCTTGTGGGGGACCTCTTCATGAATTATTCAAGATGGAGGTTCTTTTTAGACCTTATGTCCCCAATAATTTGGAATATTGGCAAGTTTTTGAGGATGACGATCAAATTATTAGGTTCATGGAGAACAACAAAGAGTTCATCAATTCACAAATTACTTTCCTAGATGATTCCATGAACCTGGAAGTTATTAACCTTCAAAGAAATACCTTGCCAAAGGGTTGTGTTCCCCTAGAAAACCTTTTTGATAGGCATGATGTTTTCAAAGGAAAAAGACCCAACAAATGAGCTGATGAAGCCCTGGAATTTAATATCGACACATAAATAGATCCAAGAATGATCAAAATAGGTAAAGGCACCACCGAGAAAGAGAGGATAGAGATCTTGGCACTAGTTAGGGAATTCAAGGACACCTTTTCTTGGAACTACGATAATTTGAAAGCCTATAGGGGGGACGTTATCCAGCACGCTATACCTTTGGTAGAAGGAGCCAAACCTTTCCGACAAAAGCTAAGACATATCAATCCAAAGTTGGCAAGCCAAATACAGAAGGAGCTCTAGAATATGGTTGACGCTGGCATCATAACCCCTATCAGATATTCCTCTTGGATGTCAAATTTGGTAGTTGTTCGGAAAAAAAATGGTGACATATGTTTGTGTGTTGATTTCCGTAACCTCAACCAATTGTCTTTGAAAGACAATTACCCGCTCCCAAACATGGAACATTTTCTTAAAAGGGTCACAGGGGCAGGGATGATGTCTATGCTGGATGGGTTTTCAGGACACAACCAAGTCTTTCTTAAAAGAGAAGACCAGCTCAAAACTGCATTTACCACACCATGGGGAACCTTTATGTACTTAAGAATTTCGTTTGGTATTATGAATGTCGGTGCCACTTTCCAAAGAGCAATGGATTTTTACTTCAGGGATCTTATACAAAAAGTCATAGAAATCTACCAGGATGACCTTATCGTTGTGTCCAAGGATAGGAAATACCTTCTCTTACACCTTAGGATTGTTTTCGAGCGATGCAGAAAGTATGGTATCTCCCTGAATCCCAAGAAATTCATTTTCGGTATTGATGAAGGAAAGTTATTAGGTCATGTGGCTTCGCAAGGAGGAGTTTCCATTGACCCCGAAAGAGTCCAATCAATAAAGGATGTCTGCCCCCCAAACAACATAAAATCTTTATAATCCTTTCTTGGAAAGATCAACTTTATTCATAGATTTGTGCCAAACTTTGTCGAAAGGATAAAACCTTTGAGCGCCTTGCTAAAGAAGGATGTTGCTTTCAGGTGGAATGATAAGACCAACAAGTCCTTTGAAGATATTAAAGATTCTATCTCCCAAGATCCTTTCTTCATCAACCCTAATTTCTCACAGGATTTCATAATATTCTCGTTTGCATCCCAGGATACTATTGTTGGTGTCTTGATGCAAAAAGATGTTGATAGCTATGAGCAAGGTCCTTATATATTCCGAGTTGAATTATTTTATCATTGAGAAACAAGTGTATGCTCTGGTCAAGTCTCTCAAACACTTTAGAAACTACGTCGGCTACAATAAAATTAAGGCTTATGTTCCATACCCAGCCGTAAAATATGTCTTATCACAACAAGATTGCATGGGTACTAGAGGAAAATGGGTTTCCAAAATCCAGGAGTATGACTTAGAAATAAAACCCACCAAAATAATAAAGGGACAAGGTTTAGCCCAGATGTTGACCGAGAGAAACCAAGAAGCCATACAAATGGGTGAGAGTGAGCAAATAAAGGTGATGATCAGCGATTTAGAGCATGATGAGTGGTATTTTGATATCGTCTACTATCTAAAGAACTTGTCTTGCCCCGATCACCTAGTAGACTACAAAAGAAGGGATTTGAAATTGAAAGCTATGAAATACTTCTTAACTGAAGATTTACTTGGGTAGAGAAATCCCGACGGGGTCATACTTAGATGTGTGAACAAAGAAGAGGCAAAGAATCTATTGGACGAATTACACTATGGATACTATGGTGGGCACTTTACAGCTTGTACTACTTCCCACAAGATCCTAAGGCCCAACTATTATTGGCCAACACTTTTTTTCGATACCCACCAACATGTCCAATCTTTCCATCCATGCCAGTACTTCTCCAGTAAACCAAAATTCCCAGCGCAACCCCTGAAGCCCGTAGTAATAGAAGCGCCTTTTCAGCAGTGGGGTTTGGACTTTGTTGGTGAGTTTAAGGACAATTCAAGTAATGGCTATCGGTGGATCCTAACAGCCACATACTATTTCACTAGATGGCTCGAATATATTCCTACAAAGAAGGCCACCAAAGAAATAGTCATGAATTTTCTGGAAGACCGAATCATAACTAGGTTCGGTGTCCCTTCCAAGATCACTACAGATAATGCCAAAGCTTTCAGCACATATGCTCTGGTAGAATTTTGCTTCAAATATGGAATTTTCCTATCCCATTCCTCCAACTATTACCAACAAGGGAACAGATTAGCAGAATCAACCAATAAAAACCTCATGAATATTTTGAAGAAGGTTGTGGGGGAAAATAAAAAATCCTTGGCTAGAAAAATAAAGTATGCAGTATGGGCAGACCGAATAACAACAAAAACTTCCACAGGAAAAACTCCTTTTGAGCTGGTATATGGACTAGAAGCAAAACTTCATGTGAACCTCTAGATTCCTATCCTTCGTTTCTCTCAACAATACGCTACAGATGCAGAAGCAATCCAAGGAAGGATCAATCAACTAATAGAGCTAGATGAGACGAGGAGGAGTTCCTTTGGTCAAATGGAAAGAAATCAAGAGAAGATAAAAAACACCTTTGACCATCGAGTCAAGGAAAGAAACTTCACCGAAGGAGATCTCATATTGCTATGGGATAAGAGAAGGGAAAAACCTGGTATGCACAAGAAATTTGACAGTTTATGGACAGGTCCTTATAAAATCATGAGTTGTGCAGGTACAAATTCTTTCAACTTAGAGACCATGGAGGGAGAAGCCCTGAAGCTACCAGTAAACGCTTTACATATCAAGACTTACTACCCACCGGTGACCTGACTTCACAGGTAAGTGCAGGTAAGTAGTCATTTTGTATTTGCGTATTATACCATTTCCATTTCATGTTAGTTTGCTTTCACATTTGCATTATTGATTGTTTTCTTTTAGTTTATATATATA
>JZKD02S0004456.1:224554-238747 GCA_000966675.3 Picea glauca
GTAAACTCTTTACAGTTTTTGGAAATTTTGAATCTATAATCTCAAACTCTCTCTATTTGAATTGTATTAACTTGTTGTATGATGCAATCACTACAATTCTACATGTTTCATTTTTTTTAAACACAATACATTTGAATGGATCACCATCTTTAATATTAATAACCTTCATTACCACTCATATTTCACATTTCTTCTTATAAATGATGATAGACATGAGAAATTATATAATGCCACAAACTAGTGAGCACACATCCTGTATAGACTTTAATAACATATATAATGTTAGATGAATTTCAAATGGTATCAATCATATATATCCTTAACTGCATGGGAGGTTTGGTATTGGGCATGTTTCAACCCCAATGACCATCTTTATCATGTAATCTATGAGCCCAAGAATCCACCTGTGCACAAATTGTGTTGTGTTATTAAAAGAGGGAACTACAAATTCAATATTTTATTTATTTGTTAACATGTGAACAAGGGTTGCATTTGGGGATATTCATGTAATGGATTTGTTTTGTAGTAAGTTGGTATGTGTTTTTCTTTTGAGATCCAAACACGTCCCTCTTCTAGATATGGACATATCGATTTCTACAATAATTACATTGTATTCTCAATTTTTATGCACAAGGATCATTAAAAAGTTGCTCAGAGAAAATAAGAGATCATGGGATTCAAAATTGAAATTTTCCTTATGGGTTGATCGGATTAGTACAAAGAAATCCATTGGAAATTCACCTTTTCAAATGGTTTATGGAACAGAGGTTGTGTTTCCAACTCAACTCGGTCTACCCGTTCTGAAATTTTTACAAGAAGAGTTAGAAGAGCCCAATGATATTCAAAGAAGAATTTTCCAGATCATAAAAGTTCAACAGAATAGAGAAAAGCTCCATCAGAAAGTTGTTGTTTACCAGAACATGGTTAAGAAAACTTTTGATAAGAAGACAAAAAAGGATTTTTTTGAAGAAGGAGATCTTGTGTTAAGGTGGGATGCTAGAAGAGAGGACAAAGCTAAACATGGTAAGTTTGACAATTTATGGTATGGTCCTTTCAGGATTTCTAAAGTTATGGATAACAATACTTTCCTCTTACACAATTTGGATGATAGTAAAATATTGGGGGGGGGCAGTAAATGGGTGGTTTCTAAAACACTACTTATGTTAAAACCAGCCAAGGGTTTTCATTTTGTACAATATATTTTGTTTTGTTTGGTGCGTTGATTGATTTAAAATAAGACTCCATAAACCCAATGGAAAGACTACTCTGCACCTTTTTGGTTTTCATTTTTGGATTAAAGGATGGCAGGGAAAGGAAATAAATTACAGTAAAGTTTTATGACGATTAGGGAGGTAAAGGCATTGGTCAACAGGTTCTTAAAGTTTCACTATGAAACATTATCCCTAGAAGGACACAGTGTTAGTCTTTGACTTTGCTAATGACTGTTGAGCTATTATCTTCCCTAGGAGTATGAAATCACAAGCTAAATATTTGAAATTGGAAAACAATATGCACCCGGCAGCAAATCATTTAATGCTCTATATCCTGGTATATATTGTCTAATCTAAAACACCTTTAAATTGGACAATATATATCCCAGCATATAGAACGTTAAATGCTATGTTGTGGGGTGCATATTGATAACCTTCAAAATTGATCCATTGCACATACAATGGAAAACAACTTGAAAATTCACGAATTCTTATTATATTTAACAAAATTCAATATTACAAATAAGTTGAAACATGAAAATCCACAAAATATACCTCGTAGAACCCCCAAAAGTGGAATATGTTGGGATTAAGATGTTGAAACAATAAACAATATATGCTTTATTCATTGACGTTGGTCTGGCATTTTGATAACTTGGTTCCTTGTGTGTCTAATGGGGGTATCCCATTGTTCATCTACCAATGTTTAGATTTTCCCATGCGAATAGTCGATTCAACTCTAGTGGGCATCTCTTCTAATACTTCAATTTTAAAACAAGAGATTTGCATGAACTATTATGTTGGTGAAAATACAACAACTTATGCTTTTAGATAATATTGTGTGGGCTTACTATGGCTATCAGGTGACCACCTCAATAATAGGTATATGGATGGCAATTGTGGACACTTTTATATGAATGTCATCCAATGGGTTGGCAGTGCAGCCTTATCAATATGCAATGAGGCTTTGTCAATACACACATTCCTAAGAGGTCATGAGTGTTTGGATCCCATGCATACAAACACAATCTCTCTATAATTCCTTCACAATAAAAGGTGCAAGCCATGCGACCTCGGAACTATAAAGCGCTACAAAAGAATTTTTTGAAATTTGGATTTGTCTACACATATACGTGTGCATTTCAGTACCTAACCATCTCCCTCTCCCTCTACGTAGACAACCCTTGAATATTTTTTCTTACTTATTGGGCAGTGATTTTAACCCTTGTCACATGGGAAAAAAAAATAGCTCGTGTGACTAGACTTTTGTAAGATTAATTAAATGAAAGATGGATGTATTTATGTTGTAGGGTGTTTCCCTTATAAGAAGCATATGTCTAGATTTGGGGTGTGGAAGCTTGTCTCATGTTCATAGGGATCATTCAACATCGGTCCCTTCACCTATCGTTGTCACTCTATGTGTGTCTTCTACAACAACAATTCAGTCCGCTCTACCTATTGGACAAAGTTTGAATGAAGCAATAAAACATTTTCTACTCCACTCCCACCAACCACATTTTTGCACATTGTAGCTTGTGTTTCATTTTAATCATTTGTTTGAGGAACGGTATGAGTAACCAATCTCTCTTAGTGGTGGTGAGGCATTTGTTCTTGCTTACATTGAAGAGAAACCTAGTGGGGTGTATGTCAAGATAAAGATGGTGGTCGATAGTGTAGGATGGAAAATGGCAAAGAATGATAATGGGGTTTTAGACCAGTTTTGTTAACAGGTTGGCATGTATAGGCAGGTATTTCTATTCTAATTGTGAACCTCATTCCGACCACATTTAAAATCTCTTTTACTTCTAGTAAGTTCTCATGGTTTTCTCATATAAGTTTATTGGTCAAAAGAGGAAAACTTCTTCGCCCAAAGGATGTTGCAATATTTGCAGCTCATCCTTTCCCTCAACTCCTCTAACAAGGTCGTCAACTATGCCCTCACCTCGAATATAGAATTGTAGGGTCTCCACGTCGACACTCTCTAATTTGAGGAGGTAGCTAACACCATCATGGCCTCACTGTGTGAAATAATTTGCTATAGATAGTTTCCCTTCCAAGAGGGATTCTCTAGCTTTTACTATGACAACCTGCTCCTCCACCTTGGTGATTTAGCTCTACCCCAACAGGAGCAACACTGAAGACAATTCTTTGTAATTTTTGTAACCTTCATCAACAAGGGCATCAAAATTTGGACTAAGTTTGAATTGAGGTTCCTTGACCAAAGTGGCAAGGGGAGGCACAAATTTCATAGCCATTTCGATCGGAGTCTTGAACATTGGCCTTGTACTTTCAAACACTATAAAAGCATGTTGTGAGTTTCCTTTCAGGGTTTCTATGTTGAACTGCAATAAAATTTGTTATTAGGGGTTTTGGGTTGAATTGCAAGAACTTCATCGAAGTTTTGTATGTCAATGAAGTTAAGAAATAAATGTTATATGCATATGGAATGGATGAATTTAGCATTCCCCAACATTGCTTCATTTTTTAAGATATATATGTATCACAAGTTTCAGCATAGGTTGTTGCCATGTTACTCTTTGAAGAGAACTCAAAACTACATTTCAACGATATAAGTGGGTTTAAAATAAATTTGGAACCAATTTTTAAGATTTCACGAGGCCCTTTTTATAACACCGTATATCTTTCAATAAATTTCTTTAGATTTCTCCCTACTTTGTCTTTGTTTTTTTTTACAAAATAAAATTTTCATTTGTATACAAAAATCCTCCTCCTCAATAGCAGCATCAAAGTACACCACAAAATATATTTATATCATGTTTTATCATACCACGAACAAAATACCTTTATATCATGTCGTATCATACCACAAACATGGGTTTCATGGTATAATAGCTCTTTTGGAGTATTAGTAAACATCTTAGCAAAAACAAACCTAAAAACTAAACCCGGAAGCCTAAATTTACATATCAAGGTTACTTGTGGAAAATAACCAAGTATGCCACTGCATTGTTCAAACCATATCATCTTATTAAGCTATATTTTGCAAATTTACCCTTAAAAGGGTTCATAGATTATCTTTGAATATTAAATCAGATTTTATGTTTAATCTCCCAAAACTATACTATGTTGTTTGTTATATATATGAGTACACATGCTACAAAACGCATTTAATTGTAATTGGCAAGGTGGTCATTCATGGAAATCCATGTGCCATGGGGTTTCATATTTTGTGATAGGACAGGCTCCATGGAAAATCATATTCTTTGATGTTCATTATGTGTCTTGGTTCAAAAGAAGGGCTCACATGCTTGCACCCATTACTTTCTTGAACTTCATGTATCATAAGGGCAAGTTGATAATGATGGGAGGAATCAACAATTTTGAGATTAAAATGGAAATAGGGATGTGGGGGATTTATGAAGCAGGTAGAGAGTGGGAAAAGGTGGATGGAATACCTAGAGAGTTCTCTGATAGATTCCTAGTGCTTCACTTGCATTGGTGTGGAAATCTTATCTATTTCACTAGCAAGAAATTCCCACAAATATTACTATAAGATCTTTTTCGCCAAACTTTGTGCTAAATGATATGTTGTATAGAGCTTGTTGATCCTCATTACCACATTTTCAATGGTTTTTTTCCCAACCTCAACTAGAGATGTGATTGATTTGAAATATTTCAAATTGGTTTATAAGTTGCTTATGATGCTAGCAAATTTGTGTCGTTGAATCAAGTCATTGCAATTGATTCCTTTTAAAGGAAATTGACCTTTAGAACAAAGGCACTTGCATTGGAAGGAAACTTAGATGGAGAAAGAAGGTTTTTTGTTCACAACATCTATGATTTCCATCATGTATGCAAAATATTGTAACTATGAATGAGTCGAATGACCCTCTTTATTTCTTGAGATAATTGTCGATAGTTCCTTCACCATTGTTAATAAGTAGAAAGAATGCATTGAAATTTGCCCAAAAGTTCACCATTAGAAGGCTTAACATTTTCTTGAAATCCTACTCTGGTGCAATCCTTTTTCATGAAGTTGGATTCACAAAAAGATGCCATTTAGAGATGTATACAACAGAGATCACCTATAATATCATTGTTAACAATGATATTAACCCAATCATGTTGGTGTTTTTTGTTGCTACAAGTGATGTATGGTTCCATGTTTTACAACAATTAGACCTAGAGAAAATTAATTGTATTCTTGACAATAATCTTGTTATAGTGCTATTCACATTCGAAGTGATACAAAAGAAAAATAAATAAATAGCGAGACATTAGCCCCTCATTGGCCTTTAGGAGTCCATAACTATGAAGATCGTAACGTACAAATTAGAGGGGGAATCCAATATGAAGGATTATTTTCTTGTAGGTCAAACAATGCTACCAACTTTTTATCTTGGGTTTTTTGTGATTTATGCAACTTTCGTGGTGGTTTGATCATATGTATGTCTGAACAATATGTTTATGTTACATAATTCATCATAAGGTCATTAAAGCATTAGTGATAAATTTTTCATGCACTACTTAACATTATCAAAGAACGTCATTCACATCAATACTTTGTAGTACGAAGTCGGCCAACAAAAAATATTTTTATTTATATTGTTTTTTTTCCAGTCTCAACCAAAATGCATAGTTAAACATTCAACAAAATGAAACATATGCTTCATTGAGGGCATGCCATCTTCTCATGCTACAACAATTTTGTTGTGCCCAATTCAAATTTATTATATAAAAAATGAATTCATATTAATAATACTCAAATCTAATTATAATTTTGTATTACAATCCATCTATACATTGAAGAAGGGTTTATTTCATAGTCTATATACTTCAAACAGTTTTAATTGTTGCATCACGTTGGATGGATGGAAGCGATAGCCTATCCTCTCACCACATCCATTTCGATTGGAGCTCGAATAGACACCCAGAACCTTCATTTACTTAGTAGTCGGGCCCTCAAGGCCTTACTCTCTGTTTGATGCAGCCAAACCTCTAAAATGACAGATCGACATTTGATATCGCTGTGGACTCTACTATTTTAATATGTAATTGGACCTAGCATTACCTCGCAAAACCGAACTGGCGTTCTTCCATGAGGTCCAGATTCTGTGCTGAGAACACCATTAATCTTTGCATTCTTCTTTTTCAGGTTTAGGAAAGGATTCCTCCTTCTTTGGCATTGGGTTCAAAATCATTCCTTGATTCAATACCTTTAGAGTATTTTGAACAAAGTTGGGTTCTTCTTTCAAATCCATGTTCAACTACTCAATATCTTGAAGAGTCCATTATTTCCCTCCTTCTAGTTCCTTCGCTACTTCTAGAGCTTATTTGTATGTTTTTGGCCTTTGGGATTTATTAGCATATATTGATTATGATGATGATATATGTTATATTAATATATATTTTACATAGGTTGATTCCAGGAAAGAATCAATCTATATTTTGCAATTCTAATGCTTGATAATTTAGCATTGATATTAACTCTTTGAATTAAGAGTTATATTTGTGAATAGATTCTTTGATCTTTTGTTGATGATTGAAATGACCTAAGATGAATATTTGGTTATGTGTGCTCTTGTTTGAAATATTATTGATTTTATCCTAGATTTTGAAGTCCAACTATGACATGGAATAGAAGCAAAAACTTATAAAATATATATACTTTGTTAAAAACAACAAATCTCACTCTCTATAAATGAATAGGTATGTCAATATGTTGGAAGATGATTATTAATCCAAATCTAATCATATTAGTATATGTAGATTCCACATTTGAATGTGAGAGGTGACTTCATCATGTTCATATGCTTCTATAAACATCTTGACTTGTCCCTTTACCGTCTTCCTACCTTATTTCTGAATACAATTCTAATTCCCTAATAGCTTGTTATCATAACAAACCTTTGTCCTCCATGAAAGAAAGGGAGAGTAAGAAAACATATGATCAATAATTTTTCATTCATTTTGATATAATTTTTTTATCGTTAATTATATTACACTAGGATACAATACATTTTAGTGGGTTACCATCTTCAGGGTCAAGAACTTTCATCTCCATTCATGGTTCTTCATTTCTTCTTATAAGTGATGATGGACATGACAACTTGTATAGTGCCATAAACTAGAATAGACATCATGTATGAAGTATAGTCACATGTATACTGGTGATCAATGTCAAGTGGTATGAATCATATGTTTCTTTGACTACATTGGAGGTTTGGTAGTGGGCATCTTTCAACCCTAATAATAGTCTTATCATGTAATTCATTATGAGCTCAAGTATCTATGTGAAAATTTCAGAAAACGCCTCTTAATGCAAATTCAGAAATTTTACTTCAAACTTCAGGCTCCCAAGTTCTATTTCCTATAAACATTCAACCTTAGAAATGAATCTGAAATATAAATTATAGTAGTATATATTTCACTTATGTCCAGCCAAATCTAGAAGGCAACCCAAGAAAACAAGCATCAAACAATTGTACTTCAAGGGAAATATTTTTCCTACCCTTTGGGCACAAATCCCAATATATAACAGATCTGAAAATTACTTATGTTTGATTAGCATAAATAACCAACACTAGAAACTACTCAAACACCATGAGAACATAACTTGAAAATCAAATCTACAAGTACATAAAGTTTGTAAGATAAGAAACTCTTCATATATGCATAAGATGAAGTTACAAGTACATATATACAAACAGCTTATACAAAGTTGCACAAGATAGTCCTTCAATCTTATCACAAATTAGGATTCTCCAATGCTCTCCAAACCCTAGATAGGGAAACCGCAACAACTAGAATCACACCAACTATCAAACATTGGCCACCAACTCCTCCTAGATAGGAATCACTCCAAACCAAAGTTGATCCCTCAACCAAATATCTACAACTAGAAATCATTCATTGTCATCGACAAGTCCTCTTTGGAACCTACATTTGCATCATATAAGTGTACAAGAAAAAACAAGATACTCTTCCACTATATTCTCCACATCAATCAGTCCAAGTAGTCCTAAGGTTTCCAATGCCACAAAACCCTAATCTTATTCTCTCACAAGAACAAGTGCTCTATCTTTCTCCCATACCCTATATTTCTCTTTCTTCTTAGGGTAAACCCTTACCCTCATGCCTTGATTGCATTAACACAAGAACCCTATCGCACTAAAAAAGAGTGAAAAGTACAATGAAAGAGACAAGTTCACTCTAGCTCTCAATTCTCTAACAAAAATATGTGATTGGCATATATGATTACTGAAATAATTCTATCCTCCCTTTATATATATGAAAGGTGAGGGAAACCAACAATAATAAAGTGCACAAGGTCCACAAACAAGCAACCTAACTAATCACTAGATAGGTCCACATGTGAAGCACACCAATTCCAAGGTGGCACATGTCAAGCTCCAAGTTAATTATATCCAACCAACAAGGTTCCCAAGGTGAGAAATCCAAAATAAAAGGTCCAATGCTCCTCTTCCAAGGATATCCAATGCTCAAATGCTACCTCCAGAGCCATGCACACCTCCTTGAACACTCCTCGGGCCAAGCATTATGAATTCAAGTTGAAGCCTCCATGTGACCCCATGCTACCTATAGCTTAACGCCCTCTTCCTAAATGCCCAATGCTCCTCCTCCAAATGGGTTCACCTCCCAATCAAGAAAACAATCCCACCATGTGCACCTCATGAAGAATGTCACCATGTCATATAGGAAACCAACCTCCTCAGGAAATGCACCACATAAGCATCAAGTCAAGATATATCAATCCATCAATAAGATAATATAACAAACCATAAATAATATATCTCCAATGTGTATGTCCAATAAGACACAACCAAGGGTAGGCATCACACCATGCACTCCATGTCACATGAATCACTTCTAGGCATGGTGAAAACACTTTCAGAGTAACCCCAAAAGCCGAAACTCCCTATTTATGAGGAAAGTGTTTTCAAAAACATCAATATTCTTCCTCTACATCTCAACTAAATATACCATCTACAAATTTGATTTTTTTGCAATCACGTAATCGATTACTATCCCTTGGAAAGATATTGTCACTCAAACATCATTATCCTCCATCAAGGCATAACTCCTCACCTCCTCAAAGCAACTAGAAGGTTCACCAATGGAAGTAGTCAATGCAATATGGTTAGCATATCTCCTAGGAGGTATATTCACCCTCATCAAATATTTGGGCACTCTGTATCCTCATGTGCATCCTGCAATGCTCGAGTAAGATCTTGGCTTCTTACAAGCTAGTCATGTTGGTTGTGGAACCTGAATATCTTCCTGATTCAGAGGTTTGTTTTAGTCGTACTTGGATCCCATTTTCTGACGAGGGGGTGTGGGGAGGCTTTCCCCCCCACTATTGTCGTCAGGGGGATCCAGGGGGGGTGACGACAATTAGTGGAGCCCCCCCTGATGGGGAATTCGGGGGTAGTGCCCCCAAAGAGAAAATTTGGGAAATTTTTCCTTTTAAAATATTGTAATTTTGTAGTCAATTTGAACTATTCATTACAAGGTTGCAAATCTGACGGTAGAATTTATGTTAGGGTTTTTTTCCCTAGAAGGAAACACTCTTTTCATGAGGGAATTGTATTGCGGCTATGTATGTGTGTGAATATTGTATTATGATATAGGAGATTGTGAGAGAAAGAATAGGAAGTTACAGTGGGTGTGTTGTAGCTTGCATCCCTTCATTTTGTTGGATAATAATAAAGAAAGGACCTGGAAATTTCTCTGGTGGACGTAGCCCACACTGGGTGAACCATGTATATATGTGTCTCTATTGTATTATGTATCTTCTTTTCTTTATTTCCACATTTATTTTATTTTATTTCTCTGCGATCTTTTTTTTCTAACAATTGGTATCAGAGTGAAAGGTAACTCGCGGGAAAAGAGGGTTCCTGGTTCAAGTGGGAGCAATGGAGAAAGATGGAAAGTTTAGGTTCAAGAAATTTAACAACCAAAACTACCAATTATGGAAGATGCAGATGGAAGATTATTTATATCAAAAGTATATATTCCTACCATTGGGCGGAATAGCAAATAAATCGACGACCATGAAGGACGAAGAATGGGAGGTTCTTGATAGAAAGGCACTAGGAATGATATGACTGATCCTAGTAGCGTCGGTGGTTTTCAATATTTCAAAAGAAAAGACAACGAGGGAATTGATGGACGCATTGGATAAACTGTATGAAAACCCTCTATGTCTAATAAGGTATTTCTAATGAAGCGATTATTTAATATGAAGATGTCAAAAGGTGGGTCTGTTGCCGATCATTTAAATGAATTTAATACGGTTACTAATCAGCTAAGTTCTGTAAAAGTGGACTTTGATAATGAGGTTAGGGCTCTTCTAATCATGTGCTCATTGCCAGAAAGATGGAATGGCTTGGTCATGGTTGTACGCAACTCTATCTTTGGTTCAAACACTCTAAAATTTGATGATGTTGTTGGTGTTATCCTTAGCGAGGAAATGTGATGGAAAAGCACAAGTGAGACAATAGGTAATGTGTTGACCGTGGATAAAAGGGGAAGAGAAAACGATAGAGGAAAGGGCTTAGGGAGCCATGGGAATTCTAGGAAGGGCAGATCCAAATCCAAACTAGGAAAGATAGAGTGGTGGAATTTTGGGAAGAAAGGACATATGAAGAAAGACTACATAGCTCCAAAGAAACAAATAGGTGGACAGCAAGATAAAAATCAGGAAGCAAATGTAATTGGTGATGTGTTACAAGATGCTTTGATTCTTTTTGTAGACAATATTTATGAGTCTTTGGTAGTAGATTCAGGGGCTCCATTTCATTCCACACCCCATAGGAAACATTTTCAAGATTATGTTCAAGATGATTTTGGACAGGTTCATTTGGGTGATGATA
The DNA here is from genome assembly GCA_000966675.3 of Picea glauca. Taxonomy (NCBI): domain Eukaryota; kingdom Viridiplantae; phylum Streptophyta; class Pinopsida; order Pinales; family Pinaceae; genus Picea; species Picea glauca. Next base: position 235,623 of record JZKD02S0004456.1, read on the forward strand.
CACCATGAAAAATTGTTAGAATGGGAAAGGTACAAATAAAACAAAAGAATGGAAACCAATGGTTGTTGAAAGAGGTAAGACATATTCCATATCTAAGAAAAAATATAATTTCAACAGGGCAGTTGGCAAGTGAAGGTTGTATTTCTACATTTACAGATAAGCCGTGGAAGGTCACCAAAGGATCATTGGTGATAACAAAAGGAGAGAAGGTAGGTACATTGTATTTATGTACTATGTACTAGTAATACAACTCTTCTATCTCTTTAGCTTCTACAGGAGTGGGTACAACACTGTGGAATCATAGGCTTGGACACATGAGTGAGAAGGGGATGCAGATACTTCACAAAATAAATTTATTTCCAAATATTAAACAAATTGATTTTGATTTATGTAAGCACTGTGTTTATGGAAAACATAAGAAAGTCAGATTTATCAGAGTCGGAAAGGAAAAGAAGAGTGAAATTTTAGAGCTTGTGCATACATATGTATGGGGACCATCTTGGGTATCATCTCTTGGTGGCTCTCGTTATTGTGTTACTTTTATTGATGATGCAACTATAAAAACTTGGGTTTATTGCATGCAACAAAAATATGATGTTTTTAACCCTTTTAAGAAATGGAAAGCTTTAGTTGAGAATGAAAGAAGAAAAAGGTTGAAGTGTCTCATATCAAAAAATGGAGGTGAATATTGCATCAAGGAGTTTGATGATTATTGTTCATACCATGGGATTCGTAGAGAGAAGACAGTTCCAAGAACACTACAAGAAAATGGTGTATCAGAAAGGATGAACAAGACAATCATGGAGCGTGAAAGGAGTGTGAGATTGCATGTTGGGTTTCGCTTACAGTTCTGGGAAGATGTTGTAGATATTGTTGTTTACTTAATAAACAGAGAACCTTCAAGCTTTTTGGATGGTGGAATTCCAGAGGAGGCATGGACAGGTAAAAAGGTAAACTATTCCTTTTTAAGACTTTCGGTTGTGAAGCATTTTTCCATATTGATAAAGAAAATAGAACAAAGCTTTAGGAAAAATCCAATAAGTGTACCTTTATTGGATATGGTGTTAACGATTTTGATTATCGCTTATGGGATTATGAAAATCACAAAATCATTAGGAGTAGAGATGGCATATTCAATGAGAAGGTCATGTACAAAGATCAGTTGCAACAAAAGAAACGGGAAAAAGAAAAACCAAAATACACAGTGCTTGATGAGATCATTGAAAAAGAAATTCCAAAGGTACCAGAAAATCAAAATGTACAACAATAGGAGCAGCAGGTAACTCGAACTCCTGCAAATGTTGTTAGAAGATATACCAGGTTAAGTATACCCCTTGAAAGATACTCTCCTTCATTGGATTATTTATTGTTAATTGATTTTGGTGAGCCAGAAAGTTATGAAGAGGCAATGCAAGTAGACACTAAAAAGAACTGGGAGAAAGGCATGAAAGAGGAAATGGATTCCTTGGTAAATAACCAAACTTGGGATTTGGTTCAGTTACCTGCAGGAAAAAGAGCATTGCAGAATAAATGGATTTACAGGTTGAAGGAAGAAGATGGAGGAAAAAAGAGGTACAAGGATAGACTTGTTGTAAAGGGGTTTGCACAAAATAAAGGTATAGATTTTGATGAAATATTATCTCATATTGTTAAAATGACTTTAATTAGGACTATTTGAAGTCTTGTGGCAATAAAAGATTTGCATCTTGAACAGTTAGATGTAAAAACAGTTTTTCTCCATGGGGATTTGGATGAAGAGATTTATATGCAGCAGTCATAGGGGTGTGAGGTCAAAGTGAAGGAGAATTTGGTATGAAGGATGAAGAAGAGATTGTATGGCCTAAAGCAAGCTCCAAGCCAATGGTATTTGAAGTTTGACAGGTTTATGAGAGAACAAGGTTATAGTAGATGTCATTCTGATCATTGTGTTAATTTTAAAAGGCTAGAAAATGGAAGCTATATTATCTTTCTATTATATGTAGATGACATGCTTGTTGCAGGGTCTAATATGCGGTATATAAATGTGCTCAAAAAGAAATTAGCTAATTCATTTTGATGAAGGATTTGATTGCTGCAAAGAAAATCCTTGGTATGAGAATAACAAGAGATAAGAAAAATCGCAAATTGACATTGTCTCAGGGTGAGTGCATAGAGAAGGTGTTGCAGAAGCTTAGAATGCAAAATGAAAAACCAGCTAGTACACCTTTGGCCAACCATTTCAAATTAACTAAGGAAATGTGTCCCAAGACATGGGAGGAGATAGAATACATGTCTAGGGTCCCTTATTCATCAGCAATCGACAGCTTGATGTATGCGATGGTTTTCACAAGACCATATATTGCACATGCAGTGGGAGTTGTGAGAAGGTATATGAAAAATCTAGGTAAAGAACATTAGGAGGTAGTAAAGCAGATTCTTATGTATTTGAGAGGTACTACTACTCATGCATTATGTTTTGGAGTTTCAAACACTATTCTACAGGGATATGTTGATTAAGATATGGTAGGTGATAAAGATAGCAGGAGGAGCACCACAGGGTATGTTTTTACTGTAGGTAGAACAATAGTAAGTTGGATTTTGAAACTACAAAAGGTTGTTCACTTTCAACAACAAAAGTAGAGTATGTTGTCGCTACAGAGGCTAGTAAAGAAATGATTTGGTTGCATAGCTTTATGGAGAAATTGAGATAGAAGTTGGATAATAGCAGGTTGTACTGTGACAATGAGAGTATCATTCATCTTGAAAAGAACTCATCCTTCCATTCGAAGAATAAGCATATACAGCTCAGGTACCATTTCATACGATCTGTCTTGGAATATGGACATTTGAAGTTGGAAAAGATACATACTAGCCAGAATCCTGCAGACATGTTAACAAAGGTAGTAACCAGGGAGAAACTTAGTTCTTGCTCAGTTTCAGTTGGCCTTCAAGAATGAAGTTGAAGATGAGAAATTTTCCAAGTCCAAGGTGGATAATAGTACAGAAGGTACAACAGCAATAGAATTGTTGTGATAAGTCCCCAAGTGGGAGATTGTTGGTTGTGGAGCCTGATTATCTTCTTGATTCAGAGGTTTGTTTCAGCCGTGCCTAGATCCCATTTTTTGACCGGGGGGGTGTGTGGGGGA
>JZKD02S0004456.1:238974-270537 GCA_000966675.3 Picea glauca
AACACTCTTTTCATGAGGTAATTTTATTGTGGTTGTGTATGTGTGTGAATATTGTATTCTGAGAGAGGAGACTATGAGATAAATAAGAGGAAGTTACATCGGGTGTGTTGTAGGTTGCATCCCTTCATTTTGTGGGATAATGATAAAGGAAGGACCTGGAAATTTCTCTGGTGGACGTATCCCACACTAGGTGAATCATGTGTATTTGTGTCTCTATTGTATTGTGTATCGTATGTGTTTTATTTCCCCATTTGTTTTATTTTATTTCTCTGCAATCCTATTTTTCTAACAAGCCACACTTGGATCTTATTGTTCTCTTACCTCTTCGTTAGAATCTGGAATAGAAATATTATCGCTCTCTTCAATCATTAAAGGAGATAAATATGATCTAAAGGCTAACACATCCTCATCAAACTTCAGATCTTGGCTCACCATCATCTTTCCTTGTGCTATAGTGTACATCCTATAAGCTTTAGAAGTCTCATTGTATCCACGAACACAGGATATTATTGTAACATCTCAAACATCCCCTCTATTAGGTGATCCAAAACCTATGAATATTAAGGAAAATGAAATTGGAACATCAACAACCTGTTGGACTCCAACATCCTTCATATCAACTTCATGGGCCAAAATATTTAGACGTTGCATCATGAGTAGTTTAGGAATCTCCATACAAGTCCAAGACAAGAGGATAGAATATATCAAAAATCCGAACATAAAAATATGCACAACTCAAATCATTGATCCTGACATAACAATCTATTAGTGTAAACAAAAACCCACACAAGGCCTCCAACAAACCATAAACATGGGTATTGCATCCATGCACCTCAAAATATTTGACAATTGAAGAAAAACCTTCAATATCGTCAAATCCCTCTTTTGAGATAATTCTCTACTCTGGAGAAAGAATCTCATCAAGTTCAACTCCCTCTTTTTGAGAGAATCCAACAACCATGTCCTAGTACTCTTCAATACTCCCATCAACTGCAAGATTGGAATCAATCATTCATTTCATAATAGGTTTTGAACCTATCTCCATGGAATCCACCCATACATGCTCTACATATGCCTCCCCAAACATGGAAGGGTCGTCCAACTTCTTGTTGGTATATACAAGAGATATATGATCAATGAGTAACATGTAAAGGCCACCATATTGCAGACCTCTAGTCAACGTCCCTATACTTGCTAGATTACAATCACTAATAGTGTATTGTTGTGTTTCAAATGAAACTCTACATTCAAAATTTGTCATACAAGAAACTAAAAGAATATTTTTCTTCAAACCAAGACAAAAAAAAAACATCATTCAATTCAAGAACATCACATGATGGCATCCAAAAGGAAATGGATCCTAATCCTCTCACGAGATAAGTAGCATAATCACCCAACTCCACCCTTATTCCCCCCTTGTGCTCTTGAAACATGTTGAAGAGTTTCCAGTCATAAACCATATGCCTCAATGCACCACTATTCACATATCATCCAACACTTAACACGGTGTTGGAAGATAAACAAGAGACCATGGAGAAGGATAACTCAAGCTAGGATGATAGCTCATCCACTCCAAAAATGGTACCTACACTCCCCAAAACATGTTTCTATTGCTTAATTTTATGTTGGGTATGTGTTATATTCAGGAAACATGTTGCCTTTTTGCCTTGTTTTTCGTGTCACCTTGATTTTTATGTCCATTGTTGGGTGGTTTTTCATCACATGGTTTTTGCTGATGGTTTTCTATTTCCAATTAACGAAATAGGGTTGTTGACTAATCCAGTTCATTGGGTTAGGTTTTTGGATGTCGTTGGCTCCTATATGTATATTGTATTGTAAACAATGTATGATATGAATGAATATAGAACATGTTGGTTTTCTCGGTTTGGGTTTCCAGGGGAAAAATCTATGTGTAATGTGTGTATTTTCCATTGTATATTTTATGTTATTTTACTAAAAATTTGTTTGCAGTAAATAATTGCACAAGGTTAAAATCTACATTTGGTATCAGAGCAATTATTGGCTTCAGGGGGATGCCTTTCTGGTCAAGGGTTTGGCTAGGGATTGTGATAAGCCTTGTTACAATGGGATATCTGTGGTATTGATTCTTCAAGTGAAGAGAAATGGCGAGTCGTTCGAAAATGGATATCGAGAATTTTAATGGGAAACGTTTTGAGTTGTGGAAGCTCAATATGGAATATCTATTGGTGGACAAAGATTAGTGGATCGCGGTGGATCCAGGTATTGCACCTACAGGAACTTTAGCAGATGACTAGAAAATTTTGGATCAAAAGGCGAAGAGCACAATCCGACTATGTCTCTTAGATTCATTATTACTGAATGTGTCAGAGGAAGCTACATCTAAGGATTTATGGGATAAGTTGGGGAATTTGTATTTGTCTAAGTCCCTAGTAAATAAACTGCTCCTAAGAAAGAAGTTGTATAACTTGAGGATGAGATATGGAGACTCGACGACAGAGCATTTGAACGGCTTCGATATTATGGTAAGTTAGTTGGTATATGTTGAGATTAAAATTTTAGATGAAGATAAGTGTATCAATTTATTGTGCTCTTTACCAGACTCGTGGGATAGTCTGGTTTTGGCCATAGGTAGTAATACAACTGCCTTGAATTTTGATGAAGTGGTCTCATCCTTGTTGTCGGAGGAGATGAAATGGAAGAACATGGAAGGATAGAGCACAGATGAATTATTTGCAAGAGGAAGCTCCTAGGAAAGAAATATATCTAAGTCCTTAAGTGGGAGATCTAAATCTAAGGGTATATCTAAATCTCCCAGAAATTTTGTAAAGGTATGTTGGATATATGGAAAAGAAAGGCACTACAAGAAGCAGTGTAGATCCAAAGTTGAGAAAAAGAAGGGATCTAAAGAATCTCCTTCTACAGAAGAAAAGACCTTCAAGGAAGAAGGAGGGGATGTGTACTTAGCTTCTTAAAGAACACATGCAGATCATGAGGCATGGTTGGTTGACTCAGGTGCATCCTTTCATATGACTCCCCACAGGGAGTGGTTCTGTGAATATAAAAAGTATGATGGAGGTAATGTTTTCCTAGGTAATGACTCAACAACCAGAATCATAGTACAAGGAAAATTCAAGTTGAGGCTCATAGATGGAAGGATTAGAATACTACCTGGTGTTCTTCACATCCTAGGATTGGCCAGAAATTTGATTTTTATAAGCAAAATGGACGATGCAAGGGTAAAAACAATATTTGAAAAGGAAACCTGCAGGATGGTTCGAGGAGCAATGGTGTTGTTGAAGGGAGTTCGGTTTGGAACTCTATATAAGCTACAAGGAAGCACTATTAGTGATGGTTGTAATAGTTCCATTGTTCCAAATATTGGAATTGAAGAAGAAAGAAATCCTACAGTCTCTGCAGAAAAGGTTATGCTGTGGCATCAAATATTGGGGCATAACGGAGAGAAGGGTCTTTGACTACTACAGGGTAAAGGTATGGTTGAAGGTATGTCTAACTGTATTTTGGATTTTGATTTCTATGAACATTATGTATAGGGAAGCATAATCAGGTAAGATTCCCCTCTGGTGCAACGAGGGAAGAAGGAATTTTACAGCTAGTTCGCAGTAATGTGTTTGGACCTGTGTTAGTTCCATCATTGGGAAAATCTATGTATTATGTCTCATTTATAGATGGCTTCTCAAGGAATACTTGGATATATTTTCTTAGGAATAAATTTGAAGTCTTTCACATGTTTAAAGAATTTAAGGCTCTTGTTGAGAATCAAATAGAGAAAAGAATTAAGGTGATGAGGACAAATAATGGTGGAGAGTTATGTGGGAATGAATTTGAAGAATTATGTAAGAAGTACAATATAGCAAGGTAGAATACTACTTCATATACACCTCAGCATAATGGAGTTGCAGAAAGGATGAACAGGACGTCGATGGAAAAAGCAAGGTGCATGCTTAGTGTTGTCGGTTTGGGCGAGAATTTTGGGCAGAGGCAGTGGGTAATGTGTGTTACCTGGTCAACAGATCACCCTCATTAGCACTATATGACAAGAATCCACAAGAGGTATGGACTAGAAAGAAACCTTCTCTCACACATCTCAAGGTATTTGGTTGCGAGGCCTATGTTCATGTTCCAAAGGAAAACAAGAGTAAGATAGATAAAAAGGTTGAAAAGTGTATCTTTATTGGGTATAAAGATAGTCTTAAAGGTTATAAGTTTTTGAACCCATAAACTAAGAAGGTTGTGTATAGCCGAGATGTGGAATTTAGAGAAATAAAAGATGTTTTCAAAAAGGATGTCCGACCAAGTAAGGAAGAACCAGAGAAAATAGAGTTTTATTTAAAGGATGATGAATCAGACTCTAAAGAAGAACATGAATCAAAAGAAGAATATCCTCATACTCTGGTATTGAGGAGATCGGTTCGGGAAAGAAGGCAACCAAAAAGGTATACTCCACCTTATTTTCATTCAAATTTTTCTTTCTTTGTTACCGATGATGATCCTAGAACTGTCAGGGAGGCAGTGGATTCAAAGGATGGAAAAAGTCCACGGATGAAGAAATGGCAGCCTTGGATAAGAATGAGTCTTGGGTTCTAGTGGAGTTATTGACTGGAAGAAATCCCATTGGCAGAAAATGGGTATTTAAAAAGAAGTTAAATGCAGGAGGAAAAGTGGAGAAATACAAAGCTCGGTTAGTAGCAAAGGATTATTCCCAAGTTGAGGAAATTGATTTTGGTGAGATTTTTTCTCCTGTTGTCGGGTTAACTTCTATTAGATTTCTATTATCTGTCACTGTTGCATTTGATTTTGAAGTAGAATAGATGGATGTGAAGACAACATTCCTACATGGGGATCTGGAAGAAGAAATCTATATGAAGCAGCCAAAAGGCTTTGTTGTGAAGGGAAAGAAGGAGTTGGTATGCAAGCTGAAAAAGTCCATATATGGTTTAAAACAATCACCAAGGATGTGGTATCAAAAATTTGATACTTATATGTTGGGACTTGGCTTCACAAGAAGCAAAGATGATCATTGTGTGTATTTTAAATTAATTGGTGATCATTTGATTTATTTGGTGTTGTATGTGGATGACATGTTGTTGATAGGAAACAACAAGGAAATTATACAAGATGTGAAACCTCGGTTGTCCTCTAAATTTGACATGAAGGATATTGGTGTTGCAAATTTCATTTTGGGTAAGGAAATTAAAAGAGATTAGAAAAACAGGAAACTCTGGTTAAATCAGAGAAAACATTTGGAGACAATATTGCAGAGGTTTAATATGCAGGAATGTAAATCAGTCAGGGTCCCTATTCTTGTTGGTGTAAAGTTATCTGCAGATTAGTGTCCAAAGAAACAAGAAGAGGAGGAGGACATGTCTCATGTTTCTTATGTGAGTGCGGTTGGAAGTTTGATGTATGTAATGGTTTGTACCAGACCGTACATTTCACATGCAGTGGGAGTTTTGAGCAGGTATATGTCAAAACCAAGGAATGAGCATTGGACAGCAGTAAAGAGGTTTTTCAGGTATCTACGTGAAACTCCTAGCTATGGATTGTGCTACCAAGGAAGACCAATATTGGACAGAGTGTTGGATATACATGGCTTTTTGGATGCATATTGGGATGGAGATTTGGATTGTAGGAGATCTACAAGCGGGTATGTGTTTAAAATGTTTGGAGGAGCAATCATTTGGATGAGAAAAAGACAATATGTAGTGGCACTTTCAACTACATCAGTTGAATACATGGCAGCCACTCATGCAATCAAAGAAGCAGTATGGTTACAAAGATTGTGTTCAAGTATTGGGTTGGTACAGCAAGATGTAAGGATAGATTGTGACAGTCAGAGTGCATTTTTTCTTGCAAAGAACCCGACTTATCATTCAAATACAAAGCATATTGATGTTCAATATCACTTTGTGAGAGACATGGTTGAAGAAAAGAAAGTGTTGTTGATGAAGGTGGACACTTTGAAGAATGTTGCAGATTCATTAACAAAATATGTGAGCACTAAGAACTTCACTTGGTGTAGAGGATCTATGGGTATTGTTGCCCTCAATTGTTGACTATGTAACCATGTAACCCCTTGTATGTAAAGAAAACAACAAGTGGGATAATGTTGGGTATGTGTCGCCTTTTTGCCTCATTTTTCGTGTCACCTCAATTTTCATGTCCATTGTTGGGCGGTTTTTCTACACATGGATTTTGCCAATGATTTTCTATTCCCGGTTAAGGAATTAGGGTTGTTGACTAATCAAGTTCGTTGGGTTAGAGTTTTGGATGTCGTTGGCTCATATATGTATAATATTGTATTGTAAACAATGTATGATATGAATGAATATAGAATATGTTGGTTTTCCCGGTTTGAGTTTCCAGGGGGGAAATCTCTGTGTAATGTGTGTATTTTCCATTGTATCTTTTCTATTCTTTTACTGAAAATTTGTTTGCAGTAAATAATTGTACAAAGTTAAAATCTACATGTTCCCCTTCTTCCCCAAACATTGGCTATCATAATGTCCCTTCTAGTGACACCTAAAACATTTTGCATTACTCAAATCCTTCTTACTTTGGCTTGATTCTTCCTTCTTACCCTTCTTGTATCCTTTCTTGTTTCCCTTCCTCATCCTCCTGATGAGGGTTAGGTATTCTACGTATTTTTTCTTCGTAAAACAAGATTCCAATCTTATCTCTTCCTCCACAAAGTCATACCAAATCTTATTATAAGTAGGTAAATTCTCACAAGCACAAACACCCTGGACAAAGAGTTTCAAAGATGGAGTAAACCCATTCAAGGAAATAGGCGCCAACTCCTTTTCCTCAAAGATTGTTCCTATTGCAACCAATTGGTCTCTCAACTCCATGATCTTGTCTAGGTATCTCACCATTGTATTTGTGTTACTCATGTAGATGACTAAAATATTGTTTCTCGATTGCATCTTCCTAGAGACACGTTCTGATCCAGATTTGTGAGAAGAACAAAAGGAATAATAGATTGAATACAATAACACAAAGATACAAAGAACAACAACAGATATTCAATGAATAATAAATTCTATTGAATAAATAAAATAGGTTGAAACTATAAAACTGTAGAACTGAAAACAACTTGCTCGAATGGTGGTAGTTATATATGAGAAGAGATGTGGCTTCTATGTGCATACGTCTGAGAAGAATGATTACAATGACACTCCAAATGCCCTTTTAACATTACTCATGAATGCCAAAACCATAGACATCCAAAAACCTAACCCTAGGAGATGAAATGCCAAAAGTTATGTGGGTCGCGATACATAAGTTAGTACCTCAACTTCCTGGGGTCATAAATTTTGCATGCAGCCTTTATTTTAGGTGCGTGATAGCACATTGGAAAGATCTTCTCAATAAATACACATTATATCGTCAAACTGTGACTTCGTCTATATTTTGATTGTGGCAAGCTAAAAAAACATTGTTTAGGGCCCCAAAACAGCGCTGGAAGTACATAAAGATGTGTTGACATGAAAACTTCCAAAATAATCCAGTTGGATTAGGTGGGCGGCCACCGGTATCCATATGGAAGATGTGTAGGGATTCAGATAGCCCCAAAAGTGTAAAACCCACAATTAAAAATAAGTACAGAAGAACGTGTTGAACTAAAAATGTCAAGAGGAGCCAGTTGGAATAGGTGGGTAGCCACCAATATCAACCTGGATCAGTCCTCCCCCCTTAGGAAGAAATGGTATCCATTGCATTGAGTTCCCCCATCAGGTGAGGAAACTTCTATTGAATTTGGTCCCAGGGGAGCCAAATTTCTTACTGTAGGAGTTGCCCTGCCTTGACAACCCGATAAAGAGGGATCCTCTACTGGAGAATGCCCTTGATATGTGTGTCCACTATCTGATCAAACGATGTATGTTCCATGCAATCAGGGTTGATCTATGTTGGTGTCAACTGTTTTGCGATCTTTGAGGTGTCCAATAATGGTGGAAAATATGGTTGAAGGAGGTCCAAATTGAACACTGGGTGCAAGCCAAGAAAGGGTGGACTGTTGAGCTCAAAAGCATTTCTACCCATGGCTTTGGTGATAGTGTAAGGCCCATAGCAAAGTGATCGGAGCTTCCGATGGGGCCCTATAAGGCGCTCTTTCTGCAAATGTAACCAAACCTTGTCTCCCACCTGAAACTAGTGCGTTACCCGATGTTGATCATGGCGTTGTTTGTACTTAGCATTGGCTTTCTGCAAAATATCATGGACCTTTTGGCAGATGTGTTGAAGCCACTAAATGAATTTGGTGGCTTTGTAGGCCTCAAACTGAACATGGGAAGATTATGTTTGTGTGGTTGCAAGAGGTAATGCACCATCAATGGGACCTAAGGGTTGGAATCCCAGTGCCACCTGAAATGGGCTATGGCTGGTGGAGCTATGAAGAGCTCTATTGTAGTTGTGTTGAACATAGGGAAGACTCTCATCCAATGTTTGCGGATGCTTAGAGTTGTACATGCGCAGGATGTGCACAATCATCCGATTGATGACCTTTGTTTCGTCATCGGTTTGGGGGTGCAAAGCAGTGGATTTAGTGAGCTTGGTGTCCAACAGTGACCAGAGACTAGACTAAAATGTGTTGAGGAACTTGTTGTCCTGATCTGAGGTGATGGTTTGTGGTATCCCAAAATGAACCCACACCCCTTCAAAGAAGAGCTTGGCAGTATCTGTCACTGTGATGCTCTTATTACAAGTAGCGATAATGGCCATCTTCGAAAATCAATCAACCACCACAAATACACAATCATTTTCGTGCTTGGTGGACGAAAGGCCATACATGCAATCCATCGAGATGGATTCCCAAGGCCTCTCATGAGTATGAGGATGGGTGTAGAAGCCTTGATTCTTTATGGTTGTCTTTGAAATGGCACATGCAGTGCAATATCTAATATACTTGTTGACGTCTTGTTGAAGTTTTGGCCAATAAAAATGTTTCTGTAGAACAGCCACAATTTTCTCCACGCCAAAATCTCCCGCCATCCGACTATAGTGAGCCTCCCAAATCATCTTTGCATGCTCGCTTGTGGAAACACAGAGGTGGCTCAAATGGCATAATAGTCAATCCTGGATGTGAAAATCAGTGGCATTCACTCCTGTACCCAAGAGCTGATAGGTGGTGGTGAAGTTAGGGTCACGCTGATAAATTTGGGGCCACTCAAATGTTTATTTCCCATAGGAATGGAGCATTGTGGTGAGTGCAGCAATGGGAGGGCGACTGAGGTAGTCAATGACATGATTTGTTCTCTGTATATTGTACTTGATGTTGAGATGGAATTGTTGTAGGTATGTGGGCCACTTTTTATGGCGGTTGTTCTGCAACTTCCCCTGTGTCTGTATGAACTGCAGAGGCTTGTGATCAGTGTGGATGATTGTCTCCTTTCCTAAAATGTAATGCTTCCATTGACGGAAAGATTGCATAATGGAATACATTTCTTTGTCATAGGTGGGGTATTTCAGGAAATTATTTGAGAGTGTCTCACTATGGTATATATTGGATGACCATGTTGAGTGAGGAATGCCCCTACAACATATTCGGAGGCATCAGTCTCAATCTTTAACGGTTGTTGTAGATCAGCTAAGGAGAGTAGTGGAGTTGAGCACAAGCGATGCTTCAGATCATCAAATGCTTGTTGTTGTGTCTACCCCCATGCGAAATTTTCCTTTCCATCACCCTTGGTTACTTCGCTAAGGGCCCATGCAATATGGGAGAATCCCAACACGAACCTTCGGTAGAAGTTGGCAATTCCCAAGAAGCTATGAAGCACGATTAGTGTGTTCGGAGCTGGCCAGACATGAATGACTTGGATCTTAGTTGGATCTACATGTACCCCATGCTCATCAACAATGTAGCCCAAGTATTGGACCATTTTCATGCCAAAGGATCATTTTTCCCAGTTGGCATATAGCTTTTGTTGTCGCAGAGTGCCCAAAACCTGTTGAATATGTTGCATGTGCTCCTCCCAATATATGTTGAAGATGAGGATGTCATCCAGATATACCACCACAAAAGAGTTGGTGAAGGGTCTCAATACATCATCCATCAATCTCATGAAATTTGTTGGTGCTTTTGTTAAGCCAAAGGGCATGACCAGCCATTCGAAGAGACCTTCTTTAGATTTGAAAGTTGTATTTCATACATCAGTTGGTTCGATGGGAACCTGGTGGTAGCCAAACTTTAGGTTAATCTTGTTGAAGAACTTTTCCCCCTTGATTTGTTCAAGAAGTTCATCAATCCGAGGAATTGGGTATCGCTTCCTGAATGTGATTTTGTTTAATCCTCTGTAATCAATGCAGAGCTACCAGGTCCTGTCTTTCTTCTTCACCAACACAATCGGGCTTCCGCAAGGGGAGGAGTTGGGTTGAATGTGGCCCTTTTAAAGAATATCATGGATATGGTGCTTGATTCTGTCACTTTCCATCAGCGAGCGACGATTGACTGGTCCATTAGGCAACGGTGCACCGGGGGTTAGATCAATTGGATGCTTGACTTGGCAGTGCGTTGATACCCCGGTGGGTGAGGAGAAGATGTCTTTATACTCTTCCACGATCCCTTCCACTTGCTTATGTTGAAAACAGAGGCTCTGTGTAGAGGTCATGGATGTGGCGGCGACCTTCTACTTATTGCAAGCACGGATCACAAAGAAGACGAACTTCCCGGTTTGTGAAATGACCTTACCACATTGCTTAGGAGAGATTAGAGAAATAGCGGTAGGCGACGCTACCTCCGGTATCCTGTACAATTATCTACCCAAAATAATAATAACATTGTGGGTTCTAGACTCATACATAGCATGTTGCTTCCACAAATATGGTTGGCCTAAAAGAACATCACAAACTTCAAGTGAAGAAATATCACACAATACCTTATCTTTGAAGGTCTTGATGTTGTAGGGAAGACGAAAATGTTGGTTGACTCGGAGATCTCTTCCTTGGCGAAGCCATCCGATGGTGTAGGGCTACAAGTGCGGTGTTATCGGTAGGTTCAGCCACTTGATGACCTCTGCTGAAATCATGTTCTTCTGACTATCGCTATCGACAATGAAATGCAAGGGGTCCCCTTTACCCACATATGTGAGTGAAAGAAGCGTTCTCTTTCCTCTGGTTCTTCTGGTTCGCTTGGTTGGACTTTGGTGGTAGCAACAATGGCACTAGTTTTGGCATCGATGATCTGCTTTCAACTTTCTGGATTTGATTCGGAGTCAAAATATGCCTCTGACTTGGAATCTTTCAGTTCGTCCACCAGTGACTTCTTGGAGTGACATTATTCGGTGTTGTGCCAAGGTATTTTATGGTATTCACACCATTTTCCCGTGTCCTTCTTTGACTTCTCATTACCCTTATTGGATTGCGGCTTGGAATGGTTGTCCTGAGAGCGACCATCTTTGCCTTGTCCCTTGTTTTGTGGGTTGGGGCTGCCTTTGCCCTGCTTCGGCTTTGAGGAGTTTGCAAATCCAAAATCTCGCATGTTCTACTTAAATTTATGCTTGATCTTGGCAGCATATCTATAAGCCGCACCTAATCATGCGATGTCCAGAAAATCCATTTTTGTTTGAATGTATCTACACAGACAGTCGTGGTATTTGAGCACCAGATGTCGTTCATAGTTTTTGATACCCAATTTGGTGCGTAGGGTATGGAAAATATTGGTGAAATCTGGTACTGTTTGGTCCCTTTCCTAATGCAACGTGGTCCGTCTTGAGTATTGTTCATCGTAGCTTCCAATAGGCTAGTATTGTTCTTTAATGGAATCCCATGTGAGGGTGACCGCAAATATTGTAGATTCCTCTACGGCCCTTTGCTCAGAGTAAGTATCCCACCAATCCTTAACATGGGGGATGGCCTTGAGGAGTGAAAAAGTAATCTTTTCCCTATAGGAAAAATTGTGGACCGAAAAATACCCTTCGAGCAGATTCAACCATTTATCTACAGCATCTGCATCTATCACTCCTTCAAATAATGGAATATCAAAATTTACTTGTACCTTGAAGGGGGTCGCGTGGCTACTTCATGAAGATGCTTCTCCTGTGGGCATTCGCCGAAGGATTTGTGCAAATTTGTCCATCATTATGTTCCTTTGTCACGCAGGGGCTTCCTCAAGAAAAATTTTAAAAGGATCTCCTGCTCCATCATATTTATTCTAATCCCCCATGGGTTGTTGTCGGGCTCAGCATGGCCAATATTGCAAAGGCTCGACTAGTTCGAGTCCCAACTTCTTGTACCCAAATCTTGTCAGGGACATGCATGAAGAAAAATAAATGAAAAGCAGACCGCTTTGATACCACTGATCTGGATTTATGAGAGAAACAAAAGGAATAACAGACTGAATACAATAACACAAAGATACAGAGAACAACAACAGATATCTAGTGAACAATAACTTATATTGAATAATAAAATAGGTTGAAACTGTAAAACTGCAGAACTGAAAACAACTTGCTCAAATGGTGGTAGCTATCTATGAGAAGAGATGTGGCTGCTACGTGCATCCGTCTGAGAAAAATGATTATAATGAGGCTCCAAAGTCCCTTTTAAAATTACTCATGAATTCCAAAACCCTAGACATCCAAAAACCTAACCCTAGGAGATGAAACACCAAAAGTTATGTGGGCCCCGATGGGTAAGTTGGTACCTCAACTTCCCTGGGTCGTAACTTTTGCATATGACCTTCGTTTTAGGTGTGTGATAGCCCGTTGGAAAGGTATTCTCGAGAACTACACATTATGCCATCAAACCGTGACTTTGTCTACATTTTAAATGTGTCAAGCCAAAAAAACACTATTTAGGGCTCCAAAACTGCCTTGGAAGTATATAAAGATGTGTTGACATGAAAACTTCCAAAATAAGCTAGTTGGATTAAGTGGGCGGACACCAATCTCCATCTAGAAGATGTGTAGGGCTTCAGACAGTCCTGGAAGTGTAGAACCCACAATTACAAAGAAGTACAGAAGAATGTGTTGAACTAAAACTATCAAGAGAAAATTGTCAAGAGGAGCCAATTGGAATAGGTGGGTGGCCACCAACATCCACCTGGATCACTTTCACTCTGTATAATCCCACCAAGGTATCATACATCTCCTTACCAGTATTCTTCTTTGTAATGTGAGTAATCAAATGATTTTTCACCAAACCAAGAATGATTATCTTTGTCTTTCCCTCCTTAGAATGCACGGACAACAATTTCAGATCAATAGATGCAATGATCACATTCTTAATATGCTTCTAAAGCTTAGCCTCTTCCAATAACATTTACAGCCTACACTTCCAAGGTGTGAAATTAGAAGCACCTTCCAAACTACACACTCTCTAATACTAAGAGTAGTCATCTTTACCACAATCTGAAACAACTTAAAAGTAACAATCAGCAACAAATCAAGTAGAATAACTCTTCTAGGAGTAACCTCAAAAGCCAATAATCCACTCGTACAAAATTTATGCTTTTAAATCATAGAACTATAAATTCAATATTATATTTCTCTATTAGCATGCCAACAAATATTGCATTTAAAAATACTCATGTGGTGAATATTTTGCAATAAGTTGATATGTGTTTTTTTAAAGATGCAAACACATCCCTCTTCCAAAACATTTCTAGAATAGTTACACTTGATTCTCAATTTGTATGCACATACTTATTTAAAAATAAATAAATATATATTTTAATCAATCTCAACCATTCACATACAAAATATATAATTTTAACAATTTTCTTATTTTATGTTTTGTGGCTCTTTATGTATTGCAATATTAAAATATTTTCACAAGAAAATGTTTATCTCTATATATAATCACAAAATTGACGAGTATTAATCTTTTGATGAAGCGAAGTGGATTATCATATACGAATATCATGAATGAACATAATTCGTTAGTATTTAGAATAATCTATTTACATTCATGAGCTATAACCTCTTGGGTTATATAGAGTGAGAATCTTGAATCTTGTATAATTTTTATAAATAGAATAAAAAATTGGTCATAGTAGGCTTTTTGATAATGGCAATAATAATAGATGCTTTGAGAATATGGAGAAGGAATATCAAAAATAAACCCACTTAAATTTACAATATTTTCTTTACTTTTATTGCTTCTATATAACTATTCTCATTTTTAACAAGTGTTGCATGGCAGCATAGTCCCTGCCAGGTTGGGATGGGAGTAAATGCGACCTAGTACAGACATGTGGCTAGAAAGTTGAAATACATGTGGTTTGCATGCAGAACATAGTATTCTTGAATTAGTTCTTCCTGAAAATATTAAAAATTATCAACATTTCAAATGTTGTTGGACACAAAAAATTTAGCATTACCGAATTAGTTATCTTTAAAACAAGGGCTCCTGGACACAAAAGAAATTGAAATTTATGAAATTATAGGTTCCTGGACAACATAAATTATACATACCAAAAATGTGATTTTATAAAGTAGATATTTAGTTTTATACATACGAAATATGTACTTTTATAATGTATCGCAGGTTGTCGGGCTGGCGGGCTCAAAATTGGGCCTCTAATGTTATGTGCCATACAAATAGCACCGATAGTTCCGCGATACACAAATTGAAAAGCGGAGTTGCGGACTATAGAAATTTATCAGAAATTAATAAATTATGCATACAAAATATGTACTTTTATAAAGTAGATATTTAGTTTTATACATACGAAATTTGTACTTTTATAAAGTATGGGGATGATATTTTATAGAGCATGCACGGAGCCCTCATTGCATACTTAGCCAGTTTTTGGATCGCGGGTTCTCGGGCTGGCGGGCTCAAAATTGGATCTCTGATGTTTCGTGCCCTACAAATAGGACCGACAGTTCCGCGATATACAAAATGACACGCGGAGTTGTGAACTATAGAAATTTACCAGAAATTAATAATGTCTGTTACATATCTCTGGAAATTACATGAACATTTAAAACCATATAATAGAATAGTAATAACGTTTGTTACATAGGTTCGTGTAGAAAAACACAAAAAATTTAACATTCCCGAATTAGTTTGCTTTAAAACTAAGGATTTTCTTCGACAAAAAAAATATAATATTGTCGAATTAGTTTTCTTTGCACATGTTTTATAGAGCATGCAAGGATCCCTCATTCCATACTTAGGCAGTTTTTGGATCGCGGGTTCTCGGGCTGGAGGGGTCAAAAATGGGCCTATGTTGTTATGTGCTCTACAAATAGCACCGAGAGTTCTGTGATATACAAATTGACAAGCGGACTTGCAAACTATAGAAACTTATTATAAAATAAATAATGTATGTTACATATCTCTGGAAATTACATCAACATTTAAAACCATACAATAGAATAGTAATAACGTCTGTTACATAGTTTTGTGGAGGAAAACACAAAGAAATTAACATTCCCGAACTAGTTTGTTTTAAAGCAAAGGGTTCTGGACACAAGAGAAATCGAAATCTATCAAAGTATAGGTTCTTGGACACCCAAAAAGTTAGCATACAATAGAATAGTAACAACGTCGTTCAAGACAAAAAAAAATTAGCATACAATAGGACACAAGAAATGTAGCAGATCCGAATTAGTTTTCTTTGGAACAAACAAGAAAGGTTCCTGGAAACCCAAAATTTAGTATACAATAAAGGCATTATCGAATCAGTTTTCTTTGGAATTTATCAAAAATTAATAATGCTTGTTACATGTTTCTAGAAATTTAAATGCATTTGTCATATAGACTGGGATTGGAGCTCCCACGGACCATAAGAAGAAATAAGTACAAGAATTAAGAACGTCGAAAGAAGAAGTGCGCGATGGTAGAGAGGAAGACCTGAAAAGAAGAAATTGGAAGTTATGAGTCTTTGGTTACAGTTTTTTATTTAAAGAGGTCATAAGTGGATTGATAAAGAAAACAAGATGACAACATAGACTTAAACTGGATTGATAAAGAAAACAAGATGCTAGTATAGACTTACTATGAAGCCGATGCATTTTTTTTGTTGTCGTCGATGGTTAGTGGACTCTTGTTGACCGATTGTAGCCCTTCCTGGACGAGGTTGTCCATTCTCTGTTGGAATCATTCTTTGATGTAGCTTTTCATGGGGGTCGTGTTGATTTCATCTCGGATTTCTATGTTGTAAAGGTTGTTTTCTAATTTCCTTAGATCCATTGAAATACTATGCAGACTTTGTTCAATTTCTTCATTATGTGTTGCATAGTCCAGTACCCAGCGCTCATGCTCGTCTAGACGATGTTCAAGTATGGCGTAAAACTTTTTGAAAGACAACCCCTTTAAAATATCAATTTGTTCCTGGAAGGATTCTTTGGTGATTGACAAGGATTTGAGAATTAAGTTTGGATCTTGAACCTCGTTTGTAGTTCTGGCTAAGTCCATCTGGAGTAGGCTTGTGAATAAATCTTCTTTTTCTGATATGACTTGTTTACATGATTTGACAATGAGCTCCAGGTTGTTAACATTCTTTTGCCAGCATGCTTTTACTTTTTTAGTCCGCTTTGGGGAGGGGAGTTTCTCTTGTCTTCTTTTCAGTTCTGATGTGTTGACGACATAGTTGGAAAAATGGGATAGCACCTGATCATAGAAATGTTGTTCATTTTTTAAATTCGCCTCCAAATGTTGTAGGAAATCATTGGCCTTCTTTCCGAAGGAAACTAAATTTTGTGATGTTTCCCAAGATTTGGTAACTAGCTACATTCTTTTGTTGATGTTATTCTCTACAAGGGCTCTAGAGTATGCAAGGAGGGTAGAGTATACTTTCATCTTGGCTGCAGTGGTAGCAGGCACGATTTTTTCCAAAGAACTGGCAAATTCTAGGGTTTCAATGAAAGCCTTCTCAAATTCGTTGAGGCGGTCTTTCAGATTGGCATTTTCCGTCTCAATTCCTCCAATGGAATCACGAAGAATTTCACCGGTTTCTTGGTGAAATGAGGAGATTTTGGACGGTCGCATTTCCCTAAAGTTAATCTATGTGTGATATTTGTCTTTCATGTTTGTTACATCTCTCTTTTCAATGACCATACTTTTAGATTGGTTGTCAAAAATAGCGCTCTGGATTGCGAAGGATTCATCTACGTCAAAAAATTCGGTCTCAAATATTTCCACCGCGAACGACCCAATTTTATGCATGTGCTCAGTTTCAATTTCAAGTTGCAGTTTTCCACTTTCAATTTTGGGTTCCTCTGCCTGCCCTGCATTGTTTTTTCTCTTCTTTTTCGGTGGAATTTTGTGAGAACTATCAATATTTATGCGAGGAGGGTTCTTATCTCTTCCTCCGTTCAAATATTTCTGGGTTGCTTTCTTACTGGGGTGGACCGTCGAAGCGATGCTCTGTGATGTCATGCTCTTAGGAGTCTTGGCGGGGGACTGGGTACTCTTCTCACTAGATACTTTTCCATGTTTTTTGTACAATTCAGTCGCGCTTTGCAATGTCTCTGCGTCACAATCGGCAGAAACAGGATTTTTGTCGACATTGTCCCTGTCTTGGGTCAAGTGTCTATGGATAAAAGAGGTGTTAAAGCCAACAGCTAGTAAATGTTCTCAAAAAATGCCATTAGGGTCGAACCCTTTTAGCCTTTCAACATACGTTAGGTTCAATTTCTTGAAATGGGCGGAAAACTCGTCAATCTTTTTGATGTTTCTGTGCATGAAGTCTCTGACTTTCCAGGGTAGAGGAATGAACTGTTTTTTTTTCTTGTCATGGAAAAAATGCAACCAGTGGTTGTATTACCTTGCTATTTCTGCAAAAAACATCTTTTCTGTGATGTGGCATGGAAGGAAGGCAGGATTTTCCTTAGATCCAAATACCATGAGGACACTGTGATTTTCCTCTTGCTCAAGTGTGCCCTTCCTCTTCAAAAACTTGGTTTCCTGGCCAGACATCCGCGGAGCATCCTTGCCTAACAATAAATCTTTGAAAACTAATACAAAGCCATTAAAAACTTCATAAAAACAATGGGAGGCCTTGTGCCTCCATGGGGCCTCGTACCAGAATGTTACTGGGTCAAATCCACAGTTTATTTTATTAGAAAAAGAAAGTTTTGGAAATGGGCAGCAATGCACAATTGTGAAAATCAAGTAGGATGACATATAAAATTTATTCGATTATTTGAATCGTGACAACTGGGAACAGAGATCAATGGAAATTAGCTTCCCCTAATTGAAAATGTGTTGTTCCTTGACTGTGAAATACAAAATATAAATAATTATATGGGAAATGCTTGTCGTGGATGCATGTCTCGTTATTCTTGTAAACAGCCAAGCAATTTCCCAGAATGGATTTCTAGAGGAAATTACCTGCAACCTTGTGATATCTTCAAGAACTGTTGTCAGGTCTTCGAGCAATTTGTCTAAGATGTCCAACCCATTATCATGTTTTTCTTGAAACTGCTTGCAGTCTTGTCCTCTGAACATCAATGTTGGCTGCGGAAATTTTAACATCTCGCGGAAGACCTGAGGTGACAAAGAAGCAGGAGAATGGTCGCGCAGTGGAATAATTCTTTGGCCTGGAATATATTTTTCGGCGCACCAAGAGACCACCTCCTTACAGTCAAAAACCTCAGGGATGCAGCCTGCACGAGCAATTCCAGAGGTCCAAATCACTTTGTTATGGGCAGAATGGGATGAATAGTAAAAGTATGCCATGGACCACTGGAATTTCTAGTCCTTGTGTGCGAACACATTTACTGTATCTCCACAAAACCGTTGTCGAACTGCTTCCATAAGTCTACAAGAACGTTTGTTTGCTCCAGACGATGAATGAAATGAAAAGTTGGAAGGGATAATATAACCCTGCGCAAATTTTGGTCCAAAGCGTGTGAATGGGAGATGTCCTCGAGACTTTTGTTGATTAATGAAAATTGGATGGTTGTTGCATGATGTGTTGTTAACATTAAACACTAGTAATTGCATACATAGAAATGCGAACATGGCGGATATTGCAATGAGTGATTAAGCATTGTATATTTCTTGAGCGGACCAACATGACGATGTGTGTTTGAGATGAACAATCGGAAGGGACAAAATAACTCTCTGCACATCTTGGTTTAATGCGTAATAATGGGAGATCTCCTCGAGCGTTTCGCCCATTAATGACAATGTTGATGGTTCATGCATGGTCATCTATTAGCATGAAAGGTTTCTAATTGCATAGTAAGAAAGTATGGAGGTCGCGGGCACGGGAAAAAAACAGCTTCAAAATAGGGTTGCAAGGTACAACCGTTAAAGGTGAGGGCGCGAGGGTCAAATTGTATGTCTCGGAAATTTTTGAGTGCAATACGTGTAACAGCGAAGAGGGTATGGTAGGACAGCCCAGAGAGAAATTTGTATATGACTAGTAAGAGCACAACTAATGTATATCAGGAAGGACAGGAAGTTAGTGGGGATGGAAGGCAGCGAGAGATACTTTGAAACATTTGTGAGTCATGGTAGAGTGAAGCTTGCGAGTTCGACGAACCCGCACTGGAATTGTAGATCACAGAAGTTTTGAGTGCAAGATGTACATGATGCAACAAGAAGCAAAGTTTGAAACCGCAAACCCACCAACCGTGGCCATAAAATTGGCCAAGTATGGAAAGAAACAACGGTCGGTCGGATTCTTCGTGTGATTATATAGATGGAGATAAATATATGTCAACCCGCCAATGCTAGAACCCATGATCATAGAAATGCGACTAAGTATATAACCACAAAGTGATAATACAGTGGAAGAAGAAAACGTAAAAAGGACCAACGAATCCGCGGTGGAATTGTAAATCACGGAAATTTTGAGTGCAATATGTATATCACAGAACAAGAAGCAGCAGAGTTCGAATGTGCCAACCTGAAACACTAAGTAAGAATTGGAGATTTCGTGAACCCGTGAACAGAAGGATCCAAAATAGGGTCACAAGGTCTTCCCAGAACACGTGAGGGGCCGAGGGTCAAATTGTATCGTTCGAAACATTTGAATGCATAATCTGTAACATGGAAGAGGGGACAATGTCGAAACTCGGTAGTCAATTTCTATATTATGAAGGGCTGGATGCGAACTGTTTTGTATTACTGTGTGCATCTGTCACTTGTAAGAGTCACTAGTAAGAGCATAACCAATGTATATTAGGAAGCACATTTGTGAACCGTGGTATAGTGAAGCTTGCGAGTTCGAGGAGTCTGTGGTAGAATTGTAGATCACGGAAGTTTTGAGTGCAATATGTACATCACGGAACAAGAAGAAGCAGAGTTCATGACTGCCAACCCAGCAACCGCGGCCATGAAATTGGCTAAGTATGAAAAGCAACAGTGGTCGGTCAGATTCCTTATGTGATTATATAGATGGAGATAAAGATGTCAGCCTGCCAATGCTGCAACCTGCGATCATAGAAAGGCGACTAAGTATATAACAAGAGACCCATAATATAGGAGAAGAAGAAAAGCGGAAAAGGACAAAGGAGTCTACAGTGGAATTGCAGATCACGAAAATTTTGAGTACAAGATGCGAACCCGGTAGTCAATTTGTATATTGCGGAGGGTCGGATGCCAACTCAGGCAACAACAGATACTTTGAAACATTTATGAACCGTGGTACAACGAAGCTTGATGCCAACCCGAAACAGTATCCAAGAGTTGCACATTTTGTGAACCCGACGACAGGAGGATCCAAAATAGGCTGACAACGTCTCTACAGAAGACGCAAGTCCCCGACATTCAACTTGTATCGTTCTGAATATTTGAATGCATAATCTGTAACACAGAAGAGAGGACGATGTCGGAATCCAGTAGTCAATTTGTATATTGCGGAGGGTGCGATGCCAGCTGTTTCGTACCTCTATGTCCAGTTATCACTACTAAGAGCTAATTTAGTATTGAAAATAATTTTGTAGATATTGTTAGATACTTCATAGGGATTAGCAGCTGTAAACAATGGAAATCTCCACCCCGCTAGCCCTGCATTTTGTGTGTCAATTTTTATATCGCAGAACTAGAAGCGTTGTTTGGAGGACACGGAACAATAGAAGTGCAATGTTGAGTCATCCAGTCTGCAGGTCCGCTTGTCAATTTGTATATCGCGGAATTCTGGGTGCTATTTGTAAGACACGCAACAATGGAGACCCAATTTTGAGCCCACCCACCCAAGAACCCACGATCCAAAATGTCGCTAGGTATGGAATGCAGAATCTGTACATGCTCTATAAGATATCATGTCCTTACTTTATAGTCCCATAATACACGGAAAGAAAAAAAGGGAAAAAGGATGGAGTAGTTCGCAGTGGAATTGTAGATCACGAAAATTTTGAGTGGAAGATGTATATAACGGAACAAAAAGGAACTGAGTTCAATTGCGCCAACTCGGCAACCGCGGGCATAAAATTCACTAAGTATGAAAAGTAACAGCGGGCGGTCCAATTTGCCATGCGAGGATATAGATGGAGATGAAATTGGCACCAACCCGGCAACCGTGGACATAAAATTGGCCAAGTATGGAAACCAACAGCGGTCGGTCGGATTCGTCGTGTGATTATTTAGATGGAGATAAAGATATGTCAACCCACCAACGCTGGAGTTGCACATTTCGTGAACCCGGCAACAGGAGGATCCAAAACAGGCTGAGAAGGTGTCTGCAGAAGACGCGAGGCCTCGACGTTCAAATTGTATCACTCTAAACATTTGAATGCATAATCTGTAACACGGAAGAGCGGACGATGTCGGAATCCGATAGTCAATTTGTATATTACAGAGGGTGAAATCCCAACTCTTTCGTACCTCTGTGTCTAGTTGTCACTACTAAGAGCTAATTTAGTATTGAAAATAATTTTTTAGATACTGTTAGATACCTCATAGGGATTAGCATACGTAAACAATGGCAATCTCCACCCCGCCAGCGTTGCATTTTTTAAGTAAATTTGTATATCGCGGAACTAGGAGCATTGTTTGGAGGACACGGAACAACAGAAGTGCAATGTTGAGTCATCCAGCCCGCAGGTCCGCTTGTCAATTTGTATATCGTGGAATTTTGGGTGCTATTTGTAGGGCACAGAACAATGGAGGCCCAATTTTGAGCCCGCCCGCCCGAGAACCCGCGATCCAAAATGTCGCTAGGTATGGAATGCGGAATTCGTACATGCTCTATAAAATATCATGTCCATATTTTATAGTCCCATAATACATGGGAAGAAAATAAGGGAAAAAGGACGGAGGAATTCGCAGCAGAATTGTAGATCATGAAAATTTTGAGTGGTAGATGTATATGACGGAACAAGAAGTAGCAGAGTTCAATTGCGTCAACTCGCAGAAGAACATCTAGTATTTGATTATTAATGCAAATGCTTTTGAACCCCTGTTGAGTTCTCACCAGTTAAGGCATAAATTGCAGATCACGGAAGTATCTTTCGTACCATTGTGTCCACTTGTCACTAGTAAGAGCATTGTTGATGTATATCAGGAAGGACGCGAAGTTGTTGGGGATGGAAAGCAGCAACAGATACTTTGAATGAAGTTAATGTATACGAGGAACCCGCAGTGGAATTGTAGATCACAAATGTTTTGAGTGCAAGATGTATATACCGGAATGATAAGCAGTTGGGTTTGCAAGCGTTTGACCCACAACAACGGCCATAAAATTGGCTAAGTATGGAAAGGAACAATGGTCGGTCGGATCCGTCGTGTGAGGATATAGATGGAGATGAAGACATGTCAACCCGCTAACTCTGGAACCGGATACCATAGAAAGGGAACTAAGTATATATACAAAAAGTGATAACGAGCGGGAAGAAGAAAAGGCCATTTCATATGCGCTGATACGGCAACCTCAACCATAAAATTGACTAGGTATGCAAAGGTACAGTGGTCGGTCAGATTTTCCATGTAAAGATACAGATGGAGATGAAGATATGTCAGCCCGTGAACCCTGCAACCTCCCATCATAGAAAGACGACTAAGTATAAAACCATAAATCCATAATGCACAAGAAAATCAAAAGGGGAAAAGGGATAAGTATCTGACAGTCGAAAAAACCTTTTTTTTCCATTTATTAATGGCAATGTTTTCGAACCCTTGCTAGGTTCTCACTAGTAAAAGCATAAACTGCAGATCACTGAAGTTCTTTGGTTGCAAGATGTATATGACGAAACAGGGGACATAGGTGTTGGGTACCGTGAACCCGGGGCCTGGTGGCCAGATAATTGGCTAAGTATTGGCCAAGAGAAAGGTTTGATATCTATTTCAATAGTATTCATACTAGTATCTATCAATGGAGAAAGTTTTCATATTTATCTGAATAGTATTCATACTAATATATATTAATGTATTGTTTCTGTTTCAAATGCAAATGATCTCCCAATTTGCAGGATGCTCTTCGGTTTGCAAATTTCATTGAAACCACAAAAATTTTGACTGCAAGATGTACATAGCGCAACAAGAAACATGAATTTGCATTGTGGTCTCAACGAGATAAACTCCTTATCATCTATTCATCTTGTATTCCTTTCAATGACATGAGCAAACGTTGGCTCTCCATAAACATCAATATCTAAATTAAATTAAATGCAATCAAAATTTGGTGTGACTTAAGTAATTAAGACAGCTTCATATGCTCCTTTATTAATGCCTGGTCAGTTACGAGCAGTTAAAGCATAAATTGCAGACTACGGAAGTTCTTTGGATGCAAGATGTATATGACGGAACAAGGAACATAGTTGTGTAATACCGCAAACCCAAACATAATTGCCTAAGCTTTGTCGAAGAGGAAGTTTTTTGTATTTATTCCAATAGTACTAATATTACTATATATGCACGGATATTATCAAATAGAAGAAGTTGCAATATATCCAACATAATGAACAAGAACATTGTGTCAGCACTTGAGTCGCCTTGTTGTAACTCATTAATTCATTCTATTTACGGAACCCGAAGAATGGAAGCAAGACGGGTCCTCCAATTTCTTTCTTTAAATACAGGGTCGGCGCCACATAAGTATGGCTTATGAAAAAATATTCTTAAATGTAAAATGTAAAGAAATAACAAACCAGGCTTTATTTAGATTAAAGTAGTGGGCAACAGAAAGAAAAGCTTGGCGTTCATGTTTAACGACACAGGGGAAGAAGGTACAAAATACAATTAAAACAAATACCAGAAATTGGAAAATACTATTAAAAAATAAATCGAAATTATTCTATATTCAAAGAAGATGGGTTACAAAATACAGTTGAGGCTATTTGCGACAACGATTGTAATTTCGCCTGTCGTCGACCAATAAAAAATATGTACATTGATGAAGCTTCTTGACAGTTTTCTTAACGTTCAAACTCTTTATTCGTAAAAAACAAGTTGAATATCAATTTTGGGTTTTGTACTTAATCGGTGCTGCCAACTACATCTATCCCGGTTTTCTGAATACCTTGTCTCTTCCAGAT
Organism: Picea glauca; assembly: GCA_000966675.3. Taxonomy (NCBI): domain Eukaryota; kingdom Viridiplantae; phylum Streptophyta; class Pinopsida; order Pinales; family Pinaceae; genus Picea; species Picea glauca. The sequence goes on from JZKD02S0004456.1 coordinate 263,346, forward strand.
ATGGCCTGCTTGCAATGGATGCTTATTCAACATTCCATTCTTTGTCAAGTATTAATTTCTCTCTGTTGTCGAAATTTGGGGTTTAAGGTTCTTTCCTTGCAATGTTCCTAACCCTTGACATTCGAGACAATTTAGAAATGTGATTCAGGTTGATTTCAAAGTGGACGGAGTCTCTTTATGTCACAACAGCTATGGCAAGGGAAAAAAATTCAAGTATGTAGTGACTGGTATTCTCCCTGTATTCGATCATCTGTTTGGTTGAAAAGCTTGCCTGAAGATTTGTATGTTGAACTTTTTTGTTTTATTACAGTAAATTGGAAGAAACATCCAACCCAGATGAAAAATCCAAATCTGTTGAGACACATAACTTCTTCGGGCAGCAAAGGTGTGGCAAGTGCATCAAATGCTACAGAACGCACTATCACAGATCTGGCAAGTGTATCAAATTTTGCATATGGCATCAAAATATATCTTTCCTCATAGCGGTGAAGGTATGGCAGCCCACAGAAAGGTCTGGAATGTTCGGAGGTGATGCCAAATATGTGGAATCTGCAACTACATCCAAAGGAAACCGAACAAACTTTGACAATGAACATGGCTTTCTGTCAAGTCGGTTACCATACCCACATGTAGCTCATCAAACTTTGAAATAGAAACTTTTGTAGTGATAATATGTCGTTCTATCCACCCATACAGATTTTGTTACCTGCCTCTGGTTACATTCGCAAATGGAGTAATATTTCATGTCATTTACGAACATGACAGACCATTTTGCAAGCCACTGTAAATGTGCTACCCCCGAGGAAGACAAATTCTTGTGGGATCTGTACAATTCGATACACTTGCCAAATCTATGTTGTTGGAAGAAGCTATATACTTAAATGAAGAACTATTTTGCACGTGACCTCAAAATCCATTACAATTCCTAGCAAGAAAACAAAGAAGTTCAACAAACAAATCTCCAGGCAGCCTTTTCAACCAACCAAAGCATCGAACACAGGGAGAACACCAACCAGAACATACTTGTTCTTTTTTTTTCCTCCTCTCTGAGTTTCTCTTGTATAACAAAGTTTTTTTTTTACTCAAAGCTCACGTCACATAAAACCAGTCTCTATTCTTTCATCTTCCCCTCAATCGCATCTCTAAATTGTCTTACATGTCCATGACTAAGAACATTAGAATGAAGGCACCCTAAAGCGCAACTCTTTGATGATAGAGAGAAATGGCAATAAGTATTTAAAATCAACGTTGGATGATCTTCCGTAGATTTTGTGTTGATTTGTTTTAATGACAGATGTTCTCGATATTTTCGCTTATTAATGCCAATATTTTTTAATATGTACGTTGAATAGTGACTACCGGCACGTATTAAAATTCCCATATCCGAGCAGATTCTCAAATCTGACATCTAATATATGCACGATATTAAAGAGGGACATGACGTCAAGGCCTCTGTGGGTGACACGTTCGTGAACTATGCTAAAGTTTTTATGAAAACTAAAACAGCACAAGCAAAAAAAAAAAAAAAACTCTATTTTCGCAAATTCAAAATGCAGGCAAAAAGAAATTAACAAATCCCATAATATTCACCTGTCTATTCATTTTAATGGGAGATGTCCTCGATCTTTCAAGTTATTAAAGCCCATCTTTTCAAACTTGTCTGGTCGGTTCTGACTTTTGAAAGCATATTTAATGTGTATTGGGAAGCGCAGAAGGTAGCGGGGATGGAGCCCTATGTAACAGACATTACTACTATTTTTCTGTGTTTTTGTCCACGAGCGTATGTAAAACGTACGTAAAGAAAAGTAATTCGAGAATGATAATTTTTTTGGACATGAGCCCTTGAAATTCAAATAGTCTGCAAGTCCGATTGTCAATTTGTATATCGTGGAACTCTCCATGCTATTTGTAGGATACGAAACAACAGAAGCCCAATTTAGAGCCCGCCACCTCGAGAACCCGCGATCCAAAAAATGCTTACTATTTTTTGTGTGTGTTTTTGTCCACCAGCGTATGTAAAACGTACGTAAAGTAAACTATTTCGAGAATGCTAATTTTTTTGGACATGAGGCCCTTAAAATTCAAATAGTATGCAAGTCCAATTGTCAATTTGTATATCGCAGAACTCTTCGATTGTCAATTTTCAGCCGGCCACCCCGAGAACCCGCGATGCAAAAACTGGCTAAGTATGGGATGAGGGATCTGTGCATGCTTTATATATCTACTTTATAAAATTACATATTTCATATGTTTAATTTATGTTGTCCAGGAAACCTATAATTTGATAAATTTCAATCTCTTCTTTCCAGGAGCCCTTCTTTTAAAGAAAACTATTTCGGGAATGCTATTGTATACACCGAACACAACCTGTCATAGTTCGATACAACGTATCCGCGAAGCCGCGTCCATAAAACTGGCTAAGTATGCAATCGAACGGCAGTCGGTCAGAATGATCGCGAAACTCTCCGTGCTTTTTGCAAGGCATGGAACAACAAAAGCCCAATTTTCAGCCGACCACCCTGAGAACCCGCGATCATTAACTTATGTTATCCAGGAAACCTAAAATTTGATAAATTGCATTATCTTCTGTCTAGGAGCCCTTCTTTTAAAGAAAACTAATTTGGGAAAGCTAATGTATACACCGAACACAACTTGTCATAGTTCGATAGAACCTATCCGCGAAGCCGCGTCCATAAAACTGGCTAAGTATGCAATTGAACGGCGGTCACTGGGAATGACCACAGAAATGCAAGAAACTATAGAGTTAGAAACACAGTTTACAAGAGGAAAATAAAAGGGAGAGAACAGCTATATTGCCCACACAGCAAAGGGTACTCTCATAACTATGAAACCATAGTAACACAGAATCCATGGAAAAAGCATCAGCAGCTATGAAATATACTTTGAGGCCGACAAACTCTGCTTCAACGCGTAAAAAATGCAATTTACATCGCCTACAATTTTTTAGTCTGTTATTTTATCTTAATAGTATTCTATGCAAACTACACTGCAAAAAAATGTAACCAGAGATCCAACCGCGGATGCAGCATCCCAACATTGCAAACCCTGGGCAAACAAGAACAAGCAGCAAATAAGAACCCAGCTAAGAAGCACCAAAAGGCCCAAGTGCAGGCGCAGGACCGGAACCCTGCAAAGTCAAATCAAGCAACAATAAACAGCATACAGTGGAGAAATAAGCAAGCAACAACCACTCCCCCAGGAACGATGTTGTTCCAATCACGATTGTAGAAACCCAAATGTGCAAACTGCAACAACACGAAAAGGCAAGCAAGAACAACAACAACATGCAAATAAGAAATCAGTGCCATGCAAAAAACAAGCATGGACTAATGAACCAGCAATGTCGCTGGAGCATATAAATTTTAAACGGAAGAAAATTTCTTGTAACAAGCCTATTAAGTAACCATTCAACACTACCAAGCCCGTTAGGTAAATATTTAAGTCTGTCAGAAATGCTCTGTAAACATTTAAGAAAAAAAATTCAATGTGGTAGGTCTCTGACATATCCCAAAAAAATTATTATATTTTTTGTAACAATAGTTCGAACACCAGAGAATGTATTGGAAGTCCAAACTTTGGATATGCCACCATATCAAACATTGCCATAAATTTACCTAGCATAAAATGCTAAACCAAACATTCGAATTAATGCTAGCAGTAATCCACCTTCGACGAATGCATAACAAAATATATGATTCAAAAAGACCATATACGATCAAATACTTTGGATATGCCAACATATATAACATTGGGAATAGCAAAGCCGGAAATAAGACCTCCAATCCCTTGTCCAATCAGATCATGACAAATATGGTACTTTTTTTTAGATAAAAATTGATGTTTTCAGTTCCCTGATTCCAACAATAGATAATATGAAAATATTTGTGATCAAAGGACAGATTAATATGAAGTCAACGATTTATAGATTGCTATAGTCCCTCTATACCTACGGCAAGGACTAATAAGAGTAAAATTATATATTTTTCATTATTTTTATAATGTTTTCTAAAATTTCTCTTTATTGTACCAATTGCATCAATAATAGTCTCTTAAATAAATAAATAAACTATGTTGTTCAAGAATTTGTAGTACTTTAATGGATTAAATGTAATGTCAAACTCCGATTTTAGACTATGTCATGCCATTTATCTTTGAATTATATTTTAGATGTTGAAATGTCCTTATATAATAATAAAATTATGTTGTTCAAGAATTTGTAGTAATTTGATGGATTAAATGTAATGTCAAACTCTAATTTTAGATTATGTCATGTAATTTATCTATGTCATGCAATTTATCTTTGGATCATATTTTAGATGTTGAGATGTCCTTTTTAGAGGAGTTTTTTTTTATCATATTCCATTTTTTGTTGATTTATTTTTGGACTCATTTAGTCTTGCATGTTTCTTAAGTTAGGTCTTATAAGACATCGTCCCGAAACAATTTATTCTTTGCATATTTGTTAGACTTAATTGAGACTATCCACCATTTTGACACTTTATCTAGCTCATATTTTCACATTTCATTTATCCTTATCGATTCATGTATTTTTGTTGTTGCTATGCAGAATAGATAATGTGTCACAGTGAGATCATGAAAACCAATAGAAATACATGAAGCAATCCTTTTTTCACCCATTATGAAATGCCAATCATGAAAAAAAGTGTATCTAGAAGGTAAAAGTTTTAGCAAGGATTGGGCATTGCTTCCTTTTTTCTTTGATGTGTTTTTTTCTTAACTTAATGGTCAAAGTTAGCATGAATTTTTCTCATTCTTCCTCCACTCAACCAATGATTTATTCACTTTTAATAACACATTATTCATTAAGTTCAAACACTTGTCTCATAACTTGCATTGCAACCAAGAGTACTAATGGTTCTAGGGAGATCCTCCTAGTTGTCTCCATGGTCGATGCATTTGGAGCCCAAACGTGTCATCTTTCTCCCCCTTTATCGATCTCTCCTATAGATTCAATGTGCATTCTCACTCATCTTTGACCAAGATTAGAACCTTCCATCTATGTTCCATCAAGTGCATTTTTTATTTACTTATTTTGCATTGGATAGATTCATGGATTTTCTTTCATGGTATATATTTTATTATTGTTTTTGTTATCGCGTGGTGTTTATTATTGTTGTTTATTACAGTCGTATACTTGTGAAATTATAGAAAACATTAATTTTCTCTTAACACTTCCCCAAGTTGTAAACCACAAGATTACTTAATGTGTTCCACATGTGAACAATAAAATCTAGATTAGACATCATATCTTTCATGCAACACCTTACTATCCTCTCTTACATCCCCTATACATTTTTTGGTGATATCATTATTTACCCTTTAATGAAGCAAAGTCAACCATTTTTCTCATTAGAAACTAATGGGTCCTTAAATTGTCATTTTATTCATCATATTGCCTTAACCTTGATGCATTTGCCTCATGAACTCAATCCCTTCCTAGACATTATTACTTTTGAATGACCAAACTGGATTATTTTGATTTATGCTTATTTAAATGAATAAGGTTTGCTTAATCTCAAATTAATGTAATATATGCCTAGTATCTAAAGTGTTTTCTAGATTAATTTTGTGATTTGCATTACATAAACTAATATTGTTTTGCAAGCAAGAAGAAGGAATTCTAGGTAAATATCATATCAAAAGGAAGTTTGACCCTCACGTTATTGACCCTCTTCAATTGTTCATCACATATCAATTAGTTGAGATGGTGAGAAGTCAAAGGGATTGTGTCCCCTCATCATTGAAGAGAGACCTTCAAGACTGCCAACATTAGGAGGCAATAATAAACTCCTTTAGCAGTTCAACCTCCTTCAAAATTTTGTAATTCGAATTAGTAGAGGAGGGAAAATGATCCTCTTAACTCAACTATTTTGAAAAATAGACAATCAAGGGATATCACTCATTAATCAAGAATTTGATTGATTTGATTAGTTGTAACCCTTTGAATCATTTCAAGTGTATATAGAGGCTTAGTTGATAGAGTAAGCTAGTTAAGTTGTTATTATTTCACTTTCTATTTGACATTGTTAAATAATAGTTCAAACTGTGCTAGAGAGATAGAGTTATGTCTTCTTTGTTATATAACATTTTCTGAATAAGAAAGAGTGGGATTTACTGAATTTTTGTGTCTCTAAGAGTTTTTAAGGGTTCCAAAATCTCCCTTGGGTAAGGCCCACTCAAGGAAAGGTCATGGGAACCCTCCTTTCATTTCATTTTTTTCATTAGAATTATTGTTATGAATTTAACTAGACTTCTATAGAATATAGTATTTGTTTTTATGTCAATTTTGTACTTTCATTTCCAGCAATATTCTTGTTTTCATGTATCTCTATGATTTCCCTTGCTTCTTTACATTATAATGATCAATGGTTTGGAGTGGATCTTGTGAATCTATAACATGGTAAACTAATGCTATGAGGATTTATTTAATCTAGCAGCGTCACAGTGATCATTGATTCAAGGAACCTTTTCACTTTAATTAGCTTCTCATCTACTAGGCAATGGCCATGTCTCTACCTGACTTCTAACTTACTACAAGAAGAGATGGAAGTGAAATTCATTTCCTTAACCCATCGGAAGTGAATTAGGATGAGCTGACACATTTTTTCATTTGTCTTGTCACGGTATTAGTAGAGTTTAGATTAGATTAGACTCATGTAGTTTGCATATACATTTCCCAACACCTCATAAGTTTGCATATACATTTCCAACACCTCATAAGTTTGCAATTTAAGGTGAATATATGGAGATTGGTGTGTGTGTGTGTATATATATATTGCAATTATGTGGCCCAATAGAAACTCTTAGATATGAAAGAGTTAGGATAAGTCAAACCTCCAACTCTTTAGAAACCCTTAGCTAGTGAAGATAAGTCAACCATTGAAATATCTCCTTAGAAACCCTTAACTCATGAAGTGAAGATAAACATAAGTCTCCATACATACCCTTAGAAACAAATATAAGTAAACCCTCCATATATATCCACAAGAAACCCTAAGCCAATTAAGCAAGTCGACCCTCCATCTCCTTACAAACCCTTAACTAATGGTAGGACCACTTTGATCATTTCCTTTCCTTCATTACAAAAATCCACCATTACTATTTTAATTTTTCCTCCTATATTTATTGAGCTTTTCCTTCTCGGTCTTTC
>JZKD02S0004456.1:305157-317953 GCA_000966675.3 Picea glauca
CTATTTGTGTAAACATTTACTTGTGTTTGTTACTTCTGATATATATTAATTTATGCATGTGAATGACCAATGATAAATAAATACACTGCATAGTGTATACTTTGATCTAAAATAGAAGAGCAACCATACATTTTTCTAATTACACGGTTCTATAATTTCCTCAGAGTGAATTTTTCCTTCTAAATATTATTCTTTTTTATATAAAATACATCATAATTCTATTATAATATAGAATGACAATACATGCATTTTATACAAAAAAATGGTCATGAAAACAACTATCATGCACATATACTGCAATGTAAAAAAACTTGGTTTATCAAAAATTTCCATGTAGAGCATCAAAAATAAATTCATGATAATGTGCAATGCTCAATGTAGGAAGCAATAAAAACAAGTAACCATGCCAATAGGCCAAAGTGAATGGGAAGACCGAGAAGTTGGGAAAATCAAGATATTGTTGGTACCAAATCTACTATATGAGGGGAGTCTTTTCTTCGAGAGGAGACCCCCGTCCATCAACAATGAGCTCAAGGTCAACCACAAAGGACTACCATCCATCATTTCCCTACTTGGGTTCATCAAGGCACTCTAGTTTAGATATGGCTAGAGGAGCATTAGGAAAATTGTCAAACTAGGGTACCTCTAAGGCTATAACTCCACCTTTCTTAGTAGTGTCTAATTGCTTGACCTACCTTGTGTTGAGACTAAAGGCTCCCTAAAGCTCTGGAGTGTGCAGAGTGAGAAAATGAGTGCCCTTCAAGGGGCACTCCACTCATAGTATAACAAGAGTTGGTCCAATAATCCATTAGCACTCACTATATGCCATCTCCATTTCCACCTCAATGATGTACCTAAATCTGTTTATATAAATGGGCACAAATTCCTAAATATTATTCTTGAGATGAAGCACTCAAAAATATCAATACCAATAATCCCAATTGGTGTGTTTTCCCAACCACCATCATCCACTTCTTGAGATATATTTTGCCCTCTCCTTCTCATCCTTGCTTGCTTGTTATGTGTGTGTGTGTATTTAAAAACCCTAATATATAAACAATATAATTATTCTATACTAATTTTATAACACATTAATGTTGATCTTTACGTATCTAAAAGAATGTTATGCTGATCTAAAGGGAAGCTTCAATGATTTTATCAAATTTTAATTAAATCATAAATGTTAAAACATATCTAAAGCTATATCATGATACACACTTGAAAATACTATGAAAAATAGTCTTTTACATGTGTCAATGTCTTCATATATGCCTCTTTTATACATTGCATTGCATAGTAAATTTATTTGATCTCCTTTGATTGTTGTGCAAGCTTGTAGCAACAATTTTGAACAAACACCTACTTTTATCATTGAGGGAGAGGCTCACTTAATGGGGAATCAAGTACTAGTAATACAGATGACTTGTAGGGTGACATTATGTGAGTTCATTGCCCATGACAAGTACATATATATAGCACAAACATTTGTTTTAAGGGATGGAGTGTCTCAAGCAAGAGATAGAGCTTTGAATGGTATCTCTACTATCTATCTAGGTTTTTATAACAAGGTCAACATGGAAGCAATTTTATATCTTCAATAAATATTTCCTTGTTGAAAGGGAATGTCAATGGATACTATGATGGGCTTCGAATAAAATTGTTTACCTCAACAATGCATATGAGGACATCAAAGAATTGTAGCTTGCAAATGAGAATATATCCATGCAACTTGGTTTATTTCCATAGCAAACAAGATTTGTTTTCTCACCCTTCTTTAAAAAGCATTGAAAGACATTGAAGCATATATCCACCCTTTAAATGGAATGGAGGAATTGCATTCTAATGTTGAGCACCAAAATACATGGTTACTTGAGTATGAAGTTGATGCAAAGAAAACAGGTGTCAACATGATTCTATGTTAATTACTATGGAATGTAACTTCAATGAAACATACGTTCTTTAATTAAAATCTTTAAACTTTAATACTATGACATATTTGATACATTTTGCATTTAAATATTTGGTACATGGTGCCCTTAAGGGGGAATTAAATAATTTATTTTAGACCACATATTATTGTTTGATGCAAGTTGCCTTTTAAAGAGTGTACCTTTATTATTATTATTATTATATATAAGATAAGTCCATCCTCTTTACATGAAGAACCTAATCATTAATATCTTTTATCATTCCTTTAAAGAGTGGATCTTTAGTAATTTTTATATCTATAAACAAAAGATGCTTCCACCCTCTCCATTAAGCAAGTCTTCATCAATATTTTAACCAGTAACACTCTAATCAACTTTTCTTCAATCTATTTTTTAAATGTTTCTTTTACATCCTTTAGTATAATTTTCTATATAAAAACATATAGCATGCTTCTTGACTCTCTGCTATGTGAACCTAATCATTAATATCTCAAATTGTACCATCATAATTTAACACTTCCCTTATCATATTTCTCTGGAGTGTTTCTCTCAAAAAAATTAAATTAACTAAATTACATATAAATTATGTTTGAAACCATGGTTTAACACAGACATTTTCAAAATTTGTTATCATTTTTATCTTGCTACATAATATACATACCCTTAATTAAAATATTACCCAAAAGATTATCTTGCTACCTATTATACACAAATGCTTGAAGAGCTAGAAAAAAAATTACCCTGAATTAAAAATATTTGATATACTCTTCAACTCTAACCACTGTAGAGTCCATGATTGCTATTAAATTTGGCATCTCTAATGATTAAAAGGTACAGCATAATATGTATTGTCATTATTGACCTTTATTCTGTGCAAGTACTAGTTATTGGAATTTTCTTTTCTTTTCCAAGACATTTACCTTCTCTTGGGCCATGTCCCATGAACAATCATCATTGTTTGTAGTGATACTAAAATCTCTTAAATATAAACTTCGTCCCCTTCCAAGGACATACAAACAAGTCATTCAAGTCTTAAATTTAGCAATATTTTCGAGCCCTTTTGGACATTCTCCTGCATTGCAGACACATATTCTGCCCCTAGATCAAAATGTCCTCAACTCAATGCTCTTAGATCAAAAGAGGCAACAGCTAGCTACCACTATAAATGGCTCTCTAGAACAATTAACCCTTAGCTCAGAGTATAAAAACTAGTCATATTCAATGCAAAGTATAACCCACGTGATCTTACAAGCTTCACTGATGAGTTTTAATTATTCAAAAATTATCAAGGCTATAAATATTATTCATCAATTATACTCATTTCCCCAGACACATAAAAAAGACCCCATATGAGCTATATCCATAAAACTGCATATGAGCTATATGCATCACACGCGTCCTTTTGAAAAACTGGGAATTATAAATTCTAGCAAAACAAAATTCATCCATAAAAAGATGCACGAGGACATTTCACCAAATGTTTTGTATCTTTTGCTTTTAAGTGTTAATTTTGGCCAGATAGCAAGAAATTGTCTGCAACAATGTCAAGCCACAACCTAAAATATATTTGAAACATTACTAAAAGAAGAAATGATAATGCCTTGTTACAAGGAAAGAAATGAATGGCCTCCCTTGCACAAGTACTTTTTGTCTCCTCTCAGTTGGATCTAGCTCGGGTGGTTGAGAGGAGAAATATTGTCCTCCCCACCTGGGTTCAAATCCCGCTAATCACACATTCACTCTTCATGAGCCAATTGTTAATTAGGGCTCTTCGTGAGCTTATGAGGTAGAAGGTAGGATGAGAAATTACATGTTAATAAAAGTACTATTTTTGTCTCCATTAACCCCATATATATGGCTTTTCACTTTCTTTTACATACCAATGTGTCTACCACTTGTGCATGAGTGGGTCTACTAACGCTAAAGTTGTAATAAATTGTAAACTTCTTGCAAATACAAACCGAATCGGACTGGTATCAGGACATTAAAATATGAATCTAGGGTGATCAAAATTTACAAACATGGGCATACAAAATAAAGGACACGTGCTAGTCCTAACATGTGCAATATAAGGTAACAGAAATTGATAAACCTAATGGACAATTAATTAATGAACTTGTATTTAACAAAAATCACAATTACAACTGAATTCAAAAACAATGGTCATTGGTCAATGGGTTCCGGACTCTATTACAACATGAGCAATAGCTGTAGTGAAATTCAACTACCTGGAAACACGGATTCTGTAAATGAGCTCATTCTAAAACAAATGCTAGACACTGAATGAAAAAATAAAGAAGATGAGAATAAATATATAAGCTAGGCGTTCAATTTAAAACACAAAACCTAGATAGGTTTTCTTCTCCACCGAACAAAAATTGTTCCTAGTAACTCTCTCCCTATCCACATTCTTCCTTTGCTCAAGTACCCTTTTTCTTTTCTCAATTATAATTCGGTTTTGTCTGTGCACTATCTTATTCAGATGCTGGGGGTATGTCCAGCATTGCTCCAGCTTGAATTTGACCCCATCCTATCAATCGCCAATGCTTTTCTACTCGCCTGCTGAGTGCCATCTTTTCACCTTTACTTGTGCACACTGGAGAAGTAAGTTGGAGTTTGGCCAGGTCATTCTTCACAGCAAGCACCCGAGCTCCAGTTGACATTGAACCAATATTAAGCATCAAAACTTCTCCCTTGGCCAGCTTTGAAACTTTTCCCTGTTTTTCTGTACCCTTTGTTCTGACTCCCAGGAGGCGACGGAGGAGGAAAAAATTAACCTGGAAAAAACAAGGTACAAGATCAGTGCTCGACACTATCCGTTCATGTCATTTTGGAAATGTATACTTCAACAGCCTTAAAAAGAGCACCTCAAATTTGGAAGATTGATGATAAGCCAGCATGAAACTGCTGGAATCCAAGTAGGAACACAGGAAATCAAAGGAACAAAAAGGTTCGTGTTTACTAGCTAAGCTGTCAAATGTGTATTTTGAAAAAGTGTAGTAGAAGACTAGTAAGGTTTAAAGCTTGCAATCATACATTAAGGTTTAAAGCTTGCAATCATACATTGACTAAGACAATGTATTTAGAAAGGGAGAGAGACACAGCACAAAATTATCAAACAATTTCTGGGCAGAAAAGATCATCTGATAATGAAACAGATAGACCATCTGATGACGGAATAGCCAAACCCAAGCATTTATACAAAGCCCAGAAGCAGAGACCTCTACTGTTCAAAAACACACGCAAGATGAAAATATCCAACATATTCAGGCAAGCTTATATACCCTGGAATCTCACGAAACTTGTCGAAATGTCATGGTAAACTATAACATAAAGGGTATCATTACTAAGTTAAACTTAGTATATTTTTATAACCACAAAGCTATACTCTAGCTCCACGCCCAGGTTTACAGTTGATAAATAACAAAAGAGATGACAGACCTGGTAAGATAATAAGCAGACAAATCAGACATGAGCAGATGTAGTTACAAGAACGCTAAGAATACTCATTATCCACAATCTAGACTGTCATATTTAAGCACCTTATGATAAATGTAAAATACACAGAAAAGCACAAGAAAGAATGTATTCACATGAACACTATCCATCAAGCCTGTGGACTGTTCAAAATATACCTCAAGTTCAACAAACACATCTGGTAGCTCTCCAATTTCTCCAAGGACTTGCCCCACAAGCCTGTCAGCACGTGTCAGTGTGGGATCTATTGTGGTACCCACACCAATAAGGCCTCCAGGAACAGCAAACTGCAACTCGTTTTGCTCGGCATAAAGCGAAATTATTCTTGAAAAGATGGGTGTACACTTGATGTTGCCACTCTCATCTTTGACAACAATGCCAGGACGAACTTCAATTTTTTGATTCACCTTCAACACACCCTGTAAAATGATAGACATAGAAATCAGTAGAGAGAAATATAGCAGCTCTTTTATGTCTTACAGAAGGGGTCTGCTGAGGCATAGTACACCAGACATATAAAACATTGACTGACATAAACATATTAATTGGGTATAATATGAAAAAAAGCATACCTTCAGTATACTTCCACCTGCAACACCTCCTTTTATTTCATCAACTTCAGCACCGGGCTTATTTACATCAAAAGATCTGATTACAATCATATTGGGTGGATCAACAAAATTACGCTCTGGAATGGGAATCTTGTTTGTTATGTATTCACAGACAACATCAATGTTGTATTTCAATTGTGCAGAAATTGGTACTACAGGTGCTCCATCAGCAATGGTACCCTAAAATCAAGGAAAATTTCCAATATATTAGAATCAAAAAACATGATAAACAACAGTAACAAATGTTTAGTTTCTATGTCTGTCGAGCTGTGGTCTAGTGGCAACTTGGAGCTGTTGTCGCGGCAATGACCCAAGTTCAAATCCTGGGAGGAATGCTCCTTCCTTGTGTGGGATTTGCTAGATGTGACTGTTCATAATATTGATGTAGCCTTCGGGGAGTTCATCATAATCGTACTGGCATGGTACCAGCAACCTCATTCTTCACTTTAAGTATGGGAGACTGGGACGAGGTTTACTTCTGGGTTTACCATCCGAACCAAATAAAAAAAAGGCAGGTTCCCAATTTTTTTTAAATGTTTGTTTTCTGTGGAAATCAAAACCACTACCACATATTAAGTATAAATGTAGTTCATCATACTAACAGAGCTTGACCAACCTGGATAAACTTCTGAATTGCCTCGTGCTGGTTGATAGCTACACTCTCCTGGATAAGATCAATTTTGTTTTGTAAAATAATTATATGTTTAAGACGCATGATTTCCACAGCAGCAAGATGCTCAGAAGTTTGAGGTTGAGGACAGCTCTCATTGCCAGCAATCAAAAGAAGCGCCCCATCCATGATAGCCGCACCATTGAGCATAGTAGCCATGAGAATATCATGACCCTGTTAGACAGTGATTGAGAAATGAGTGAATTATGAGTACAAAATTGATAATATAGTATGAAATATATAGAAACTCCAAATGGGAGAGTTTCAGAATAATAAAGATGCATGTAAAAATATACAATTGACTCCAATTCAAGTAAATGGTAACACATTTTGCTTTAAAATACCCTCCAAATCATTAAACTGATCTACGTCCTCACACACTGAAAAGAGCAAAGCAATATAAGGCGTTACGCTGTTTTTGTGTGACTACTGTACATCCATCGCTAGAAAACTTATGTTTAGAATTCTTAAAAATGAATTACAAGAAAAATTTAAGTACTTTTTCAACCAACTCTTCACCAGACAGTCAACAGAAGACCCTCACCGGACAATCAACAAATGACACATGTCTTAAAAGCTTCATGCGAGTGTTCTCAAATCCAGAAACCTCACACAGAGGACTGTCTTCCTTACCACTTCCATATGCCCTGCAAAGTACAATTACTTATGTCAGATCAGAGAAAGAAACACCTTAATATTCCTTACAATGCCCAAAATTAGCAGAAAATTGCATACCGTTAAAAAAAGAACAAGTTCGCCACTTCCTTTTACTAAGCCAATATCAATGAGAAACTATAAATGTTTTATATCCTGACTCTAAGTAGATTAGGAGATGAAGCCAAACCTAACCACCACAATTCCCGAGCTACTGTGTATCAAGCTTGGGATGAGACAATAAGGTATCAAGAATAAAAATTGCTACTCACCAAATCTTGCAAAACAATCATAACAATGAGAAATTACTGATTGAATTCTCCAAACAAATCAAATGAAATTTTCCCACAATAGTAAGAATCCTAGTTTTTTTTGTTTTTACATGTGGTTCACGGCACCAAAGACCAGTAGCTCGCTACGTCCATGGAAAACCCCCCTGAAATCTGCGAGAGAACATGGGGAGGCCAGGATTGGCAGGATATTGATTGTTCAACAACAGGAGCAGCATACTCAACAACAAGAGTATCTTGTAGACCCATTAAGGGCATCACATGTCACTTACAAGGAATTGAACCTGGGTGGGGAGGATAACAACCATTCCTCCCAACCACCCAAGCTACATCCAATGGACAGTAAGAATCCTAGTTAGATTCTCTTGAGACATCCCAATTCTATCTACAGAATGTCAGCTTATGTATCATCAACCTTCTGCAAGGATTATAAAAGAAACTATATGGGGCAAGATGCATCATCCTCACATAGGACAAAAAACTAGGTTCCGCATGTATCTCAGCAATTTCCAGAACTGGAAAATAGGGCAAAAAGTAATTAGTTCATAACTCCGGCAAATTCTGAATGGCATTAGACATACTGTGCTGATTTCTGAAGAACGAAGTCCAAGTTATCTTCTGTAGAGGTGCATGACGATCTGCCACTTGCTTTGGTCCTAGGAGACTATCCATAATCTTCACTCAGACAAAGAATGGGGGCACCGTGTTCAATAACTCTAGAGCCTGATATTTTTTAAGTTTGTGGACTAAAGATGTATTTATAAGTGAAAATTGTCTTGATACAATCCTTTTGTTTCAGCTTGGCAGTATCCTTCCACACAAATGTTCCATTTCAGTTTCATATTATCTTACCATACAAATTATTTCTTATTATTTCTTATTTGTTCCTTTTTATTATTTCTTATTATTTGTTCCTTTTTATTTCTTATTTCAGCTTCATATTACCATATGGATATTTCAAAAATAGCAAAGCTTACTGGGTTTAGCATAGTGGGAAAATGAAAATATTATGGACAACATTGAATAAAAAGGGCCAGGAAAACATAAGCCATATTTTGAGAAAAGAAAAAATGGAAAAAAAGATCAAATTGAATGAACATGTCTACTAGGCAGAAGCATTGTTGAGTGCAATGAAACAAAAGAGAATGTTCAGGGAGTAGACGGTGCAACCAATATGAAAAATGTATAATTAGATTGCAATGCAAAAATACTATTAAAATACCTTGAACAAAAACAGAAGAGAAAATCGCCTTACTTGTAACACATTGGTCGAGGACAGTGCTCATCTTCACATTTATATATTTTTGCATTGGCATATCCCAGTTTAATAGTGATGTTCCGCTCCAGTTCATTCTTGAAACGAACTGTCTGCATACAAAACCAAGAAAGCACACTCAAACAAAAGCTAAGTACATACAAAATAAGCTAAGAAGAATATCATGTGTACTTTTCCTTTACACTTTCAAGTGTCAATTTAGTGATTCAAAGAAGATAGATTGCACAACAACAGAAGAGAACGAAAAACAGAAAATGCAAGTATGCAACTTTTTGGGAAGTGCAAACTAAGCAATAAGAGTAAACACAGTTCACATCTTCTGTGAAACAAACTTGATAGCAAAATACATGATTAATCCAAAATAATGACTGCTATCCACTGTCAACTATCTCAACAAGTCTCCATACTAATAAATCATCACACAGCTGTCCAATATAGCATAAAAAGTTGCAGTGCCAATTAAAGCGAGATCCATGAATAAATAATACATCAAGGATATGAATTTACCTACACTAGCTCTCTAATACAAGTAGAAGTAACCACTCGTTACTTTCCCATAAATGCCAAAGAAAAAATTTATAAATAAAGACAGGCATATAACTAGTAGAGAAATATTATATTCAACCCAGCCCCTTTGCTGCTTGTAATTGTAGGCAATGTCTTGTGTAATTAAGTATAAAAAAAAAATTAAATCCAGTATGTGCACAAACTGATCACCATTAATATGTAAGCAGTATATAACATTCTACCTACTATAGACTTGTTAAACTTAAAACTCAAACCAGAACTGTCAGTAAAAACAGGTACAACATACAGGGGTGGCAAGTGCAGGGGGGATCGTTCTTGATCCCAGAGGAAATCAAGAAGACACCTTGGAATGGGGTCTAGGTAGAGCGTCAAATAATCAAGCAGAGACATTGGCCCTATTCCAGGGACTAAAGCTTATTGATGCAAGTTATATCAGAAACCTAATTGTTATCGGGGATTTGGCATTAGTTATCAAATTGCTTCATAGAGCCTCCTCTCCAAGTGATGGCAAACTCAAAAGAATTGTTAAGCGAATACGAAAGAAAGTTAGTAGGGTTGAAAGCGTCAAATATTTTCACATTCTAAGGGAGCTCAACAAAAAGGCAGATCATCTGGCCAACATGGCCTTTCAGCTGGATTGTGGCACCTTAAGAACAAAAAGTGGGGTATCAACCTCCCCCATCCCTTAAGCTTCAAACATAGTTATGTATTTGATTTGCATGAGAGACAAATGGCATGTTAAACAGCATGGGCGACTTAACCTTGAAACACTGCACAAAGCACACATTCAATATTCAATATGTAAAAGATCTTGACTGCACCAATGAAAGGAATGACTACTGATATATGTAGAATATGATTATATGAATGCCTTCATGTCATAATTCTGCATTGGGCCTTGTGATCTGCAATTCAGATCTGAAAAACATACAGAAAACTAAATGCGCAATGAAGAACAGAAATTAGATAGCGCGGAGACGAGAAAATAGAATATACACGAAAATGGAGACGAAGAATTAGAACAGAAAATAACCATCACATTTTCTTGAGTGAGAGAGGAGCACCTTCTATAAGCAAGGCAACTTTTTCCTTTTCGTTATTAGCCGATTACAATAGAAGTTGCAGCAACTAACTAAATGCTTACACCAGTAATTGCTAAAAGCACACTAAATGCTTGCAGCGGAAAGTGCTGAAGCGAACTACTGTCTACAATAGAAATATCTTAAACTAACTACAATACTAATTAAGGAGCGCTCCCTCATCCTAGGTGGCCAAAGAAGTGGGGTGCACTTCCTGGTGGCCCACCTTGATAATTATCAAATGCTACACCATTATCAAGGCTTAATGCAGAATTATGACATGAAGGCATTCATTAGCATTAAAAACCATAAAAGGAACTTTTATGAGGAAGCTTTAAGGTCTTGGCACAAAGGTGGGCATTATCTGTATCTTGTTCTTTATAGAATGCATAAAAAATTACTAAAAACTATACAAATAGAAATCCAACAGATTCTTTAAGTATCTTGGAAAAGTGCATAGTTGTTTCATGTTACGGTGTGCTTAGACATGTGTGGACAAATTTGAAACCTGGTGGACCACATCCCAACACGAAAAACAACATTAAACATCAGTAGATAAAGTAAGATAGGTATCAAGAATGCTACTACATTTCCAAAGAAGGTAAGATAAAAGAAGGTGAAGGCAGACATTACCTTCAGCGAGAATCTGATCTAGAAACAACATAGAAAGAGATAAATTTGGCTAATGGAAACATGCTCTTGCAACTAAATCTAAAATTCCCCAAATTAGATATGAAATGTGGCAATGATAATGGAAGTTAGATTTGACCAAATGGAGGAAAGCTGAGAAAATGTGGCATCACCATATCGAGCTTTAATATATAAAGAGTTGTAAAGAATATAAAAAGTGTGAACTTGTCCTTGCAACTAAAATAGACACAAAAAGAATCAGTATCAATCAAATCTAAACTTGGCCAGGTGGAAATAGAACCCATGAAAAAAGTTTTTGCTTCAAATTGGTCAACAAAACATCACTCAGTGCATTCCATACAAGCCTTTGAATGGACCTATTGTGAAATTGAAAAGCACAGAATGAAAGTTTACCTGGACCCCAGATATTGCTTTAACCACTGTTGATTTACCATGTGCCACATGCCCAATTGTACCTAAAGAAAGGTCATCATACTTCTCAGTGAGAACCTCATTTTGCGATTTGCATTTCTCTATGACAAAAATGGAAGAAAACACAAGAAAAAAACCACACAGGTACTCATCATAAAACTTCCGGGACCAATTTTAGGGCAAAGGAAAAAACAGTAAGTAAATAACATTTCAAAACTGAACTCAGTAGTTTGATTGATACAGGAGAAGTCTCTCGTAGAAGAGGACAGGCACTCACCTCACTTCTTTCAGGCACTGTCCTGTCCCAGGAGAAGTCTCTTGTAGAAGAGACAGACACTCACGTCACTTCTTTCAGGCACCTTCCTGTCCAAAATCCTTAGGGAAGAAGGCAGCTTCCCAGTGGTTTCTTCCAACTGGGGGTTGGAACGTGGAATGCAAGGAGGGGATTGCATATGACAAGACATTAGGGATTCCACTGGTGAAGGTAAGGAGGCTATTAACAATAACCTGAAGTCTATTGTGTTTTTCATTGTTTCTTGCTGCTTGTTTGTGTGCATTCCAGCCTTCATTTGCAAGGTTCTATGGCGCCACTTTGCAGGTCATGGAGAGAGCAATTCAGTATTGGTGACAGTATGGATTTTGCAGGCCAATTTCCCATTTTGTTTTCTTTTCTATTTCACGTGACAGCAACATTTGTCTAGCTGATTGCATGGACAGGACCTTTTCTGTGTGTATGTTGGGCTTGGGGTTGAGATAGAGTTCCCTGACAGCGTGGAGGGTATCAACTTCCTCTGCCGGTGGGCTGTGAACTTGCTCTGCTGGTTCGTGGGACAGCAACATCTAGTAGTTGGCTGTGCAATAATCCATGTGTTGCTGCCAGCAATCCTGCAAGGAAAGCGAGACATGGACAGAAAAGGGGTGGAGACAATGTTGCTAGGGCTTGTGGGTGTGGCTGCAGATATAAGGGGTCACATTTTAGAAATCCAGGTTCATCAGGGTGCAATAGTGCATTACATGTGAGTGTGTGAGTATAAATATGAAACATGTAAAAAATTAATAATTTATAAACAGAGCTAAGAATATGTAAAATGGTAGAACTTAAAACATAAAATATCATATGATTATTGATAAAATTCATCAGATAATGATTTATTTCATCATGTAACAAGATCAAGGATCCCAATATTATGAATTGTGACAAACATAATATAAGAAATCATT
>JZKD02S0004456.1:332469-353940 GCA_000966675.3 Picea glauca
TGAGTAGAATTGTAACTTTTTAGCTTGAACGGCAAAGACGTGCGCACACTCTCCCAGGTTGGGGAGAGGTCACGAGTTCTAACCTGACTACGAGTCCCTTGGGCTGCTGCTTTCCATCCCCATATCATCCACTATGTGGGGAAGTATCGAGGTGGGTTCCCAGCGGGTTAATTTCCATCGAAATAAAAAAAAAAAAAAAAAAAAGAAGAAGAAAAAGAATTGTAACTTTTCTTGGAACCTAGGTTTACCAACCTTTATAAGGTAAGAAGGAATATATTTTATAATTATATTCATTCTTTTTTAATAATAGTTTCTTTTTTAAGATACTACTTCTTCACTTCACTTCTATTTTGAATGGCAAATGAGGTGAATACTAATGATACTTTTGGCATTGATTAGTTATCAATCATCGATATTTCATTTATTTTTTTATTGCATTGATTTGTTTTATCCTAATTTTCTTCCTTTGTTTTACCTTTTTATTTTATTTTATTGCATTGATTTGTTTTATTTTTTTTTAAGGCTCTTATAAACTAAATTTATAAGAGTCTAAGTGAACTGACTTAATTATGTGAATTTGCAAAGTAAAATAGAAATATTTTTTTATGGGACATGAACTTTAGGAAACATGTAAAGAATGTTCGTAAAGTAAAAAAGGTGACTAAATAACTAATTTATGGATGGTATACAACTCATGCGGGGACGATAAAAGTGTATGCAACTCCTCGCATATGAAATCAATAAGTGCATGTGGTGGCAAAGTGAAGTCGTATGGACGACGACTTAGTTAATTAATTATTCGACATACATACGGATTAACATATGGCCACTGTATAGTGGAATTGGGTGGTTGGACTATATCAATTAATGTTATGATGTGTATGAACAATTTTTGTAGATTGAGGTATTAAATCCACAAAATTGGTCAAGTTTCGCCATGATGTCATATGGATAAACAATATCGTTTATTATTATATTGCAATAATAGTTTTACAATTATATCATTAATAAAGAGTAATTGAGAGACATTACAAGACTTGTTTACGAAAATACATTTGAAAGTGTTACTTACTAATGTTGTCTTAAGGAATTTGTTGAGACTTTCTACTATCAAAAGAAAGAGGAGTGAGGATAATGGATATTCCTACTTAATTTTTCTTTTAGGTTTGAAGAAAGGGGAGGTTGCTTCATTGATAAGAACAACGAAGGAGATCGGATTGGTGTAATTAGTGACCCATATAACAAATTGATGACAGAAGCCCAAATGGGTGAGGATTATCTTTAAGAAGTGTCAGCTTACTCTATCAAAAGATTTAAATAGGTCTATTTTTATAGTCATTACCCTTAAATTATTAATCTTTATCAAGTGGAGACCTCCTTAGGTAACCCCCACTGCCTTGTGGATTTTTCACCCTTCCAAGAAGCCATACTAGTCAGGGGAGATTTGTCAAGATAGAATCTCTTTCAATCTTCTTGAAACGATCTTTCAGATTATTTTGTAGATGTAGTTACACAGTGAGATAGGGTGGAAATTTTCATAGCAAGAGGGATTATCAACCTTAGGAATAAGTGTTATAAAAGTGGAGTTGAAGGTTGCCAAAGTTCTCCTAGTGGATCTTGAGGCCTTCGCTACTCTTCTAAGATCTTCTGCAATAAAACTATAGCAATCGAGAAAGAATTAAATAGGGGAGGCCATCTAGCCCATGAATTTTGTCCTTCTGGAATCTTTGGGGAGTTCTAAGGATCTCTTCTTTCCCCACCTCCACCATAAGTGCTCGATTGTCCTCTTGTTCAAAAAATCTTGTGAAGAAGCTAGATAAATGGAAAATTGTAGTAATGGTAGCCTAGGAGTCATATTTGAATAAGAATTTTAAGTACTTTACTCCTTTAGAAGCAATTTTTAGGAAGGTTGTTGCCCAAAATCCATCCTCTTTTGCAATCCTCCATATATAGTTTATGTTTTTCCTACATTTGGAAAATATGTGGAAAATTTTGATGTTATCATCTCCTACCTGAAGCCAAATTGCCCCGCTTTTCAAGCACCATTCTTTCTCTCTGTCTAGTAGTATTTTTCTTCTTTTGTTTTCAAGCAGACTTATATCATATTTATGATTTTTCATCAAAGAAACAAATCCATCCTTGGTGAAGTTGGTAGATAGAACTCTTCAGCTTCCTTTAAAATTTTGTCATCCTTCTCCTTTTTCTCCCTAAACCATTGGATTGACATTTTCTTGACCTTTTTCAAGTTTTGGTGGAATTAGATGGGCACTAATTCGTTAAGATAGTCATACAAAAGTTTCGAAGAATCTTCGATTTTTTGGACAAAGTCCTCTTCATTGATCCATTTAGGGTTCATCTTGAAGGGGTTGGGTAGCTTCCCTTGGGCAGGGGCCACCTCCAAGATCACTGGATTGTGACTGATTTCTCCTCTTGAGGAAACCCATTGACAGATTCTAAGTGCCTCTTTAAGGAAATCCTTTGCAACTAGAAAGTGATCCAACCTCTTTACTATTCTTGCCTCACCTATCCTCCTATTGGTCAAAGTTGGGGTGAGTTTTGTTGGTTCAATATCCAACAAACCTACCCTTTCTAGATTGTTTATGAATAAATCAAATAAACTACCCACCTGGGCTACTACCCTCTTAATCTCTAATGCACCGAGGGAGAAGTTTAGATCTCCTTCGATCACCAATAGCCCTTTGTGGATCCAAGGATCATTGAAGAACTTTTCCTAGTATTCCTTCCATTCAGAGTAAGGACAATAAATATTCCATCAAGTAATTTCTTTCCCCAAATTCGTAGAAAGAAGAGAATTCCCCAGCCCTAATGCAAAATCCCAATAATTAGAACAAGAGAATAATCATTTCTTCCACCTCATTGCAATTCCCCTAGATCTTCCTAAAGCGCCAATAAATATGAAATCCCACCCCCTTAATAGCTCAGATAAATCTTGAACTACCTTCTCCCCGTCTATCATGAGTTCTTGTATGAAAATGATAGAGGGATTACGGGTCTCAATTAACCTTATTATAGCCAAATTATTGGAGGAATTGGCCAATCCTTTATAGTTCAAGGTTAATAAGATCATTTGGAACCATCCCTAGGGGTATTTTCTCCAAGGGCCTCAATCAAATATTGTTGTCGTCTACTTCTAACTTTAGAATTTGCTTTCTTTTGAGCCAAAGAAAGGGATGATTTCCCACCTCTATGAATTGTTTTAGATCCTTTCTCTTCCAGGTCTCCCAATCCTCCCTCAATGCCTCTTGAGAAAATACATGGTCCCATATTCCTAGGTCCAAGGTTGTATTTGGTAGTCTCATGTGATTGGGAATCATAGTTTGATTCTAGGCCCAAAATATTATCAAGGAAGGGAATAGGGAAATCTAGGGGCTTTGGCTCGATGCAATGTGCCACCCCAATCCATCCAAAGGTATGAGAGGAGGGGGATGGAGGATAGAGATTCATGAAATTATAGGCAAGAAATATCCATATTGATTCGAGGATTTTTTCTCCAGTCCTACATCCTAAGACCCAAAAAGAAAGTGGCCATAAGAATTTCAAATTTAGTAGGAGGGGGAAAATATTACTTACCTAAGACAAGTGAGTGGTCATATTTTTGGAAATGACCCGAGGGATGCTCATGTTGTGTGACTTTTATCTCCTTTGTTGGTGTAGATGATGCCAAAATTTCTTCAAAGGAGAATTTCTATGGACCCTTAGAAGGATTGTTCTTTAGAGGATACTAGGTTGAGTCTTTTGCGTCTTGGGGAGCTTTTCAAACCCCAATTTTCCTTCTTAACTGAAGAGAGCAATCCTTATCCAAATGTCCATATTCATGGCACTAACCGCATTTAAAGGGGATCCATTCATATTTGAGGGCTTGGTAGAAGATTGTAGGGCCCTTTTGAATTATAATGGAATCAATCAATCATTTGGACAGGTCAAGTCCCACCAATATCCTAGCCATTCCCATATATCCATAGTCATGGAATGAGGTATCTATTTCATAGAAGAGGCCTAAAGAATTCCCAATTTCTTTAAAAACTTTCTCATACCACAGGATCAAAGGGAGCCTTAACATCCTTACCCAAACTGGAGTGAAGTTAAGGTGGGTTGAATGAGCATCAAAGCCTAGATGCCATTTCTTAAGATATAATGCATGCAAACCCCACTTCCACAACTCTCCTCCCAACCTACCCCTCAATATGAAATTGAGACCCCTCGATCCCTCAATCTATAAGTTTATGCTAGCTTCTCTACCTCCCTCTAAATCACCCCAAACCAGATAAAAAACTCATTAACAATTGAGATATCCTCACCACCTCCTCGTAATTAGCAAAAACTTTCCTCCCTCACATGTAACAACTTCCTCCAAAACAACCCCCTACAATAGCTTCCTTCATTCCCTTAATAAAACCCATTTCCCAATTAAAATATTGTTCTTTCAGTTGCATGGATGACTCCACTTGTCATCCTTTCAAATATCTCATGCACTAACCTGCCCTTTGGTCAATTTAATTATTTTTAATTAGTAGTGCACCTTTTATTGTTTGTTTGTTTTTATATTTCATAATAACTCATATATATATATATAGACGAGACATTACAATTTCCCCCTCGAAAAGGCCCATGAACATTGATCTCTTTCTAGATTATCGATATAAGGGTTTATATTATGTAGGTTCAGTAGTCTTGTTCTCTTAATTTGACAATTATTTGTCTTCTAATATTGCTCATATTTTACTATTTTTGTTGATTAAGTACACTACAAGTGGTATCGAAGCTCTTTCCTATGATAATATGAACCAAATATTTGGAGTTTTTTTTTAGGCTAGAGACATGTTCTCACATCTTTAAACCTAAAGATCTATCATTTAGTGAGTAAAATTGTTGCTAGGAAGCATACACACGGGGAATACAAATGGAGTCACATGAATGGATACCCTTGTACACATAGGTTGGTTCCCATGGAATAGTATTGCATTAGACGAAACATGTATATGGATTTGATCTTCCACATAACTTCAAGGTTCAAGTATATTGAAAACCCCTTAGGTGTGTCTAAAACCCTCCTTACATAAACCTATTTGTCATTTTTTCGCTACAATATATTGAGCATAACACTCAAAAGATCACTCTTATGTGCCAAGAATTGGATAATACAATTAAGGGCATAATCTATCCTTCGTAGCTAGTGTCATGAAAAAATGGTTGAGTACTATTGTTGGAAACCCTCAGGTATATGAAAGACCTATAGTTATTTACACTCCTTTGCTCTTAAGAACTTGAAAACCTCACCTCTATAGCACAACCATCCAAATTCCTACATAATTAGACTATTAGGAATTTGAGAATTTTGTCAATATAGTAACACTCGGGCAAGAGTAAATACTCCTATAGGAGTTAAAAAATAATAGTTTTGAGGCCTGCTTGGACCATTATCGGAGAACTATCTCAAACAAATCTTTGTGCAATGTTGATGGTATTGGTATAGCTCTTAGGTAACCTTTTCCATGGACCTAAGGGTCCCATGATTACCACTAGAAATATGACCATGGATACTAGGATCACCCAACTAGAAATTTGGGTCTCTATGATCAAAGATCGGGTCTTTAAAATCAATAACCTATAAGAACATGTCTCTAAGATCAACAACCTCCGAGAAGAGGTTTCTAAAACCAATGACTAACTATAGACCATCCTTGCATCACTATAAAAAAATGGGGCATTGGTAGGAGAGCTAGGGCTAAAAACTAACAATGAATCATCTGTAGGAGATGGGCATCACAGAAGGCCACCCTTTTAGGACAATCAACACCATATGTTGCACATGTTGCCCAAAGTAGATCTAAATAATTTCAATGGCTTTGACACAACAAGATGGGTTACCCAAATGGAACACCAATACTTTTCCCTCTAAGGTATTGATGATGACCTACCGAAACTCCATGTGGGTGTGTTATACTCGGATCAAGAAAATTTGTAGTGGAGGTAAAGGCATAAGAAGGCCTATGGGGGCTACATTTCCCAAGGCTAGTTTATGGAGCCATATATGCTTGATTTGAAACCAATATTCATTTTTTTAGGGAAGTTGACCAAGTTGTGCCAAACCAATATAGTTGAAGACTTAATTTCTTCTTTTGAGAAATTGGAAATCCACACAAAAGATATGACTAATACCTTTTTCCTTTTTCAAAGAATGTTTATCAATAGTCTAAAGGATGTGATTACAACACAAGTCCAAATGGCTCACCCCACTACTTGGTTGATAACTTCTCAACTAGCTAGAGAGGCAAACGTGGTGGTAACTACCCATACTAATTGACCCATTTTTTTTCCACAACAACATCTTCCTTTTGTGCCTCCTCCACCTCTTTCTAAAAACCCAAGGTTCCACAGTTACCTTGGGAAAGATCTTTTGAATGTCAACATCTAAGATTTTGCTATCATTATGATGTAAATTTTTTCAATAGGCATCAATGTAAGGAATTGTTTTCATAGATATGGTCCCATCCCACACACTTGAGTAAGTATTAGAGTAAACCACTATAGAGCTAGATATAACAAAGACTGCATCTCCTCCTCGTGAAAAACTACCAAAGAGCTTCCTTGCGAGGAACCCCAAATTTTCCTCCATGCTTTGTAGGGAATCACAACTCCCTAGACCTTGAAATTGGTCATGTACATCAAACACATAAATGTGGTTATCTTAGTTGACTACAATAGTACCCACAATTTCATCCATCATAGAGTATCAAAAGAAACACATTGTTATGTTCATACAATGCATGATTTCCAATTCATTCCATAGCCAATAGAGGTACTATGAAATGTGGTGGTAAGTTTGAAAAAGTGAAACTCCAAATGGGTGACTATCTCTCAAAATCTAGCATTTTTTCTATTGAAACGGGAAGTTGTGATGTAGTTCTAGATGCAAAATGACTATGAATGTTGAGCCATGTCACCATGTATTTCAAGGACTTATACATGAGCTTCACTACAAAGAGACATCAATACACTCTCCAAGGTCTTAAAGTAGGTTCTCTAGAAATCATCAGCTCATTGCATGGAAAAACTCTTGAAGGAGGGTCACTAAGGGATTATTACCCACTTCAATGCCATCCAAGTTCTAAATACATCCCTCTAGAAAGTGCATCTAAATTTGTAATTGGTCCTGCATAAACATAGCCAAGTCTTTGAAACAACACATGGCTTACCCCCCTCGTGCACCAAGCATGATCATGGCATTCCTCTACTTCCCAGAGTCTACCACATAATGTGTGCCCTTTTAAACATCCTTTTTCACAAAAAATGAAATGGAAAAGATAGTTTTAGAACCATTGGAGGTTGAAATCATCCACCTTAGCATGCGCCCCAACTCCTCGCCCGTCATCATGGTTTTGAAGAAAAAAGGTAATTGGTGCATGGACTTTCACACTCTCAACAAGTTGACAATTAAAGATACATTTCCCATTCCCATCATTGACAACTTATTAAATGAGCTTCACAGAGTACAATTCTTCTATAAACATGATCTTGGTTCTGGTTATAACCAAATTTGGATGAAGAAAGAAGACATTATGCATAGATGAAGGACATTATGATTTCCTAGTGATGTTATTTGATCTTTGCAATGCCCCGATCACTTTTCAAAGCCTCGTGAACAATCTTTTTCAACCCTTTTTGTGCAACTTTGTGCTAGTCTTCTTTGATGATATTCTTATATACAACAAAACTTGGGAGGCACATGTGGCACATGTGGATCAAGCATTGCAATTACTCTAGGACAATCGCTCATTCATCAAATGTTCAAAATGTGCTTGTAGCACTTCTAAAGTGGAATATTAGGTCATGTTGTTAGTAGAGAAGGAGTGTGTGTTGATCCCGAGAAAATTGAAGCAATGAAAGACTGGCCATGTCCAACTACATTGAAAAGATTACACGGTTTCCTTATTATTACGGGCTACTATAGAAAATTTGTGTATAGCTATGGTAAAATTGTTGCCCCATTAACATCCCTACTAAAAAAACATGCCTTTTTTTGAAATAGTGTAGCAGAGAGTGGCTTTTGGGCCTTAAAGGACACTATGAGTAATACACAAATCTTAGTAGTACCAAACTTCATGAAGACTTCCATCCTAGAATGTGATGTCTTAAGAAAAGGTATTGGAGTGGTGTTGACATGAGGGGCACCCATTGGAATCCACTAGTAAACAATTGTGTGATAGAAACTTGGGCATGTCTACCTACGAGAAATAATGATGGGAATCCTTCATGTAGTGAATATGTGGTATCCATACCTCATTGGGAATAATTTTCATATCAAGATAGACCATAGGAGTTCGAAGCAATTTTTAGAACAAATTTTATCTCCCCCTGAGAAACAAAAGGGGGCCACCAAGATGTTAGGATGTGATTATGAGATATCCTACAAGAAGGCAAGGACAACATAGTGGATGATTCCTTGTCATAAAAATAGGATAGGTACTTCTTTGATTTATCCTTATTGGTGCCATATTTGATTGCAGAGGTATGCCAAGAATGGATGACTCAAGTCAAGGTTGTTCAACTCATCCAATGGCTACAAAAGGATCCACACCCTCCTATACTCTATACCTGGCAGCACGACACCTTAAGATATGAAGAGCATATATTTTTGGTGCAAAAAATAGCTTTAAAACCATGAGTGCCAACATAATTGCATTCATCTCCCCATCACGGGTCACTCTAGCTTTCAAAAACATATGAAAGAACTAAGCATTCATTCTTTTGGGATGACATGATGAAGGGCATATGTACATCGATAGTTGAATGTGATACATACCAGATGAACAAGGGTGAAATAATGAAGAACCATAAGACATTACGACCTTCATCTCTCCCTATAATAATCTAGACTAAGATTCCATAGATTTTATGGTTGGCCTCTTTAAAACAATGAATAAATCAACATCATAGTGGTTGTTGATCTCCTTTTAAAATATGCTCACTTCTATGCCTTATAGCGCTAGTTTAGGCCATCCACAATGGCATGATTCTTCATGGATAATATTTATAAATTGCATGGCCTTCATAAGTCCATTGTGTCGAATAATGATCCTACCTTCACCATCAAATTCTAGCAATAGTTATTTAAATTATAGGGTACCCACCTAAAAAAAGCACAACCTATCATCCCTGAATAGATTGTCAAATAAAGGTGGTCAATAAATGCCTAGAGACTTATTTGAGATGTTTTGCATCAAACTTATAGGGCCAATAGGTTTAATGTCTCCCATTGGTGGTGGTACAATACCGCTTATCATGGTGCCACAAAAATGTTACCCAATGAGGTTGTTTATGGAAAAAACACCCTTTGTAGCACCGTACATCCTAGGCACATCCAAGGTTTAGGAAGTGGATATCAATATTAACGTTAGAGCTAAGATTCTCCAACACTTAAGACAATTTTGTCTTGGCTCAGAATGGTTCAAAGCAACAAGTAGATCAATAGTGCTCCTTTGCAAAAGGGGTTAAGTGTTTCTTTGTCTCCAACCCTATAAGAATACCTCTCTCAAGGACAAGGGCCACTAAAAACTAGCACCTAAGTTTTGTGGCCCTTGTCAAATCCTCTAATGCATTCGGCAAGATAAATATAGATTGGCTCTCCCTGCCCATCCCAAATTCCACCTAGTCTTTCATGTGTCCTGTTTGAAGAAAGTGATGGGAAGAATTGCAAAGTGTAGATTATCCTTCCTGAACTAGATGGAGATGCAAATTTTAAACCTTTGAAGTGAAACAATGTATATATATTCTTAAGAAAATAGAAAGAACAATGATGGCACGCACACAATATACATGGATTTACCTTGGAAACCCTTAATCAGGAAAATCAACAAACCTTAGAGTTGCACCTCTATCTTCTTCATTATATTAACTTCATCCATTCACAATACAATATATAGGTATTCTGTGGTATCTAAAACCCTAATCTGTTAACTCAAATTAGATTACAACCCTAGTCTCTTAACGTGGATTTGATTTACAATGGGCCAAAAAACCATTGGCTGAAAAGTACAAAACATGCCAAAAAGTGGACAAAAAGCAGCCCACATTTTTGGTCGGGGGATCCGCCCTTGAACCTCATATTTGGGGGCCTAGCTGACCCCCTCGACACACCCGACACATATGAACAATGAGTGGAGATAACCATGCAAAAAATATAACAAATTCCCAATAGAAGAGAGTTCCATTTAGTTACAACTAGAGGTTGTACTAGACAAAAGAGAGTGTTGAATATGCTAGCTCATTATACACGGAGTTGTGATATAGTGGAAGGATATGCAACTTGAAGATGCCACTTGGGATCCATCAACAATTTTACAATAGTTTCCACACCTCCAACCTTGAAAACAATGATGCTTTTGAAAGGGGAGGGCATGTTAGGGTCCTACCTTAACCTCCCTACTTTGGGGTAGTTAGAAATTAGTTAGTTAATGTACATAGCCATCCTCTTTGAATAAGTCCCACTAGGTAGTTGATGTGTGGTTATTAACGTAAAAAGGTTATCCTCAAGGAATAAGGTCCACTAGGTAGTTGGTATTTAATAATGTTGGGACCACTAGTAGTTAGGGTTTTGGTAGCAATAAACTATTTATAGAAGTAAGAAGCTATGTTATGGTTTGTCAAGTATTTTCATTGTATTGGAGTTCTACTCATTTGGAGGTTGTCCCCTTGAAGAGGCCCATGAACATTGCTCTTTTCCTAGATTACCAATATAAGGTTTTACATTCTCCAGGTTCAATACTATTATTTCTCCTATTTTACTTTGTGCAATTATATTTCTTCTAATATTTTCTCATAAGTTATTGTTTATGTTGATTAAGTACATTATAGATGGTGATAATTCACTCTCTAAGTCTTTTCAATCTTAAACTTCATTTTTCCCTAAAACAAGATATACTAGGAATATTTCATGTGCACAATACTTGTAATTTTCTTATGTTTCAACATATCTACAAAGGAACCCATAGTAAGTGGGAAAGTGACGATGACTCGTCAAAATTAAAGTAATTACAACTAGTTAAATATACCCTAGCCTATTATCCTACTTCTATAGTCACTGCTAGTAGTAAAGGAAATTGGCAAGACCACTATAGGAAACTATCATGCATTCCTCCAAACATTGGTACACAGACTCTTTCATAGTTTAGACTTGATAAAGTTCCAAGTTATGATGGTCAACACGTTGAGCCTAGCTTTCAAGTACGTTATAAAATTAGATACTCTAGAAGTAAAACAAAAGTAATCAATAAAACCATAACTAATGATATTAAGAAGAGACTCGTTAAACAAGACTTCAATAATGCATTTACCAACCTTGATGTCTAACATCCTTCCCATCCACATGGGATCCACCCTATATAATTCAACGACCTTTATGACACATTCACTCATACAATCGACGTGATTCAAGTATTTCCACAAAAGTATATTAGTATCACTCAAAACTTCACTTGCATTAGTTGGTTAATCTACATACTTATCATTGTTGTTCTCTGCATACTCAATTTTTA
Organism: Picea glauca; assembly: GCA_000966675.3. Taxonomy (NCBI): domain Eukaryota; kingdom Viridiplantae; phylum Streptophyta; class Pinopsida; order Pinales; family Pinaceae; genus Picea; species Picea glauca. Next base: position 344,025 of record JZKD02S0004456.1, read on the forward strand.
TCTATACTTACAGTAGAAACAAAAATTCATTGGACTTGTTAGATATAAATAAAAACTTACCTCTACATAGGACAAACTCACTTATCACATTAATGCTGCCACCTTTTTGTTATTTACTAGTCATCTAACTCTGAATATACATATACACAAATGGACAATAGGAAAATGCCAAGAAAATTATTTCTCATGCAAGATATGTAATAGGGTTGTATACCAAAAAAATCACCACTACAACACATTTGTCTTTCCTCGAACAAAATCTTATCAAGTATCTCCATCACTATGTAGCAAGTGAAACCATTTTTTAAATAAACATGCAAGAAGCATCTTTACATAAATTATTATACAAAATAAAAATTAAAATCCCCAACACTCGAGAGGAAAAAATAATAGGAAAAATAGAGAGCCCACAAAAATTATGATTTAAGAAAGAGAAACAACGTGTATACTCAATTTTGTAAAGTACCCACTAAGACAATGACATAGTTACATAGGACTCCAAAACCTTTCATGAAATTTCTTTTTAACATGTAAATTGACTGATACATGCCTCAATTTTTCATATAACATGACTCACAACATTCCAAAGAAATAAAAAGATCGCAGCACATTGTGACCATTGCAATAATATCTATGAAAAAACTTTTAACATTCCCTACTGAAGAAGCACTCTTGAAACTTTTACAAGATCACAATGTAGTATACGATGTCACAATGACTCCATTTAATTATAACCCAAACAAGGTGATCTTAAAAAAGAAAACCACGAAACTTTTACAAGATCATAATGCAATATACAATGTTACAAGGATTCCATTTAATTGTAACTTAAACAAGGTGAAAAGATAGGTGATCATGAATATAGCCTCACTTCATCTTAAAATTTAGAGAATTACTAAAAGAAAATAAACATGAGCATAACCTTATTTGAACTTGAAATTTAGAGCATTACTAAAAGAAAATGAACATAACCTTATTTGAACTTGAAATTTAGAGCATTGACATACAAATTGCCCTCATAGAATTGATATGCAAAATCACTTTGTGTTTTCCAAAATTTAATCCCTTTAAGGAACAATATTTTAGCCTTTTTCATTTAGGACAATATTCCAAAAACATGATTATATTTGGAGTTGCAAAACATAATTTAATTGGGTTAAAGAAACCAAACAAAAAAAGCCAAGATAAAGTATATACAAGCAAAATAATGTGGATTCTAAAAATCACAACCCTTCATCCAATTAATCTTTCATTTCAATTATAATGAACTACTACATCCAAAAAACATTCACTTTTTTATTTCATTCATGTAGTCATTTGGAATTACAAAATGGCCTCATAGAATTGGTATGGTATGCAAAATCACCTTGTATTTTCCAAAATTTTAATTCCCTTTGAGGAAGGGTATTTTAGCCTTTTCATTTAGGATAATATTCCAAGAAAGTGATAAACATAATTCAATTAGGGTGAAGAAACCCAAAAAAAAAGAAGATTGAGGTAGAATATTTACATGCCAAATAATGTGGTTTGCACAAATCACAACTCTTGATGCAATTAATCTCTCATTTCAATCAGAATGAAAATCATTCACTTGTTTATTTCATTCGTGTAGCTATTTGGAGGACTTGAAATTGGTTTCATAGTTCATTCATGTAGTCATTTGGAGGGCTTGCAATTTGCTTCATATAAGTGATGAAGGATTGTACTAGTTCTAATCAAATTCTTGATAAATGTAGTACTAAGAGGGCTTGCAATTTGCTTCATATAAGTGATGCAAGATTGTACTAGTCCTAATCAAATCCTTGATAAATGTAGTACTAAGAGGGCTTGCAATTTGCTTCATATAAGTGATGCAGGATTGTACAAGTCCTAATCAAATCCTTGATAAATGTAGTACTAAGAGGACTTGCAATTTGCTTCATATAAGTGATGCATGATTATACTATTCCTAATCAAATTTGCTTCATATAAGTGATGCAAGATTGTACTAGTCCTAATCAAATCCTTGATAATTGTAGTACTAAGAGATATTAAAACCTCAACATGCACAATCCCTTATCTCCCAATCATTTCAAGATTATATGATTGGGGAATTTTAATGCCTTTGTGTGCTATACTAATTATACTAGCTAGTCACCATGAGTTGATTTCTCTTTGAAAATGAAGGAAATATCATGATCTCAAAGATAAGATTCTACTTTCTCCCTAAATATGAAAATAACCATCTTGTCTTCAAATAACTTTGTAAAAGGTGCATGGTTCATATCTAAAATCGTCACTACTAAGATCCTACTTTCTCCCTAAATATGAAGATAGCCATCTTTTCTTCAAATAACTTTGTAAGAGATGCATGGTTCATATCTAACAACATCACTACTAGTCCAAATGACCTATACTTTGATTTTTTTTTTACAAAATCATCCCTTAAGCATGCAAAAGTAGCTAAAAACAATGTTGAAATGGATACATGACATGTTCTTTTGAGAGCCCATAAACAATGTGCTTACAAATTAGTTTATTCTAATATATGATCATTTTACAAGGACTCAAATTGATGAATAAAAGGGATTTAAAGTTTCATAGTATATTTAATCTAAGAGAAGGTTTTGATTTTAAAAGTAATATAATTGATTGGTATGATCTTTTTTCGTGTGAGGGATTATTTGGATATCTAAATATTAGATTACTTGAAATTAGGTTTATGCGAATAATGAGTGAGGATTCATATGTGCATATGTTTTTTTTCCAAAGAAATTTTCGTGGAGAATTGAAAGGATGCTTTCCTACACTAGTTGATGGTATCCCTAGTAAATGTGTTAGTATAAATTAGAGTGCATAATCTAGAGGAATTTGAACTAGACCCCTATTGACATGTAATTAGCCAAATGATGCCAACACTTAATTAGTCAAATGCTCAATGACATTGGTGACAATTGATTGAAGTAACTCCTTGGGATTTTTTTTGTGTGTGCATGGGTGTCTATGTACATTTTTTCCAAGGAAACTTAGGGGATGCTTCTCCATATTCATGGATGGCATCCCTACTAAACCTGTTGATATAGACCAATGCATCTCATCCAAGGGGATTGAAATCAAGTGCCTGGGTAGAAATAGCCAAATACCCAACAACATTGGTAACCAATTATGCTAACCCCTTATGCTAAAATATAAGAGGTGGTTTAAGCAATGAACAATGGGGTTTTAAGGTTATGACTTATTTGACACTAGATTCATACATAAGACTCTTCACATGGTTTAACAACATACTCTATAAAAATGTATATATCCTACATCCACTAAATTAGAATTTATAATTTTAAAGAGGAAACACATATTTTTAACAATTAAATGTATATATCCTACATCCACTAAATTAGAATTTATAATTTTAAAGAGGAAACACATATTTTTAACAATTAAATTTATTCAAATCATATTATTAGTCCCTGTCGTAGGCGTAGAGAGACTATAGTGATCGATAAATCGTTGACCTGGTATTAGATTGTGCATTGACCAGAAATATTTCCATATTGTCTATTGTTGGAACAAGGGAAGTGAAGACATCGATTTTAATATAATAAAAAGTATCATGTTTGTCAAGATCTGATTGGACAAAGGATTGGAGGTCTTATTGTAGCCTTCGCTATTCCCAATGTTAAATATCTTGACCTGTCCAAAGTAATTGGTAGTATATGGTCTTTTTGAATTATATATATTATGCATTGGTCGATGGTGGATTAATGTTAGCATTAGTTCAAATGTCTCCCTTAGCATTTTCTGTTGGGTAGAATACATTCTCTACCATATTACTATGTTTGATTTTTGCTTTATTGTTGCGTGCTTCGAGAGAACAGGTTTGCCATGCTGCATATTTTCTTAAATGCTTGCACAAGCCTACACCCTTCGACGGTCCTGATAGTCTTAACTGTTTACCTAACAGCTCTGGCAGTGTTAAATGATTATTGTACAGATGGGTTGCAATACAATTTCGTTCATAGTCGGCATCGCTGCTCGAGTGTTCGATCCTTGTTTGGTGCTTCATTCCATGGTTCTGGTTCTTGTTTGATTCAACTTTGCAAAGTTGAGGTCCTGCAATTGCAGTTCAAGCTCTTCGTGGTTATTCACTGGTTTGTTGTTTTTCAACTTTGCAAGCTGTTGGACCTGTTGTTGCGGTTTGCAGTTTTTGGGGTTGAGCTCTTGTCGTCCTTTGTTGACGGGTAAGTTTCCCTATTGTTGTTGTTTTTCAATGGTGGCAGTCTCACCATCTTTGTTTGTGCTCTTAGTTTTTGTTCCTGGAAAGCATGCATCTTGCATTGCAGAGGGATTTACGAAAAGTAGTTGGGAGCCATTAGAAGAGGGAACCATCGAGCGGGGTCAGTACGAAGGGTATGCTTTCATTCTGTGGGTCGGAACACTGCGTCTACCTGTTCTATTTCTGCTGAGTAAAGTTATTGTTTTATTTATTCCTCTGTTTTCTTCTCATCTGCTATGGGGACTAGGGGGGATTGAAGTTGAGAAGAAGAAGGTTCAAAGATACATAAGGGAATTGGTGCCCTGTTTTTTTTTTTTTTTTTTCCTATTTTGCTACCTTTTATTTTTTTCTCCTACTTTTCTCTGTTTTCAATAGAAAGTGAAACTATGTAGCAAATAGCTTCAAAGTGACAGTTGAAGAGATGAACGAGGTAATAGATGTTGAGTCGTACAAAATAGTTGCACAGTCCATTGTACATGACAACATTGACGTGGTTTTGCATAGCAATGCGCTTTTTAGATTGGATGCATTCTCGTATACTGTTGGGGATTGCCTTTTTGATACATTCTAGGTTCTATTGCATTTCCACTATTCGTCGACCGAGCTGCACAATGGATTGATAGATTATTTCTTGACCTATTTTAAAAATGGCAATGCCGAGGCTTTGCAGTCCTATGAATACGAATTGGAATCTGATTTTCTTCGACAGTTGCATGGAATACAAGATGTCACTATGTATTTTTCAAAAATGTGGTTGTCTGCATCTCCAGTTCTGCCTCCGCATGAGAGGGGACTTTGGGGAGATACATTTTGTATACAATGGTTGTCTAACTGGCTGAATATATCAGTTGCCATTTGGTCATTGACAAGAAAAACAAGATATCTACTATTCAATAAAACTGCATCTGACAATCCATATTGCATTTTGTTCCATGATGACAATGCCCTCAGTGGCCATTATGAACCACTGGTGTATAGAAAAATGCCCATATGCAATATAGAAGGTCCTTGTATCTACTTGTTCGTTATTTGCAAAGAACTTCAATCGTAATGCAAAGGGATTTTGCATGGCATAGATTGCCATGGTTTACAGCTGGCAACAAACATTGTGTCTAGCTGTGGAGATAGTCTGTTCAATGCAATTTGTTGTTTGGTACCAATAGAATTCGATGTTCAGTTGCTGTGACTTTACACTGTACAGTCCTTTTGCAATGCAATTATAGGCGACAACCAATAGGCTTTTAGGTGCTTGCATTAGCACCTTTGCCCATATCTCATAGAAAATATGCCGGCAATTGGAAGTTGGCAAGAATACCTTGTGAACATGGCACTTCCATATGAAAAAGGGTGTATGGAGGGTTGCAGATTCTGTTTGCAATGGTTGTCTGTCATATTTAGGGTTAATATCTAGGTGTGATTGCCCTTGCCAGATGCCACTGTCCATTCCTGGGTTATTGATTCAAATTTTGATCGAACAATTGACATCCTTTCATTGAAAACAGATACAACACATATCCATTATGAACCTTTGCTTGCACATATCGGTAGTTTAGGGTTGATTGTCCATGCCACCCAAACGACATCGAATTTGCATAGACGTGGAATGGTTTTTTGTGAAAATGAAAGTCCTCCCAGTTGCAATATGGGCAAACAGGTCTTGAACAAAAAAAACATGCGTAAAATTCATGACAGTTGTGATGAGGCCATAGACCGCTTAGACAAAAAACGTAGAGTAAGTTATCACAATTTGAAAAAAATTATTCATCAAATTCGCCCGACTTCTAATAAGGTCATAGAGGCCTTGAACAAAAAACGTAAAGTAGTTTCTCAGAAACTGGGTGAAAGTGAAATTCATCCCAGTTGCCACTAACTCATCCTGCCCTTGGGAAAGAAACGTAGACTAAGTTACCACAACTTGAAAAAGGTCATGCGTGAGAGAAAAAAATGCATTGCTACACTTCCTTTTAGAGAGAAACTCACATATCACAATGTAAAGAAATTTGTTTGTGCAGAACAAAGCATAAACAGGTGCGATTGCATATCCCAGAATGGTGATGCAACTGTACGACTTCGTGATCTACAAGCAACACCATGCAGTAGTAGCAATGAAAACCAGGAAACAATTTCTACGAATACTTCCCTGCGAAAGAAAAATGCAAGACAAAACTACATGAAACAAATGAAAGACACTCCTTCCATTGCATGTGCAATTTGTGAACAATTGAATTTTTCAAAAACAGTAAGTCTTTCACGCTTGATTTGCAAGTAGAATACCTTCGCTTGACAGCCCAGGATAAACCATTTTCCAGTGCGAAAGTTTGTCTTCCATGCAAACAATCGCTTGAAAATGGAAAACTGCCGCAGTTTGCAACCCTTGATCGAATAAGATGTAATACAACACTAGCAGATGTAAGTGCACTTATGGAACTCGAGGAGAGACTTGTGTCTCTACGAATTGCATTTGCCCAAATAAGACCTTGGGGCTATAAACGACCCCAGATGGGCTTAACAAGATCAATTATTAATGTGCCTGTTCAGCTAGATGTTGTGCAAAAAGCATTTCCACAATCTATTAACAATACAATTACAATCGTTGTGGCTCTGAAAAGACGCTTGCGATACAAAAATGCCTATCAGACAGGCAAAGTGCGTGTGCATGCTGTTATGAAAGCATTAAAGGAATTATGTTCCAGAGCCTTGTACAAAGAAGAGAACATTTGTATAAATGCCAACTGGAACAGTGTTCTCGCAGAAGAACATGGCAACTCTGCAGATACTCTTGAAAATCCTAGTGATTTTGATGCAAGTGATGAATCGGATAATGAAACAGCTACTGAAACATTGGTGCATGGATTCACTGATTCACAGTGCATTCGTGACTTGCAAGACAAAATTGTCGAAATTGCACCTGCCGAGGGGCAACGTCCACTTGGAATATTCAAGGACAAATTCGTTGAGGAAATGAACTTTCCAACACTCTTCTATGGAGATCCATGTGGCACTGATATTATAGAATGATTCAGTTATCATAAAATAGTCTGACGAGAGATGCTACATTCAAGCGGATGCTTCTCCTGTCACATAACAAATTTGTTTTTCAAGACAATGTGCATAATAATAGAGCAAGTTCTGTCTTGCATGTGGGTCCGAATAAGAAAAGGCCAGTTACAAGGAAGAAAGTTGTTCATGAAGGATGTGAAGTACAAATTTAACCTAGAAAAAATTCTGAAATCTGATATTGGATACATAGATTTCAAAAACATCTGCACCTCTCCTGACTATTTGCAACAAAACAAAAAAAATATTTTTGCAATGATCTGGAAATTAGGCCCGCCAACATTTTCCTTCACATTTACAAGTGCAGAGCACTACTAGGATCCATTGGTGGTTGCGGTATCCGACTTGCATAAGAACAAGAAATGTAAAAAAGGAACCGATACACTGGAAAATAGCGACATTGACTACCTCATAAGAAAAGACTCGATGACATGTACTTGTTACTATAGACATAGAATAAATGCTTTGAGACAACTGATATGCCATGATGAAATGTTTTTCGAAAAAATATCAGACTACTTTTTTGTCACTGAATTCCAGAATAGGGGAAATGAACATGACCACGCACTGTTGTGGATAGAGAATGCACCAGTGTATGGAGCCGATAACAATTCAGAGATCAAACAATTTGTGGATAAATACATAACATGCAACACAGATCATTTGGATCCAGAACTTGCGAAAGTCCATAGACATTACCATACAAGAAGTTGTAGAAAACGAAAAAACTCACATTGCAAATACAACTTTCTCGTGCCGCCAATGAGAGCTACAAGAATCATAGAGCTAGTTAGTGTAGAGGAAAATGTCGTTGTTGAGAAATCTAAATCCTTGTTCGCATTTCTAGAAGAAGGGGGATTTGACGAAATGATGAGCTTTGATGCCTTCTTGACACAGGTAAATCTTTCAGAAGATGAGTACATCCAAGCCATACAATGTACGCTTAGGCAACCAACACTTTTCCTTAAACAAAAACTCTCCCATATTTGGAACAACAGTTTCTCCAAGGATATGCCAGTTATGTGGAAAGCAAATACAGATGCGCAGTACGTGCTGAATGCATATGCTGCAGCATCATACTGTACATCGTATATGACGAAGATTGACAAATCTATGACAAGTGCATTCAGAAAAATACACAAAGAACATGAAATAAGTCATATTGATGCCATACAAATGATACACACACTTGGCAATACATTTCTTAATCTTCAACAAATGTCTGCTCAACAAGCAGTTCACATTGCACTTTCCTTGCCCCTCACTCGTAGTTCAAGAAAATGTGTCTTCATAAACCATCTCCACTTGAAAAACGCACATTTGTCCTTAAAACACCGGTTTTGCTGCAACAAGAGCCCGATAATTCAGAGGACGTGGTATGTCGCTCTATTATTGATTATTACATCCAGCATCCATCTCCTATTAGGCATATCTGATTAGCAGAATTCGTATCGCATTACAAAAAAAATGGTGCACCCATATCAAAAAGAAAAAAACCCTCTGTCATATGTCATACGATTTGTCAAATACAACAAACATTGTGACTACGAAAACTATTGTAGAGAAAAACTGTTGTTGTACGTTTCGTTCGATGAAAACAAAGAGACATTAATGCATAACTTATGTACATGGGAGGCTGCGTATGTTGCATCTGAGACTATGGTGTACATCAATGGAGCTAGATTTACCTACAATGTTAATCCAACACGGGGCGATCTAGAGGTTGCACTTAATGACCTAGAAAACTCTGCCTATCATGATGACACATTCAGAGCTCCAAAAACAACCAGAACTGCTTCCAAGTCCTATGACTTACAAGGAGATTTGCCTCATCCTCCAGTGGCTGGAAGTGAAAAACGTATCAATCTTGGTTTTCAAGTTACAAAACATCATTTCCTAATTGAAAACAATGAATACCACAGAATAAGACATCTGTTGAATTGTGAACAACAAACAATTGTAAAGGATATTGCTCTTAAAAAACGCTTGAACATGAACACTCCTGTGCACGTGTTCCTTACAGGCGGAGCAGGAACAGGCAAGACATTCACAGCAAAAGCGTTGTTCCAAATGCTTATACGAATCTATGATTCAAACAATTCCTCTGATCCTATGAAACCAAAGGGCCTAATAGTTTCATACACAGGAAAAGCTGCATACAATGCTGGTGGAACAACAATCCACTCTGCATTTTTAATGCCTTTTAACAAGTCACAGTTTCTTCCACTTAGCAAGGAAATGTTGGATACATTATCTAAGCTTTATGAGGAACTCCAACTTGTCTTTATAGATGAAGCATCTTTGATTAGGAGTCGGTTCTTGTATTCCATTGACAGTCGACTAAGAAGCATAAAACATGTGCATATGATATACTTTGGAAACATTGACATGATATTCTGTGGGGATCTTTACCAGGCACAACCCATCCAAGATTCTTTGATATTTGAACAACCAACGGTCAACATGGAAACAGTCACCCATGACTTCTGGATAGACAATATAAAATGCTTTGAGTTGCATACTACAATGCGCCAAACAGATGAAACATTCATTGCAATTCTGAATAGAATGCGCACCAACAACCAAACACATGATGACTTGACCCAT
>JZKD02S0004456.1:361703-447882 GCA_000966675.3 Picea glauca
TTGTCTATTGTTTTCCTCTGTTATTTTGTCATCTGCATGTCGACCTTTCATGCATTTGTCCATGGTTACTATAGTTATGCTGTCTACACTTTCCACAGTTGTAACGACCACCCTTACGAGACACAGTTTTGAACTCTTTTTGCGTTAGTAACAGTTTACACTTCAGTTATGAAGCGGTTCAGCTGGCTGAGCTGGTTTGCCCTCAGGGCAGCTCCGTTCATACAATGTTATAATATTCTATAAATTACTGTCTCATGTATATGACATAATTGTTAAATGTATATCACAACACTGTTTGGTGCAAAAAGTATATCACCGAACACCCTCGACATCAAAATCTTCATACAATGTTATAATATTGTATAAATTACTCAGTCTCATGTATATGACGGAATTGTTCGTTGCAAACTGTATATGACATAACTGTTAAATAAAATGAACCCACGACTTCGCCTACACGCGACTTTGTAATTGCTGGGTTGCATTCGTTATGTACCAAACATTAATAATTTTTGATAAATTTCAAATAAAACTAATTCATGAATACCACGTGTACTCCAACTTGCTACCCACACGTTTACTCCGCGTCCAGCGTGGCAGGGACTACGCTGCCATGCAACACTTGTTTGAGATATTAATCATTTATGGTCTAATTTGTTTAAAATACTAAATTTTTTTTTATGAAAATTTATACATTGAGATTTGTTGTCACTAGAAAACTTTATATCATTAGCAAAGACACGTGTTTTGAAAGAGGGGATTTCCAAATTTGAAACTATTCCAAAATCCAAAATGCCAAAAACTTTATATCATTAGTAAAGACACGTGTTTTGAAAGAAGAGATTTCTAAATTTGAAACTATTCCAAAATCCAAAATGCCAAAGGAAAGAAGTGGGAAAAACACACATAATTTGCTGAAACATACGAATATTGTAACAATATGCTAGCAACCCACCATGCCCTCTGCTCTGTGACGAGAAGCCTAACAATGGAAAAAACACACTTAATTTGCTGAAACATACTAATATTCTAACAATACGCTAGCCACCCACCATGCCCTCTGCTCCGAGATGAGAAGCGTAACGCAAAGAGTTTGCATCTCTACTGTTAGGCAAATTTCTACAGCAAATAAAACAACCATAAACATAAGCCGGGCAGAGTCTAATGAATATAATTATGCTTCTCTGTTGCAAATGTGCGAGGATGCCAAAGCGCTGGAAGAGGGCAAACAACTTCAGGCCCAAATGCTCAAATCCCGAGTTAATACACAACATTTTATGCAGGCCAAACTTGTGAGTATGTATGTCAAGTGCGGGAATTTGCCTTCTGCACGCCAACTGTTTGACAAGAGACCGGAACGAGACGTGTTGTTATGGAATGCAATGATCAGAGCGAGTGCCATGAGTGGGTTGTATGATGAGGTGCTATCACTTTATAACCAGATGCAATTGGCAGGTATGCAGCCTGACAATTGTACATTTCCTTGCACCTTGAAGGCATGCGGTCGCCTGTTAGCTCTGCAGGATGGAAAGAGAATCCATTGTCACATAATAAGGTATGGATTTCAGGCAGATGTTTTAGTAAGCAATACTCTTGTGGCTATGTATTCAAAATGTGGAACTGTAGCGGATGCACGTAAAGTGTTTGACAAAATGTCTCAAAGAGTCATTATCTCATGGAATGGAATGATTGCAGGTTATTCTCAGAATGGATGTTTTGGTAAGGCATTGGAACTGTTTTCTCAAATGAAACTGTCTGGTACAAAGCCAGATGCGGTAACAGTTACAAGTGTTCTTCCAGCATGTGCTCACTTAGATGCTTTGCAGCAGGGAAAAGATATCCACGACTACATAAAAAGAAGTGGATTTGACTCAGATGTATTTGTGAACAATGCTCTTATAGGGATGTATGCAAAGTGTAGGAGTATAGAGGATGCACGTCGTGTGTTTGACAACATATACAGTAAGGATGTCGTCTCCTGGAGTTCAATGATTGCAGGGTATGCACAGAATGGGCACGGTCAAGAGGCTTTGAAACTCCTCTGTGACATGGAACTTGAGGGATTGAAACCCAACTCGGTCACCATTGCGAGTGTTCTTCCCGCATGTGTTGACTTGGAAGCCCTCCAGCGAGGCAAAGAGATCCATGGTTACATAATCAGAAGAGCAATTGAGTCTGATGTTTTGGTGCAGAATGCCCTTTTAGACATGTATGCCAAATGTGGAAGTATGGAAGATGGACATAGAGTGTTTGTGAGGACGTCTCAAAGAGACGTTATCTCATGGAATGCTCTAATTGCGGGTTATATCAAGAATAGTCTTTGTGATGAAGCCTTAAAACTTTTTTCTCAAATGAAGAGAACAAGCATAAAGCCAAATGTGATCACATGGAGCTCAATCATTGCTGGGTATGCCCAGATTGAGAACGCTGATGAGGCCTTGAAACTATTTCAGGAAATGCAACAGGCAGGGCTTAAGCCCAATTCGGTAACCATTGCGACAGTTCTCCCAGCTTGTGCCCATTTTGCAGCTTTGCAACATGGGAAAGAGATCCATGGCTATGTAATTAGAAATGGCTTTGAATTCATTGTTTCTGTGGTCAATTCACTTATTGACATGTATGCTAAATCTGGGAATATAAACAATGCCCGTGATATCTTTAACAAAATGTCTGAAAGAGATGTGGTTTCATGGAATGCAATGATTGCAGGATATGGAATGCATGGGCTTGGCGAAGAAGCCCTCGCACTCTTTCACAAGATGCAACATGAAGGCATGAAGCCGGACCATATCACCTTTGTTGGTATTCTTTCTGCATGCAGTCATGCAGGGCTGGTAGATGAAGGCTGGGAATACTTTCATGGCATGATCCACGATTATAACATCAAGCCTAAGGTGGAGCACTATGCATGCATGGTTGACCTTCTTGGCCGTGCTGGACATCTTGATGATGCATATGAGTTTGTCAAAAAGATGCCATTAGAACCTGATGCTACTTTGTGGGGGGCCTTACTTGGTGCATGTAGAGTTCATTGTAAGGTAGAACTAGGGGAACATGTGGCAGAATGCCTTCTAGAGTTGAAGCCTAAGAATGCTGGATATTACATACTACTGTCAAACATCTATGCTTCTGCTGGCAGGTGGGATGCCATAGCCAAGGTGAGAACAATAATGAAAGACAGGGGATTGAAAAAGAAGCCAGGATGTAGTTGGATTGAGGTCAAGAATAAGGTTCATGTATTCTTTGTAGGTAACGAAATGTGCCCAGAGTTGGAAGAAATGCATGCAACATTTGAGAAATCGGCTATGCAAATGGAGGCAGGCTATGTGCCTAACACAAGGCATTGCACTGTATGATGTGGACTAGAAAGAAAAGGAAACATCCTTTCTTGCCATAGTGAGAAGCTGGCCATTGCTTTTGACTTCAATGAATACAAGTCCTAGTAGAGTTGTTTGGATTACCATGGACCTTTACGTGTGTGGTGATTGTCACACCTCGATTCAAAATTGGATCCGAGAAATGGTTAAATGCTGAAGCAGAAATCTCCTTGGTGATATACGAATCTGAATGAACCCAATGACTGTTTATCTGACAATGGACAAGATTGAGGGGGACACCTCCTATGAAATTCCATGTCTCTCCAGCTCAACCAAGTCCACACGTTGACACGCCATACATGCCAAGAAAAACATTGCCAGTCCTTTAAGTTCTCATTTCTATTAGAAGGAAGAAAGAAGGCAGATTACGGGTGTCAAGACTCGGTAAGACAGGTGGGCATTTGGGACGGGCCAATGCCAGTGAGTTGAAAACCACCATGAGCTGCCAATGAGGCCACTTTCGTGGGTTCACCTTGCATCTAAAGGAATCAGGGGCATCCAAAAATGAAAAAGGGGAACAGTACAATGGGAGGGCCAAAGGTCATAGGGCTTAAAAAGAAGGAGGAGAAGAAGAGTTGACTTGACCTGAGTAGTTATATGGAAGGGGCAGCTTATTCCTTAGCTCTGTTTGACAGCAGAGCAGTACCAGTCCTTCAAAACAGAGGGGCAATGTTGTAGAGATAAGACAGTCCTTTCTAGAGGGAGAGATTTTGTACTTCTATTATCCAAGAGAACCACAACGTTGGAATCGTCTGTATTTGAAGACATTGAATTTTCTTGCTGGAGTTTTCCTACAATGGTTTGCTTCAGGGTACTTTCCATATACAATGGTTTGAATGCTGCTCGTTGGTGATTCAATGCTTCTTTGTTGGCTGAAATCTCTGTGATACAGTTTTTTAATTTCTACTAATTCTAGAATTGTAGCATATCATGGTGACTGTAAAATACATAGAATCACACCTGCACAAGAGCACAGTTCTCTTATTGTCTGTAACATATTACTATTAAAGAACAAATCATGCAATGAAATCTGCCATATAGAGCACTATACTCATTTAAACGTAGCCAATAAGCCTGAAAAATAATGCATGTAAAGTTAAGTCATACCAGCGTTGATGCACCGGATCCCATCAGAACTCCGCAGTCAAGCGTGCTTGGGCTAGAGTAGTATTGGGATGGGTGACCTCCCGGGAAGTCCTAGTGTTGCACCCTCCATTCTATCCTCGAGGTTAGCTCAAGTGGTCATGAGCCAGATGTGATACTTCTCATCTCTCCCTCAATAGAGCATAGTCTCGTCATCGGCATGGAGATTTTATTTAGAGTATTAAAATCAGTTGTGATAAATGCTCCATTGGGCACCCAAGGTATTTTACAGATCATTTGGAAGTGGAGTATCTCTGGCCTGTAGAAGTTGTATTAAGTCAGCCATGGGTGAGACCTTGAAAAGAGACAGACTTCCAGACCTTGAAGCTTTTAATTAGTGGATTAAAGAAGATAATCAAATGTTGATGAAAGAGAATGAAGACCTACAATTCAAGCTTCAAACAGCAGAGGAATTTCTTGCTACTATGAAGGAGAAACTTGCAGTCTTGCAGAACTGATGCGCACAAGTAGCAAATGTTGCTTGGGAAAGTATGACACAAGCAGGAAAGAGGTATAAACAAGCCATGGAGATGTTGCAGGAAGAGCTGGCATCCTGGGACAAGTTGTTGTCCAGACTCCAAGAGGATGGTGAAGAAGTAGAGAAGAATGGAAGGTATGTTCATTCAAAGGAGGCCACTGTAAAGCAAGATCCCTGTACCATGACTGAGAAAAGCATCATACACTCTTCATTATTATGCCTTTTCCATTTCATTGAATCAATAAAAGGTTCTTTGGGTCAATTTGAATTGCATACCAAGGGAATAGGCTCTAACCTGCTGAATATTGTGGGCTTCAATGGCCAGGGTCTTGGTAAGAATGACAAAGGTATGAAGAAACCCTTGGAGGTTGAATCTAGGCCTCACCGAGAAAGGTCTTGGATACCTTGGTGGGATGAAGATGGAGGATGAATGTTCAAGGGCTTCCCAAGACGGTGCACATTTTAGTATACAAGAACGAAACTCACCTCTACAACAAAGCATAACTGTTACAAAGGTCATGAGGCAAATCACCTTTGTGAAGGCCAAAGAACTGAATTTATTGCAAATTCAAAGAAAGGGCAATCAACAGTGTATGTCAAAGGAGGAGGTAGCAGTCCACTCTAGCAAAAGCTCATACAAGCCTTAGAGTGGACAACCAAGTGATGTTCCAAGAACCTAAGACTCTACCAATGATTGGAAAACCAAGCAAGAGAGCCAACAAGTTTAGGGGTAGACCACAGAGGTATGGTTCGAATTATGTTTTTACTCATTTCCAATGCAACAAGAAAGAGCATAAAGAAACCCAATTTAGAAAGCCCACTCTGTGTTCTTTTTTGTGGCAAAAAAATTCACTTTTCTTCTTTATGCCGGTGGAAGCAATTCTTTACCAAAAACCTCAAGTGCTTCAAGAAGAAGAGGGATTGCTAGAGCCACCCATCAAACATAATGAGAGAAGATGCCTAAGAAGAAATCCAACAATACTAGAGAGGGCAATGGCAAAAACTATTGCGACCATTGTAAATGAGAGGGCATTGGAAGGAGAGGTGTTAGAAGTTCCAGTTGAGCTTCATCCAAGGAATTAGAAAGGAAAACCAACAAAGAGATGGATAGCCAAGATCAAAGGGAAATGAAGCGACTAAGTTGCACAATACAGGGAAATGGGTATGCGTTTCCGAAACAGAAACACGCTGGAAATATGACCCCCAAAAAAATTGGAAATGAGGAAACACAATAAATATATATATATATATTGAAACTTTGAAAAAAAAATTATGAATAAATGAGCAAGAACATATAAATGACAAGCAATGTTCCACCATTACTTATATTGGGATCCTCATCATTAGTATCACCCTTCGTGTCTTGTCTATGTTAATTTTCTCCTAACCCAACACTCGACAATTAATTCCAAATAAACTAATTTATTGAGTAAGAGCAAAGGTAGGTTTTTAACAAAACATTACAACAGAAGCAAAAATTGAAATCAAACACATCACACATGAAAGTTTATGGGTAAAAACCTCTAGAAAAACCTCAAAGGGAAAATTAGTATTGTGAGATGTTTATTATTATTAATCTGGGCTCTCATCCTCTGTTAGTGCCCCCCCCGAGGAAAATACAAATCAACAAATAGCCAAGCCTTACAAACCTCAAGATCAGTTCTTCGATCTTGCTGGTTGGCTGCTATCTCCCTTGTTGCCCTTTTGCTCCTTTCTTGAAACCTTGCCCTGCACACTTGGATGAAAGTCCTTCTCCACCCAATCAATGAGATCTCACTCTCTCACTCTGTGTGTGTGTGTGTGTGTCTACTGCTCTCACTTAGGTTGTCTTTTATAACCTTGAGTTTACCCTAAATCCAAAACCCTAGATCTCCAAAGGGATCAATGACTGAGATCTAATCTCGCGTTCACTTGAGATCGATGGCTAGGATTTAATTTAATTGCGAATGCCAAAAACCTTAGCATTTAGTTAAATTAAACTCACTTTATTATAATAAGACATTCACTTAAATAATTAACTTATAAAGTGAATTTCCTAAGGTTCATAAGAGTATTAATGTCTCCCACACGTTAGACACATTAACTCATGTGGGAGTACCTGTTTGATGCCACTAAAACATCAATATTCCCTCTTAGCGAGGAAGGTACTTCCACCACCCAGAGGTGGCTCTGTCTTCACTATCATATTCGCTAGCATTACTGCTCTCCAATCCACCCGATCGGTTACTCCCTCTGAATAGAAAGCTATCATTGCCATCTCGCTCAAACCCTTCTTTGAAAACTTGTTGCCTTTGAACATGTTCCTAGAAGCCTCCTGCTTTTGATCATTCTGCATGGCCATCTCGTACGATGACTCCTTCTTGACAGACTTGGAAGGTTGCTCCTTCCCACTTGAGCCTGAAGGTTGAGTCCCTTTGAGTTGCTCAACCTTTGGAGCTACCTGCTCCTTGTTCTTTGCCACTCTGCTGCTTTCAATTGCTCACATAGGCTGGCCCTTTATCTTGCTCTCTCTAACTCCAAGAACCACTGTTGTGTC
This sequence comes from Picea glauca, assembly GCA_000966675.3. Lineage (NCBI taxonomy): Eukaryota > Viridiplantae > Streptophyta > Pinopsida > Pinales > Pinaceae > Picea > Picea glauca. The sequence goes on from JZKD02S0004456.1 coordinate 369,238, forward strand.
TGAGCTAGATCCTCTGGGCTTGATCAATGCCTATCCATCCTGAAACGCTATTTCAAATCCCTTCTCAATTGCTGATACTGAGAGCACAATTCTTTTGAGTTTTGGCACCCATAGAACATTCATCACTCTTAACACACCTCCTGACTCCATCTGGAATGGCACTGTCCCAGTTCCCTTTACTACATGCTTAGTGCTCACACCAAGTTCCACATGCATGACTGAGTCTGACTCTGTGAAGCTCTCAAACAACTCTCGTGCTCCTGTCATATGACATGTGGCTCCGCTATCTAGCAGCCACACAGCAGTTGATATGGTGCTCGAGGAAGTCTGGGAAACAAATAACAACTCTTGTTCAAACTTCTTGGCAAACTCATCCACTTGAGCCTTTGTCGACGCAGCTACTTCTGGTTGCGTTCTGTTTCCGCCCTCTTCCTTTCTGGACGCTGTGAAGCATAGTGTCCCTTCTTATGACAGTTAAAACACTTCACCTTACTTAGGTCCTTCCTTGTGTCAGCTTGTGAAGATGAATCTCCACTTGTGTTCTTCCTGACCTTCCCCTTGCCCTTCTTTTCCTGACTGACAAGCGCAAGGTTCTCCTCATCACCATCCTTCTACAGGCCTCCCATAGCCTCTCAATGAGTCTTCTCCTGGATGCAATCATCCGACAATCGGTTGAAGTCCGAAAGCTTCTCTCGAGCACATATGCCTTCAATGAATGAAGTCCAAGGCTTGGTGAAACCATTCAAGGCCACCCTCACTAACTCCACATCTCATTGTCTCGCTGACTGCCCCCAACTAATCATGAACCTGAGTGATCCTGGTGAGTTAAGTGGTCACTGAATCAGTCTTGAACATCTTGGTGTTCTTGAGTCGGTCCCTCAATACCATCTTTCGGTTCTCATTATTACTTTGAAACAAATTTGTCAGAGTCGACAACATCGCATTGGTCGACTTTTTCTCAGATAGTTGAGGTACAAGATGATCCCTCACTAAATCTAAGATCATCCACATTGCCTTGGCTTCCCTTGCTTCATGCTTGGCCAACTCTGCAAGTTTTGTCGACGCGGTATTTGCACGACGTCCATTCTCCCTCGAGAGAAACATGATCCGTGCTTTCCATGGAGGAAAATTAGAGGCGCCCTCCAACTGGTCCTCATACCTCAAACCAGTTGTTGCCATCTCCAAGATTTGATCTTAACCCAAAAAACACAACACTGAAACTGCAATTTGCTGAAAAATATGTTCCTAGTCCTTCAGGCACAAAAACGAGAAGTTTTACTTCCTGCTTGGAACCCACTTCCCGCTGCCCGAATTATGCTGCTTGATGCCTTCTACTGCTGCCTGGGGCACCCTACGGTTTGCTTGAGTGCTACCTAAGCCCTTTTGGGCTGCCCGACAACTTCCTGGATCTGCTTGACGACTTCTTTGGCATGTGGCTGTCTTGTGTGGTAGCCCTGGTTGGCTGGCCGATGACCCCACTGGCCCTACTGGTGGTTGGTTGTGGCTGACAACTCCTTGCGGCCTGGATTTCTTGCTGGAAACTGCCTTTACAGACTACCGCGCCTTCGTCCTGGTTGGTGACTACCTATTTTTCCCCTGCGTCCGCCTCGCTGCCTCACTCGCGGCCGTTCTGCCATGTCTTGCAACACCCCATGCTACTCCCTTATGCCAGATCCGTCCACTACTACCTCTGTCGACTCTGTTGGTGGCTGCCGACATTAGCCCACACCTGAGCTTTCTCCTGCCACCTGTGTGTATCCTGCAGCTATTGCTTGCCGATTCCTCTGCAAGCGCTCACACCACCCACACGACGACTCCCTTGTTGCAGCGCAACCACACTTTAACGACCCCCTTGCGAATTTTCCCATGCCATTGTTCTACGGATCTCATCTCCTAGTGCCTGCCTCCAAGTTGTTGTTCCAATGGATCAACAAATCCACGCACCATACAAATCTATTCTGCGGTATCCGCAACGCGTGCGGTCGTACGACGTAAGGCGATTGCAGTTCGTACGACTCTGCCTTCTCTTTTTTTATTATTATTAATTTTACCCTGCAACCTGCAACCAAAATAAAAATTCTCTTGCGCTGCAAAATACATTTTGTGCAACCTAGATTCTCCTTTCAAAACCATGACTTTGATACCATGTTAATTTTCTCCTAACCCAACACCCAACAATTAATTCCAAATAAACTAATTTATTGAATAAGAGCATAATTGGGTTTTTAATGAAAAATTATAGCGGAAGAAAAACCTGAAACCAAACACATTGCACACGAAAATTTCTAGGTAAAAACCCTGAAAGGAAAACCAATACTGTGAGATGTTTATTATTATTAATTTGGGCTCCCGTCTTGGGATAATGGTCCACCCGAGGAAAATACAATCAACAAATAGACAAGCCTTACAAACCTCAAGATCAATCCTTCGATCTTGTTGATTGGCTGCTATCTCTCTTGTTACCCCTTTGCTCCTTTCATCAAACCCTGCCCTACACACTTGGATGAAAGTCCTTCTCCACCTAATCAATGGGATCTCACTCTCTAACTCTATGTGTGCATGTGTCTACTCCTCTCACATAGATTGTCTTTTATAACCTTGAGTTTACCCTAAATCCAAAACCCTGGATCTCCAAAGTGATCAATGACTAAGATCTAATCTCGCGTTCACTTGAGATCAATGGCTAGGATTTAATTTAATTACAAATGCCAAAAACCTTAGCACTTAATTAAATTAAACTCACTTTATTATAATAAGACATTCACTTAAATAATTAACTTATAAAGTGAATTTACTAAGGTTCATAGGAGTATTGTCTCCCACATGTTAGACACACTAATTCACGTGGGAGTACCTATCTGATGCTACTAAAACATCAATAGTCTAGCCTTTGCCTTTACCTCAATCCTCTAGGGACATCAATCTAACACCACCCAATTTTGATGAAACTACCTAATCCAAGCCTTGAAATATGGTAGAAAAAGCTTAGCATGCCTAATCAATGTTTTTGGTTTGAGTGAAGGATAGATTTTTGCTACCAAGGCCATGACATAGGGGTTCAACAATCAACACCGCCAACATCAGGGTACATAAGGGATTGGTGCTCTTGATTAAATGTCAATCCCATACACTCATACATGATTAAATCCATTGAAAATGTTGTGATCCTACCAATCCTAGAATCATGAAAACTATTAAGTCTACTAAATTTTGAATGGGATATGAAATTCTACTTTCTCATATGAAGTTTGATGAAGTTGGAACCACTCTCAAACATCCCAAAACGATTAATGGTAATGTTAAAAATTTAAGTAAAAATTGACATTACTTTACTTAACATTACCATTAATTGCCAATATTTTTGGTCAAACCTAGTAAGAAACTGAGTCAAACCAAGTAAAAATAGGCAGATTTAGTGTTGGAAACTCATGGTATAGATATTGGTATGGCTCATAAACACATTTCCGGCTATACGAAATGCATTTCCTACACACGGGACACATTCATACAGCTGTAAATGCATTTCAAGGCCATAGCACATGCATTTCCATGTTTCCATGCATAAACGTGCTTGGTCTGGCACTTGAAGTGGCATTTCCTGCAACATAGTGAAGCAATAAATGTACTAGCATGTCCAAAGGTAGTGGTGGGTGAAGAAGCTAAACTCTCCAAGAAAAAAAAAAAGTTGCCCTACCATAAGCAAAGATGTATGCCTATATCATTTCAGCTCCCACTTTGGAATCAAATCCTCCAAGGTTTTCTTCTTGAAAGAGGGACCACATCATTATTTCTGCATATTAACCTTTTTGGACTATTAGAGGCGACACTTGTGTTGGTGATTTGCATTAAGAGGTTTCTTAGAAATACTATATGATTTGGTGATGGGGGGTTGCAACCTTTCACACTAAGGAATCTAGAAAAAATTGTGTGTATGAGAGATTAATGATGATAGGTACTACACCACTTCTTTAGGGAGTTCTACCTACTCAAACTAAGGTATTTTTTACTATTTGAAATACTAGTGGAATTGTAGAAAATGTATAATAGCAATGGATGGACTTAAATATTGTTTGGTTTACCAATATTAATCTATATATAACTTTCAGCCAACAACATGGACCTATGTAACCCTGTTTCCATTCTTTTGGAGATCATGTGCATGATAACATTTTATCTATATAAGGGTCTGTGTAACCTTATTGTCATCCCTTGTCTTTTCCATGATAACATTTTTTAAATTAATATGTCACGTGATAAACAAAATGGTTCTATACCTGGTGGAATTTCAATTTACTACCCATAAACAAAAACACTATAGAACCCACAAAAAAAGCACATCACTCACAATTTCAAAGTTGAAAAACAATGTTGAGTTTGTGCAACACATCATGCGACACCACTTTCTGCTAGTTTTGACTCATCTCATAAACCATCATTCCATCAAAATTCATGGAAGCCACAAAGATTGATTACCATATGATTTGACATGCATATGATGAAAAAGAAGAAAATACAAGTACTCAATGTAAACCTGATTATAAAGTATTTAAAGGTCGCACTCATTAATTGACTCATGATGTGCTAGTTTCATTACTACCTTGAGTTTCACTTGGATTTGAGATTGTTTTATTATCTATTAACGGGGCCAACCACGAGAAGGTGGAATCTCATATAGCCCCTTTGCCCCCCTCATTTCTTCATACCCAATTTAATTATCAAACATTTCCTGTACACATCATAGTGGCAAAGAGGTGAAATTAAAATAAGAACATCATATATACCAGTCAATAATAACATAAAAGGTCATAAAATGTACTAATTATATGTCAATGCATTTCAATCCTATAGCACACTTATGTCTACTACCTTATTTCCTCCTTTTTTTGCTTCATCATGTCCATAATTCTAATGTTGTCATCTTCTTCTTGATGCTCTTCTTCTCTCGCTGGACTTTGTTGTTGAGAATGCAAAAGATGCCTATGTGCATGCAGTTGAGTAGAACCTACATCTAGAATAAAAAGAAACCATTTATAATTCACTTCGTTCATATTATATGAACATTAAAAATATAATTTATTTTGATGAAATGACCAATTTAGTATTGTTCATTATACCTATAAGTATTATGATTAGTACCTAGTGTAGTAGACACGATGGTACAATCAACCTCTACTAATCACCACCAACAAATTTAGTCAACTTCTAAGCACGACCCTTGGTGGCTTCCAACACTTTGTCTACTCTTTTCTATGTATCATTTTGATTATAACCTTCACTTTTTCTACACAAATCTAGTATGGTGAGCTTCTTCCTTTTGGTAAAGAGGGAAAGTTTTCTAATCATTTTGTGTAAATATCACAATTGTATGCAAGGTCTTTATAGAAGAGAATACTTTATTCATACCACATTACCTATTCTAGCTTATCAATTGGGTCTCCACCCATGTTATCAAATTTATTTGGCCAAAATTTTCAACAACCATATATGCTGATAGTTCTCTAAATTACTTGATACATGTCATTTGATATGGTTTCATATGTTTTTAATGCCTTGTTGTACACGGATACTCTAGGAATGCTAGTAAAATGAATGTTGAATAAGCTTCATACCCTAGTGATATAATGGTATCCAAATGCCTAGAAAGAGAGTTATGCCAATGATTTACATATGTTGAACAACCATTTATTTTTCAAAACCCTCAAGTGCTTGAGAAATAAGTAACCAAAAATATTGACAAATTAGGTGAAGTAGGATCTCAATGATAACCATTATTGACATGATGGCATGTCTTTTGGGTATTATGGCATGCCTTATTATTTGCCTAAATTTTGTGCATAGAAGGTAGGCTCAAAGTAGCACCCAACCAAAACAAAGACAAAATGATGAGGGTGAAATGCATAGCCAAGGACACCCTTTCTTACACCCATGACCACAAATAAAACAAAAAAAAATGCATATACACTTGCATGAAGTGCCATAGGCCATGTTTTGAAGTAAAATTTGATATCATGCAAGGGGAATACACATAGATCTCAATTCCAGGCCCTTAGTTTATATAAATGCATAACTAATGGCCATCGAAGGGAGTGAATCAACACCAAACAAACTTAGGGCTAAGAAAGAAATGACACCATACCTAAATAGGACTGTAGCTTGAGGAATTGACCTAAGTAAAGACCTAACAACAACTAGGTCAAGTTAAACAACAAATCCAACAACATAAATCACATGAAAATTAGGATGAGGAGAGGTGGTTTGGAAGTTCATGGAAACCCCATTGAAAATGATGCAAGACAACTATGCCCAAGAAATTGAAGGAATTTAGGAGGAAACATGTGGAGCTCCAAGTGACTAAACATTAAGTGAGATATTTATTACATCCAAACACAACGAATATACCACCTCTTCTCCCTCCATCTACAGCTCAAACTCAACATCAAGCAGTTATTGTGGACTCACTAATTTAGGTGGCATTTGGGTTCCCTGTTATGCTATGATTATGATATTGTGGTCCTCTATGGTCAATAATTGTTGCTTCTTGTCTCTTCTCCAAGCTATTTTGTCTCTTCTTTAAGTCTAGAGCCACCCTAGTAGTATGTGGGGTCACTCATTGGTGAGTCCTTCTCTTCTCTAGGTAGTGGGTCACTAGTTACTCGAGCTATGAGAATAGGCCACACAAGATTTTTGGGTGTTGTGGTATATATATATGGAATAAAGGTTAAATATGTTGGTGGTTAGAGGTTATAGCATGTAAATTTCAAAGACGTTGGGAGTTATAAATGTTATAGGTTAGGGGTTATATGTTTAGGTCTACAAGGGTTTAGAGTTAAGATTTAGGGGTAGAAAATTAATTAAAATTAACAAATCATAACAAAATCAAAGAAAAATCACATGGGTGGAAAGTAGATTCGATGTTGAATCCAACAATAATGGGTTTGACTGCAGACTAGTTATCTTTCATAGACTCTACTCCTTCCAAAGTTGAAGAAACTTGGAAAAAAAATTTGTTGGTATGTTTATGTAATGTTTGTAGGTTTTCGACCAAAATACTAATTCGGCTTGAGATTATTCTTACAAATTCTTTCCAAGGTGAACCTCCTTTTGGCTATAATATTTTGGATCTTGACATTATACATGAAAATTCTTCTCAGATTGTACTTGTAATCCACCCTTTGGATGGGTTAGATCAGATTATGATTACCATGTGATTTTATTATCATGTCGAGGCACAAAGGTGCAACTATTAGAGAATGCATTCTGGGGAGGCACATATGTTAGAGAATGTATTGTGGGGAGGGTCATATCAGATTATGATTACCATGTGATTTTATTATTATGGGGAGGCACATATGTTAGAGAATGCACTACAGGGAGGATCAAATTAGATTATGCATTAGGGGAAATATGTGGTCTAAAATGGGCCTCCTAAGGAAAATAATAAAATAATAAAACAAGAGTTGCGAATTTTCAAAGGGAAATGAAGAAAACTACTTTTTTAATCGTATTTTTGACTTATCTCCTTATAGGTTTACTCAAATTTCAAGTGTAGGCACTCGTTGGATGCACAATTAAATTTGGCATACAATGAGTACCTACTTTGTATACTTTTAATAGACCTGCAGTGAGATAAATTGGAAATACATGAAAAAAACGTGTTTCTTTTCGACATCCAATGAGTACCCACTTTGTATGCTTTTGATAAGCCCACAATGAGATAAACTGGAAATACATGAAAAAAAAAACGTGTTTCTTTTCGACATCCAATGAATACCCACTCTTCAAGAAACACATTTTCCCATGTATTTCTAGTTTATCTCACTATGGGCCTATCAAAAGTATGAAGAAACATGTTTTTTATTCCATGTATTACTAGTTTATGTCACTTTGGGCCTATCAAAAGAATGCAGAGTGGGTACTCATTGGATGTCGAATTTAATTATGCATCTAACAAGTGCTTACACTTAAAATTTGAGTAAACCTATGAGGAGATAAGTCGAAAATACAATTAAAGAAGTAATTTTCTTCATTTCCCTTTGAAAATTCACAACTCTTATTTTATTATTTTAACTATTATTTAAAAAATATAGTTTTCTTCGATTCCCTCCAAAAATATTTACCCTTATGGTTGATATCGTCATCTTGAATTGATCCGGATTATATTGAGAACGACATGAAGGCAGATATATAATAGAGATATAACAAGGAAATACATAGAGATATTACAAGGAACACAATAATACAATAAAACTTAGATTATATTAATGATGGTCTGGAATACAAAAGATTGTAAAATGCAAAGCACACAAGCTAGCTAGGATGGTGGTAGCTTATCTCCAAAGAGAAAGATGTGTCAGCTACACTCATTCGCAAGAAGTTGATTATAAAGAGGCTGAAAAAGGCCTTTTAAGATAAAGCTTCAATGAGAAAACCCAAACATCCAAAACCCTAACCCCAAAAAATGAAACACCAAAAAGTTTGTGGGCTATGATGTGGTTAGTTGATACGTCAACTTCCCGAGGGCGCAAATTTTGCATACGATCCCTATTTGAGGTGCTCGATACCTCGTCAGAAAGGTCTATCCGATGAGTACACATTTTGTTTGACCTAGCATCTACCTTTGGATACATGTTAGGCGTTGCCACGCCAAAAAAACGTCATTCACGTCCTCAAAACGAGCCTAGAAGTTTGGGAACTAAAAAACCGTAGAAAAATTGCCAAGATGTGGAACCATTCTGAATTAGTGGAATAGGTGGGTGACCACCAGTATCCACCTAGATCATTCCTCCTCCCTTAGGAAGCAATGGTCCCCATTGCGTCAAGTTCCTCCATCAGATGGGGAAACCTATGTTGAATCTGACTCTTGGTGAGCCACTTGCCCTGGTGAAGAATTTGCCCTGCTTTGATGGCTTGATGGAGTTGGATGTTCTATGGGTGGGTTCCACAACCTTGGTGATGGTGTAAGGCCTGTATCAGAGTGGGAAGAGCTTCTGATGGGGTCCTGTGAGTGCTCTTTTTGCAAATGGAACCATCCCTTATCTCCCACATGAAACTTGTGTAGTACCCGATGTTGAACATGGTGCTGCTTGTACTTAGTGTTGGCTTTTTGCAAAATATCATGAACTTTTTGTTGGATGTGTTGGATTCGCTCAAAAAATTTGGATGCTCTATCAACCTCGGTTTGAGCATGTGAGGACTCTTCTTGTGCAGTTGCAATGGGAAGATCTATGTCAATGGGGGCCAATGGTTGGAACCCAAGCACACCTAGAAAGGGACGCGACCAATAGATTTGTGGAGGGATATGTTGTAGGTATGTTGAACATAAGGAAGGCTCGCATCCCATGTGCATGCATATTTGGAATTGTACATCCACGGGATATGGAAAATCATCATATCGACTCCATATGTTTGTCCATTAAACTGTGGGTGGAACACAATCGATTTGGTCAGCTTGGTGTCCATCATTGACCATAGGCTGGACCAAAAAGTACTCAAGAAATTGTTGTCCCGATCTAAAATAATGGTTTGTAGAAGCCCAAAATGAACCCAAACACATACAAATAAGATCTTGGCAGTGGCCTCGACTGTGATGCTCTTCTTACACGGTGCCAAAACTACCATATTAGAGAATCGATCAACGACCACAAAGACATAGTCATTCCCATGCTTGGGTGAAGGCAGACCAGACATGTAATACATGAAGATGGACTCCCAAGGCTTATCTGGAGTAGACAGAGGGGTGTATAGCCCCTGTTTTTTGATGGTGGGTTTAGCAATGGCGCAAGCAATGTAGGATCTGATGTACTTGCAGACATCTTGTCGAAGCTTCAACCAATAAAAATGCTTTTTCATTACTACCACTATTTTTTCCACACCAAAGTGTCCTACCGCTCAACTGTAATGAGCTTCCCAAATAAGCTTTGCATGCTTTCTTGAAGGAACATAGAGATGGATTAGATGGCATAGCATCCCATCGTGGAGATGAAAGTATGGAACTTGTTTGCATGCGCTCAATGTTTGATAGGTAGCAAGAAAGTCAGAGTCACTATTGTATAATCGTATCCACTCGGACATCTCATGCCCACAAGAATTAAGAACTATGGTTAGCGCCACAACCAAGGGTCGATTGAGGCAGTCGACGACATGGTTGATGCTGCCCTTCTTGTACTTGATGTTCAAGCGAAATTGTTGCAGGTACGTGGACCACTTTTGATGACGATCATTTTGTAACTTTTCCTGTGTCTACATGATTTGCAAAGGCTTGTGATCAGTGTGGATGGTCGTTTCCTTCCCCATAATGTAATTCTTCCACTATCGACATGCCTATACAATGGAGTACATGTCTTTTTCATAGGTGGGGTATTTGTGAACAACATTAGATAGTGTTTCACTGTGAGATGCCCATGTTGAGTGAGGACTGCACCGATAGCATAATCTAAAGCATCTATCTCAATATCAAATGGATGTTGCAGGTCTGGCAAAATAAGGATTGGTGCTGAGCAGAGGTGGAATTTTGAATCCTCGAATGCTTTCTATTGGTATGTGACCCAAACAAACTTGGCCTTCGCTCCACCCTTGGTCACTTGGCTTAGGGTCGAAGTGATATGACAAAACCCCAACACAAACTTGCAGTAGAAGTTGGAGAGGCCCAAGAAGTTGCGGAGCTCAGTCAATGTCTACAGGGTCGACCAATCGTGGATGACTTGGATCTTGGATAGATCCGCATGCACACCCTGCTCATCCATGATGTATCCAAAATATTGGATTCTCTACATGTCAAAGGAACACTTCTCCAAATTGGCATATAACTTATGATGTCACAGGGTACCCAATACAATCTAAATGTGCTCCAAATGTTCTTCCCAAGTTTTGTTAAAGATGAGGATGTCATCGAGATATAGGACCACAAAGGAGTTTGTGAATGGCCACAATATATCATCCATCATCCACATGAATGTGGTTGGGGCATTAGTCAAGTTGAAAGGCATGACCAGTTACTCAAAGAGACCTTCTTTAGACTTGAAGGTTGTCTTCATACATCAATTTGTTCAATCGACACCTAGTGGTTGCTTGACTTTAGATCAATCTTACTGAAAAATTTGGCTCCCTTGAGTTGATCGAGAAGATCACCAATTTGGGGGATTGGGTACCAATTCTTGACTATGATATTTTTCAAGGCTATGTAATCAATACAAAGTCACCATGTCCCATCCTTCTTCTGTACTAGAACAATTGGGCTCCCGCAAGGTGAGGTGCTTGGTCTAATGTGGCCCTTCAGAATTAGTTCTTGGATATGGCATTTGATTTCTTCATTCTCCATAATAGAACACCTCTATACAACATTGTTAGGTAAAGGAGCATCGATTTTCAAATCAATTGAGTGCTTTACCTGGAAATGCAAAGACACCCTAGTAGGCGAGGCAAATATGTCTTTGTGCTCTTTTACTATCTCATCCACTTGTTGTTGTTGTGTAGAGAGGCCTTGTGCAGAGGTTTTGGCGGTTGCAATGACCTTTCGTTCACCTTTCAACCAGACCATAAAGAGGAAAAATCTCCCAGTCTAAGAGACCACCTTTATGCACTACTTCATGGATATCAAAGAGACCGCAATCATTGGGACTACCTCTAGTACCCTGTAGAGTTGACCTCCCAAAGTAATAATGACACTACGGGGCCTAGATTCATAAACAACATGATGCTTCCACATATATGGTTTCCCTAAAATAAAATCACAAACTTCAAGGGGGGCAACATCACACAATACCTCATCTTTGAAGGGTTTGATGTCGTAGTACAAGCGACATTACTAGCTGACATGAATGTCTCATCCCTGGCTGAGCCAACTAATGGTGTATGGTTGATGATGCAACATCACTTTTAGGTTCAACCTCTTGATGAACTCTGTTGAGATTAGGTTCTTCTGGATACCGTTGTCAACAATGATATGGAGGGGGGATCCCCTCCATCCACATCTATGAGTGGAAGAGGTGTTCCCCTTCTTCAGGCTCCTCTGGCTGGAATTTTGTGGTAGCAATGGTGACATTGGGTTCTGTGTAAATGATTCATTTTCCCTTATCCAGTTATGAATCAAAGTCTGAGTCGACATATGACTTTGAGGATTTTGTCTCAACCAACAATGACTATTTGGAGTGACATTCATCAGTGTTGTGCCAAGGGATTTTGTGGAACTCACACCACTTTCCAGTGTCCTTCTTCGACTTCTCTTTACCCTTCTTTGCTTGTGTCTTAGACTGGTTGTACTATGGCTAGCCATCTTTCCTCTGTCCTTTTCTCTCAGAGTTAGGGCCACCTTTACAGTGATTTTGTTGTGATGGGTTTGCAGAACTAAAATGTCGCTTATTCTTTTGCTTGAAGTTTTGCTCGATCTTGATAGCATATCAGTAAGCAACTCCCAATGACGATATGTCTAGGAACTCCATATATGTTTGGATGTACATATGTAGGCCATTGTGGTACTACATGACTAGGTGCCACTCAGATTCTTTAATACCTAGCTTCATGCACAAGGTATGGAAGATGTTGGTGTACTTTGGCACCGTCTGGTCTCTCTCCTGAGACAGAGTTGTCCATCTTGTGTACTGGTCATCATAGTTTCCAACAGGGTAGTATTTCTTCTTGAGGGCATAAAAAAAATCCACCCAAGTGGGTCATAGCCCAAAAATTGTAGACTCCTCTTCAACATGGCCCTCACAATAAGTCTCCCACCAATCTCTGACATGGGAAGGGATTTAAGGAGTGCGAATGTGATTATTTCACAGTTGGAAAAAATTTGGATAGAGAAATAACCCTCTAGCAAACTTATCCATTTTTCTAAAATGTCAGTGTCTATCTAGCCTTCAAATAAAGGAATATTAAAGTCAACTTGTACCTTAAAGGGCATCGCACCTCCGAAGTGACTGCTTGTAGAAGGTGCCTCCGTTGTTGTTGGCAACCGTTGAAGGATCTGGGTGAAATTATCCATCATCTCATTCCTCTATCGCACGAAGGCTTCCTCGAGAAACAATTTGATAGGATCTCTTGCTTTGTCATCTCTGTTTTCTTTTGCCATGGGAGGCTGCTTGGGCCAACTGGAGCATTCTTCCCCAATCTCAACTAGTTTGAGATCCAACTCTCAGTAGCCCGACCTCGTCGGGGACATGAATAGAGAAACAACAAAGATCAAATTTCTCTGATATTGCTTATCATGATTATATTGAGAATGACATGAAGGAAGAGATATAACAAGGAAATACACAAATATATTACAAGGAGCACAATTATACAATAAAACTCAAATTCTATTAATAACTATTTGGAATACAGAAAACTGTAAAATGCAAATCACACAAGCTAGCTAGAATGGTGGTAGCTTATCTCTGAAGAGAGAGATGTGTCGGCTACACTCATTAGCAAGAAGTTGGTTACAAAGAAGCCGAAAAAGGCCTTTTAACATAAAGCGTCAATGAGAAAACCCTAAACATCCAAAACCCTAACCCCATAAGATGAAATGCCAAAAGGTTTGTGGGCCCTGATGAGGTGAGTTGATATGTCAACTTCTTGAGGGCACAACTTTTGCATATGATCTTCATTTTGGGTGCTCGGTACCCAGTCAGAAAGGTCTAGTTGAGGAGTACACATTATGTTTGGCCTAACATCTACCTTTAGCCACTTGCTAGGCGTTGTCACATAAAAAATCGTTGTTTAGGGCCTCAAAATGACCCCAAAAGTTTGGGAACCAAAAAAACATAGAAAAACTACCAAGATGTGGAACCATTATGAATTAGTGGAACATGTGGGTGGCCACTAGTACCCACCTGGATCATGAATCTTATTGGTTCTTTTAAAGTTGATTTTGATAGTACATTTTTTGACTTGAGGCCCATTTTTTACCTCAAAATTCCCCTAATGATTACTATGTTATTTTATTATCATGGGGAGGCGTGGATGTTAGAGAATGTGCACTGTAAGGAGGTGCAGGTGTTAGATAATGCACTATGGAGAGGGTTGAATCAGATTGTGATTACCATGTGATTTTATTATCATGGGGAGGCAAAAATGTTTGAGAATGCACTGTGGGAAGGGTGGGATCAAATTATAATTACTGTGATTTATTATCATGGGGAGGTATGGATGTTAGATAATGCATTGTGGGGAGGGTGATATCACATTATGATTCCCATGTAACTTTATTATCATGGGGAGGCACAGATGTCAGAGTATGCACTCTTAGGAGGGTCCGATTAGATTATGATGACCACGTGGTTTTATTATTATGGGGAGGGGAGAATGTTAGAAAATGCACTTTTGGGGAGGCAAGGATGTTAGATAATGAACTATGGGGAGGGTCAGATTAGATTATGATTAATGTGCTATTACGGGGAGGCATGAATGTTAGAGAATGCATTATGGGGAGGATTAGATCAAATCATGATTACCATGTGCTTTTATTATCATGGGGAGATGTGCATGTAAGATAATTCATTATGGGGAGGCACAAATGTTAGAAAATGTGTTGTGGGGAGGATCAGATTAAATTATGGTTACCATGTGATTTTGTTATCATTGGGAGGTGTGGATGTTAAAAAATGCATTGTGGGGAGGGTTAGTACATATTATAATTACCATGTGATTGTATTATCATGGAAAGTCACATATGTTAGAGAATGCATTGTGGGGAGGATTAGATCAAATCATGATTATCATGTGCTTTTATTATCATGGGGAGATGTGCATGTAAGAGAATGCATTATGGGGAGGCATAGATGTTGTAAAATGTGTTGTGGGGAGGATCATATCAAATTGTGGTTACCATGTCATTTTGTTATCATTGGGAGGTGTGGATGTTAAAAAATTCATTGTGGGGAGGGTTAGTACATATTATAATTACCATGTGATTGTATTATCATGGAAATGCACATATGTTAGAGAATGCACTGTGGATAGGTGTAGACGTTAGAGAATGCATTGTGGAGAGATGTGGATGTTATAGAATGAACTGTCAAATAACATTGTGTTGTGCTAGACATCAACAACCCTCCATTTTCTTGTACATTCACCTGCAAAGCTTCTTCCAAGAAAATTGAGCCCCTTTTTGTCCTTCTCTGAAATCTCTTTGAATTGTGTTTTTCTTAATCATATTTTCTCCCACTCTAAGGATGCCACTTTGAGTTTCATATTTTGACTGAGTTTGCATCTTTCAACTTTGGGAACTTAAGCAAATTTTTTGAAGATAATCTCTCTTTTTTCGAACAAGTTAATGAAATCCCCTTTGATGTACACTGGAGGAGTTATCATAAACTTCCCCAGTGTACACTAGAGGAGTTATCTCCAATTGTTCTGGTAGCCACCGGGGAATTTCCCACGAACTTTGTCGAAACACTGAATCTGACATTGGAGAGCTTAATGCAAACTCCTTCAGTTCGACCGAAGGAGTTTGCACAAACTCCTTTAGTTTGTTCTTTTCTTCTCCTCTGCGACCACCAATGAACTTCATGTCAATCTCCCCGATTTTTATTGGAAATCTTACAACAAAGTCCTCTGGTGTAAACCAGAGGACTTCACATAAACATTATCGATTTAATCCTTTTCCACCCATTGGAATTTATTGCATTCAACGCCAAAAGTTATAAAAGTGTGCTCTCCCTCCCTTTTTGATCATTATCACCAAGTGCCCAAGAGAAAGAAAAAAAGGAAGATGCTAAGTGATGAAAGGATGATCCCAAAACTTCCTTACTTTCATCTAGTTAACACCTCAGACGTGGTGTATCTCTAGGTAATAAATCACCTATGCCCTTTTGTTTCACTATTTTATGTCGTTAGGGTCAGGGTTCCAAATTTCATAAGCGAAAGGTTTCCATCTCATATTAGTTAAACCTGCTACCTTGCCTGACTAGCGTCGTTTCCCCATCCCACCGACCATAACCTTTATTTCTCCACAACCCGAGCACCTAAAGCCATCCCTAGTGCGGTCATAACGACGAGATGCCCTCGATCCTACCAAAGTGTCCTTCAGTCCCAAATCACGTGCGACTAATCCTCCTCAAAACCTAACACTGGGCTTCAACTACCTCATATGTTAAGCTTGCAAAACCCTCTCCCTACAAAGGTTCCTCGACCCTTTATGCAACACGGTCCAAGTGCTAGTTTATATGTGTTACTTGATTGAAAGTTTGAGAAAGGTTAATCCATAACTCCTCGACCTTCCTTTCACCTGAGCCTCTAAGATTTTATTGAAAAAAATCTTATCTGATACCATTGAAGGGCTTAGCCCGTTTGAAAAATCCATGGATATCGGAGGATTTAACACGAAATCCTCCATCCCTTCGAAGAATTTCACACAAACCCTACCAGACCCTTCAGAGGAGTTAACACTAACTCTTTCGATTCATTAAAAGGATCGACACCCCATAAAGAAACTTAGCACCAAATCGCTTGATCACTTCGAAGAACTTGATATAAACTCCTCTGGTATTTATTGGAGGAGTGGGCACAAATGTCAACGGTCTGTTCAAATAACTTCCTATCAAATTACCTGGTACCACCAATATAAACTTCTCTGATGTGTTCGGAAATTCTCATATGAACTCTCCTGTTGCATACACTTGTCGACCAGAGCTCTTTTCTTCAACACCTTCGATCGATTTCGAAGATTGTCAAACAAACTTTTCAGGTTTACATCTTGCACCACCACAACCCTTCCCATAAACTTTCCCGGTGTACACCGATGCTTTTCAATTTAACTTCTCTGATATACTAAGTTACCCACCGACACAGTTAACATTAATTTGACTGAAAGCCATTGGAGTAGTTCGTACAAACTGCTCCAGTTTTAAACTTTCTTGATTTTTTTACTTGGATTTTATTTGACATCCACAATGCCTGCCATCATACTCTCATATTCATATGATGACATCCCACATAGCATCAACACAAGCAAATCCTCAGGTATTTTACATGGCTACCTAGATAGATTTATTTACATGCATGATCAATTGTTCATCAAACCATACCCATTATCATATTTGGATTTGTATTGCAATGATCCCATATTTGCTTTGTAAATTCAGATATGTCTCCGAGGAAGAAGGAAACTAGTAAACCACATGCGACCGAGGCCTCCGGAAGTGGCTACCCGATCGAAGATGAGCCAGACATTGCAAGGGTAGTGTATAATAACACTTCTAGATTCCTAGAAAAGGGAGAAGATGCACTTAGATGGGGAGATGTCTATCAGATGTTTAAAAAGCAAAACTTTACCACTAATGCAGAGTGTTGGAATACCGAGAGCGGTGGGGGGGGGGGGTAGTGAATCAATATTATACAATTTATTACCACTTTCAACCAAAATATATAATCATCAACAAATTTTCACTTATGTGTTCATTTAACATTTCATGAACATATAATCATAAGCAATACCATTCATCAATATCACATCAAATAACCACATGAACAATACACCAAAATTTATGTGGAAATCCAAATGGGAGAAAACCATGAAATTCTTTTTTATATATCAAAAAAATGCATTCATAGGAAGTGTTGAATTCCAAATTCTCCAACACCAACTGGAAGGAGGCTCTAACCCCTATTTACAGGCTCCAACCTGAAGGAAGCTACAACTCCTTCAATTATCCAGTTACAACTGAAAGGAGGCTCCAACCCCCTAGTTTAAAGGCTCCAACCTAAAGGAAGCTCCAACTTATTGTATTCTCTAGCTCCAACTAAAAGGAGGCTATGACCCCCTTTCCTTGCCTCGTCCTTCCACCCTGAAATATAATTATAGAAAAAACCTGACACTACCAATGATATTGTCACTGCCACTGTCATTGATACATCAATTTGTCATTCAACCTATCATTGTCCCTGTCACTGTCACTATCCATGTCACTATCATTGTCAGATCAACTTGTAACTGATCATCAACCTGTCATTGTCCATGTCACTGTCGCTATCACTGTCTCTGTCACTGTCAATGATATTGATAAATCAACTAGATCCACTCACATAGATCATATCAAAACATATGCCCAACATCAAGTATCCAAACCATTTTCCAAGATGTACCTCAAGCATGTATCATACCATGTACCATAAGATATGCTTCAAGTATATGTCAATATCACAAATATGTGCCTCTAACAATGAACCATAACATCTATAAACCAAGTACCAAGGATATGTCTCAAGCATGTATCAATGCAACCAGGTATCAAAAAATGCCTCCAAGACATTTCTTAAGCATGTGCCAAACCATCCATAATACAAGCCTCAACCAAACACATAAAAGGCATACCTTTACTCATGAAGAAAACCTGTAGCATATAATCTCAAACCAACCTGGTGCATATCTTCTTCAACAAACACAAGATATAACCTTCATTGAATTTGACTCAGCCTCGCTGGATAGAGACCAGTCAGTTGGAAGGGACTCATGGGATGAGTGTCGTACAACCTGCGGGTGTGCCTCGTGGGACACTTGTAGCTTGACCCGCGGGGATCAACTAAATTAGGGTTTTTAAAAACCCTTCACTCTCTGCAACTCCGAGACTTTCACACTCCTTTCTTCCTCATATTTGCTTCTTGAGATACACTTCGAAAAATATTTACCAAAATATCACTTGAAAGATAGATAAATAATGAACTTGTGTGTGTGAAAATGAGAGGCTCCTTGAAGTGTATTTATTATTTTTCAAGTGACTTATTTTTGTAACTTTAGGGTTGACCTATACTTTATATTATAACCATTTTACCCTTTAATTAATGACTTGTAACTTCTTGTTGTAACCGTTTAGGGGATCCTTAACCATTCTTCGGGGCTTCCAACTTCATGAGGGAATATCTCCTCAACTGCGAGGAACCACATGGCGTACCACCTACCATTGGAAATGACATGGCGAGGATTATCCAGCTATGGGGATTTTGAATATATTTGTAATGGTTTTCAACCTCATTTTTCTCAATCAAATTAGGGCCTCATGACCACACCTTTGGGTTACTTATAGACTTCTCCAAAGTGTCTTCCCATGAGGGCCATGCTTAAAGCTATGCCATAAGGGGATCACTTTGGAGAATTCTTTAATTATACCCTTTACTTCTAGAGGTTTCTAGACTTCCTCTAAGTTGACATCAATGACAATTAATTTTCCAACAATCCCCCCATTTGGCATTGATGGCAACACTCATGCTTCCCCTGTGACCAATGCTCCCCCTGTCTGCATGCTTTCTTATGGTGTAGCTTTAAGCATGGCCCTCACGGGAAGATAGTTTGAATTATACCCATTACTTCTAGAGGCTTCTAGACTTCCTCTAAAGTTGACATCAATGACAATAAATTTTCCAACAATCTCCCCCTTTATCATTGATGGCAACACTCATGCTCCCCCTGCGACCAATGCTCCCCATGTTTGCAAGCTTATGTTCTTCCTCCTTCTTTGACATCAATGGAAAAGGGTAACTCTCCCTGCCAATATGCTTTTGAACGTTCTCTCCTATTTTTGTTCTTTCTCTCTTTTGGTGCAATTTGTCCATTGGTGCTTCCCGATGATGTAAACTACTGACATATACAAAGCATTCATACTAAAATTCCTTTATCTTCTCTTCACAAATGATTTTTCTTACCTTGTCTTCTTTGCAAGAATGTCGTGGAGATCATTATGGAGCGAAAACTACTCCAAATTTATGTTGAATATACTCAGATGTCTCTCTTGGGAGAGGTTTGGTGAAGATGTCTGCAATCTATTCCTTTGTCACAATATTCTCTAACTTGATATTATTTTCTATAACCTGTTTCTGTAGAAAGTGAAACTTGATCATAATATGTTTGGTCTTGGAATGCATCACTAGATTCTTGGAGATACTTATAGCACTGGTATTGTCACGAAATATTGAAATATGCTCATCATACTTGTATATATTGTAGGGTTTGATTCATCCAAAGAACCTGAGTACAACACGCTGCTGTTACAATATATTCTGCTTCTGTTGTAGATAATGATACCGAGGATTTCTTCTTACTCAACCAGGATACCAAACAATCACCCAAATAGAAGGTTGCTCTGCTAGTACTTCTTTGATCATCAATGCTCTCTGCCCAATCTGCATCTACGTACATGACTATATTTATTTCATTTCCTTTTGGGTACCACAATCCAAACTATGTTGTTCCTTTTAGATATATAAAGATCCTCTTTACTGCTAGAACATGAGTTTCCTTTGGTGCTTCTTGAAATATTGCAACCTATCCAACTGCTTGCATTACATCTGGTCTTGAAGCTGTCACATAGAGTACACTGCCAATCATCGATCTACAGAGTCTCGGATTTACTTCCTTAGATTCATCATCTTTGCTCAACTTGCAACCAGTCACCATAGGAGTACTTACTAGTTTGCAATCTTCCATTCCAAACTTCTTCAACAATTATTTAATGTACTTGGTTTGGGAAATGAAAATGCCTTCATCCAGCTAAGATATCTGAACTCCCAAAAAGAATGTCAATTCACCAAGTAGTGATATTTCAAACTCATTTTGCATGTCTTGGGAAAACTTCTTACACATCTTGTCATCATCACTTGCAAAGATAATGTCATCCACATATACTTCAATAATAAGTATGTTGTTCCTATCAACCTTTACATAGAGATTGTTATCTGCATTACCCTTTCTAAATCCTTGTTGCTGCAAATACATGTCCAATATTGAATACCAGGCTCTAGGGGCTTCCTTGAGTCCATACATAGATTTCTTCAATATGCAAACATAATCTTCCCTTTCTAAGAGTAGGAATCCTTCCAGTTGTTCGATGTAGATTTTTTCTTCTAATTCCCATTTAGAAATGTTGATTTTACGTCCATATGATATGCTTTGATTCTCTTGGAACATGCATAGGCTAAGATTAGTATGATTGCTTCCATTCTAGAAACAAGGGAAAAGTTTCTTCAAAATCTACTCCTTCAACTTGAGCATATCCTTTTCAAACCAATCTTGCCTTGTTTCTGGTTACTTGTCCATATTTGCTTAGTTTGTTTCTGAACACCCATTTCTTACTAATCACATTTTTGTTCTTCGGTATTGGAACCAGATCCCATGTTTCATTCTTCTCTATTTGGTTCAATTCTTCTTCCATCGCCTTGACCCAATTTTCATCATTACTAGCTTTCTCAAAGCTATTGGCTATTGGGTTCAACTGTGGATAGTAGTGCAAGGTGTCTCTGGTCTGGTGTATGTAAGCTCTTATTTCCTCTGGTTTCTATTCTTGCATTTCTATCTCCAATAATCCATTCTGGTGTATGATTCCTCTGAATCCGACGGCTAGGTGTCCTGGAAGGTATATGAAATTCTTGTTGATCGTTTTCTTCTTGTTCTACTTCTGACTACTTCTCTTGTTGTTGTTGTTGTTGTTCTACCTCTTCTTCTTTTAGTTCTTCTCCTACTTCTTGTTCATTAGAATTTTTGCTTTCTTCTTTGATGTTCGACACATCTGCTTCATCAATCTTCACAATTATTCCTCCCACTATCTTGTTGAGTCTTATATTGTAACATTTGTATGCCTTGCTTTTGCTTGAGTATCCAACCAATATGCCTTTATCAACTCGATAATCGAATTTTCCAACTCTGTCATCTTCTCTTTTTATGTCTAGCATTTGCTTCCAAAAACTCTAAAATGCTTGACGTTTTTTGGTCTTCCCTTCCACAACTCATATGGATTTTTGTCATTGTTACTTCTGAGCATTCCTCTATTCTATATATGAGCGTTCATATGCATTGCTTGTACCCAAAAGACGTTTCTCAACTAGGAATCTTTCAACATTGTTCTGGCCATCTCTATTACCGTCTCGTTCTTCCTTTCAACTACTCAATTTTGTTGAGGTATCCTAGCCGCTAAGAATTTCCTATTTATTGCATGCTCTTCACAGGAATCCATGAATTCTTTTGATGTGAATTCACCTCCATTATCTGATCTCAAACATTTAATTCTCTAATACATTTCGTTTTCAACCATTTCCTTGAATATTCTAAAATGCTCGAATGCCTTTGAGTTCTTCTTGAGAAAACAAACTGCAATCATTCTTGTATAATCATCAATAAGTAGCATGAAGTATTGTTCACCATTCAGTCCTTTTGTTCTCAATGGTCCACATAGATCAGTGTGCACAATTTCAAAAGGATTTGTAGTAGAGTATTCCTTCGATCTAAATTCAATTCTTGTTTGTTTTCCATGTAGGCAATGCTTGCACATAATACTGGCTAGTTTTGAAATTTTAGGCATTTCTCTTACTGCTTCCTTTCTGCTAATTTTGACCAGATTGTCAAAGTTCATGTGACCCATTCTTCAATACCAAAACCAGCTTTCATTTTCCTTTCCCAAGCAACATCTTTCCTTTCCAATCTCATTTAAGATGTATATGTTGTTTGGATTCCTTACTGTTGTAGCCACCAATTTGAATGATCTTTCTTTCCTTATCTCAAACTTCTCCGAGTCAATTATAAGTCTATGTCCCTGATCACACATTTGACTGACGCTTAGCAGATTATGCTTCATATTTTCAACAAGTAGGAAATTTTCTGCCTTGGCATCCTTACTTCCAAGCTTGATTGTGCCTTTCCCTATGATTTTGGCTGAGTTTTCATTGCCGAACGAAATTAATCCATATCTTTCTTTCTTTAGAGTTATAAATATATTCTTGTCACCTGTTATATTCTTTGAACAACCACTGTCAACGTACCAATCACTTGTTCTGCTTTGGGCTTGCAGTGCAAGGGAACATTCATCAATGTTTAGGTTATCCTCCTTCCTTATCCAAATTATTGATGGTCCTTTTGCATGATTGTTGAAGTCTTGCTTTGGTTCCTTTGGAGGAACTATTAATCTGCAATCTATGACCATATGTCCAAAATTGTTGCATTTGTAGCATTCTACTTCATCTTCTAGTAATATAAAACTGTTATTATTTATGTTATATGCTTCATGAGACTTTTTGACATGATTAATTCTAGAGTGGCCTTCATACTTGTATTTGTTCTTAGTATAAGCTTTGCAATTTATAGCTTTGTGCCCAAAATTGTTACAAGAAAAACATGAACCAAGAATGATAGTTTGATACCTGGGAGATCTTATGAATGGTGTTGTTCTTCTATAGTTTTCTTCCTAATTTCTTTCCATGGGTGGCTGTTGATTTTGAACCCTTGGTATTCTAGATGGCGCCATACTTATGTAATCTTCTTCTTGAGTTATTTCAACTTCCTGATTATTCTCATTTGAAGGCCTGCATTCTCCCTTCTTGATGGATCCTCTAGTGACTTTTGCATAAGTCTTTTGTTTTGCTTCCTCTTTTGTAGTCATAGAGCTCGAACCCTTATCTATATATGTTTGGTTGTATTTTAGTTGGATTTATAACGATATGGCCTTTGAGCGTTGATGATTTCATCCAATATTTTGGTGTTGTTCTACTACATATCTCTTTTCTAAATTTCCTTCCTTGCTGAAACGATTTATGTTTCTAAGCTCTCATTCTCTTTTTGTTTTTCTTCCAACTGACATCTAAGTATTTATTCAATTCTCCTGGCTTCTTCAACTTGTACTTTTAGATTCATAATCATCTGTTGATCTTCTTCAGAGTTAGAACTTTGAGAACTTTCTTTCATCTTGAGTAATTCTCCCTTGAGTGGTTTCTTTTTCTTCCCTTCTTTCTTTAGTTCACTTAAGGCGGTGATTAGTTTTGTTTCAATATCTACCTCACCTTCTTCTTCATAATCCTCTTCATCGTTTTCAAAAGCCATAAAGAGTACATTTTCTGATTCATTGTCGCTATCATCATCCTCGTCTGATGAGGAATTGTTCTCCTTTGAGTAGAGACCTTTCTTGAAGAATTTATTTTTGTGTCTTCTCTTGTCTCCCCTTTTATATTTCTTTTCTTTCTTGGGAGATTCTTCTTCATCACTATCTAACTTCTTAGCATAAGGACATTTAGAAGAAAAATGACCAATTTTACCACAATTAAAACATATTAAGGGAAGCATACATTTGTACTTGTCGATTCCTCTCTTTAGCTTCCTTACTAAGTTGGTTATTTCTTCATCTTCATTTGAATCATCACTACAGTTGCAACTTGGCTTTGATTTTGGCTCCCATTTATTCTTCTTTGTCTTCTTGGATGCCTTGAACGTTGCTTCCTTCCTGGGTGGATTATCTTGCTATATCCTCATTTTATAGGCTATAACTATCCCATGTAACTTGTCCATACCCAATGGGGCAAGGTTTTCTCTTTCTTCTAGGGCCGAAATTTTAGGATCAAATCTCATTGGTAGAGACCTCTATACCTTTTGAACAATCACTAATGATTTAATTTCTTCTCCCAATCCTTTAATGCATTTACGATTTCATCAACTTGTATAAATTAAGTTGCAATATCTTCGTCTTCCTTCATCTTCAGTTGTTCAAACTCACGTCTATAAGTTTGAAGCTTGGCCCCTTTTACTTTAGCATATCCTTCTTAAATATTTTGAAGTTTGTCCCAAAGATCCTTTGCAGTGTCACAATGCATCACCTTCACACATACTTAATTAACTAGACTGCTCAGAATGGTGCCTTTAGCCTTTGAGTTGTTTTCACTAAGTTTCTTTCAATCCTTGTCAGTTGGGGGAGTGGCAAGTGTCGTGTATCCATCTAGTATTGATTGCCAGACATCAAATCCTTGTGCCTGTAAAAAGGTTTTCATGCTTTTATTCCAAAAGGCATAATTTTGACCATAAAACATTGGTACTCCAATCTTAGCGTACTCCATGATCTTCCTTCAAGTGACTAGACTGTTTTCTGAAGGACATGCTTTGATACCAATTGTTGGAATACTGAGAGGGGGGGTGAATCAATATTATGCATTTTATTACCACTTCCAACCAGAATATATAATTATCAACAATTTA
Source organism: Picea glauca (assembly GCA_000966675.3). Lineage (NCBI taxonomy): Eukaryota > Viridiplantae > Streptophyta > Pinopsida > Pinales > Pinaceae > Picea > Picea glauca. The sequence goes on from JZKD02S0004456.1 coordinate 394,157, forward strand.
TCACTTATGCCTTCATTTAACATTTCATGAACATATAATCATAAGCAATACCATTCAACAATATCACATCAAATAACACATGCACAATACACCATAATTTACATGGAAACCCAAATGGTAGAAAACCACAAAATGATTTCTTATATATCAAAAGAGTACATTCATAGGAAGAGCCAACTTTCAAATTCTCCAACACCAACTGGAAGGAGGATCCAACCCCTTATTTACAGGCTTCAATCTGAAGGAAGCTACAATTCCCAGAATTTCCCATCTACAACTGGAAGGAAGTTCTAAAACCCTAGTTTACATGCTCCAACCTGAATGAATATCCAACTCCGTGTATTCTCCAAATCCAACCAGAAGAAGGCTACGACCCCCTTTCCTTGCCACATCCTACCGCCCTGAAATATAAGTGTAGACTCAACCTGTCACTACCATTGATATTGTCCCTGCCACTGTCATTGATACATCAATATGTCATTCAACCTGTCACTGTCACTGACACATCAACCTATAATTGATCATCAATCTGTCAACCTGACATTGTCCCTATCACTGTCCTTATCACTATCTCTGTCATTGTCACTGATACTGATACATCAACTAGATCCACTCACATAGATCATATCAAAACATATCCCCAACAAAAAGTATCCAAACCATGTACCAATATGTACCTCAAGCATGTATCATAACATGTACCATAATATATGCCTCAAGTATATGCCAATATCACAAAGATGTGCCTCTAACAATGAACCATAACATCCATAAACCAAGTACCAAGGATATGTCTCAAGAATGTATCAATGCAACCATGTACCAAAAAGGGCCTCCAAGACATGCCTTAAGCATGTTCCAAACCATCCATAATACAAGCCTCAACCAAACACATAAAAGACATACCTTTACTCATGAAGAAAACCTGTAGCGTATCATCTCAAACCAACGGACCAACCCGGTGCATATCATCTTCAACAAACACAATATAGAATATTTATTGAATTTGACTTAGCCTCGCTGGATAGAGACCAATCATCTGTTGAGGCGTCGCAGGATGAGTGTTGTACAACACACAGTTGTGCCTCGCGGGACACCTGTATCCTGACCTGTGGGGGTTAGCTAAATTAGGGTTTTTAGAAACCCTTTGCTCTCTGCAACTCCAAGATATCCACACTCATTTCTTTCTCATATTCACTTCGAAACAAATTTACAAGCTCCAACCTAAAGGAAGCTCCAACTCCCTGTTTTCTTCGGCTCCAACTGGAAGGAGGCTACGACCCCCTTTCATTGCCTCGTCCTGCCACCCTAAAATATAAGTGTAGACTCAACCTGGTACTACCACTGATATTGTCACTACCACTGTCACTAATACATCAATTTTTCATTCAACCTGTCACTGTCCCTGTCATTGTCACTGTCACATCAACCTATAACTAATCATCAACCTGTCAACCTCGCATTCTCCATGTCATTGTCCCTATCACTGTCTCTATCACTGTCACTGATACTGACACAACAACTAGATCCACTCACATAGATCACATCAAAACATATGCCCAACATCAAGTATCCAAACCATGTGCCAAGATGTACCTCAAGCATGGATCATACCATGTACCATAATATATGCCTCAAGTATATGTCAATATCACAAAGACATGCCTCTAACAATGAACCATAACATCCATAAACCAAGTACCAAGGATATGTCTCAAGCATGTATCAATGCAACCATGTACCAAAAAGGACCTTCAAGACTCAACCTATCACTACCACTGATACTGTCCCTGCCAATATCACTGATACATCAATCTGTCATTCAACCTGTCATTGTCATTGACACATCAACCTGCAATTGATCATCAATCTGTCAACCTGAGACTGTCCGTGTCACTGTCCTTATCATTATCTATGTCATTGTCATTGATACTGATACACCAACTAGATCCACTCACATAGATCATATCAAAACATACGCCCAACATTAAGTATCCAAACCATGTGTCAAGATGTACCTTAAGCATGTATCATACCATGTACCAATATATGCCTCAAGTATATGCCAATATCACAAATATGTGCCTATAACAATGAACCATAACATCCATAAACCAAGTACCAAGGATAAGTCTCGAGCATGTATCAATGCAACCATGTACCAAAAAGGGCCTCCAAGACATGCCTTAAGCATGTGCCAAACCATCCATGATACAATCCTCAACCAAACACATAAAATAAATACCTTTACTTATGAAGAAAACCTGTAGCATATCATCTCAGACCAACAGACCAACCTGGTGCATACCATCTTCAACTAACACAAGATATAATATTCATTGAATTTGACTTAGCCTCGTTGGACAAAGACCGGTCATCTATTGAGGCCTTAAGGGATGAGTGTTGTACAACCCACGGGTGTGCCTTGCGGGACACCTGTATCCTGACCTGCGGGGGTTAGCTAAATTAGGGTTTTGAGAAACCCTTTGCTCTTTGCAACTCCAAGATATCCACACCTTTGTATTCGTCAGAATTGCTTCCTCGGATATGCTTCGAAAAATATTTACATGCTCCAACCTAAAGGAAGCTCCAACTCCATGTATTCTTCAGCTCCAACCCTCTTTCCTTGCCCCGTCCTGCCGCCATGAAATATAAGTGTAGACTCAACCTGGCACTACCATTGATACTATCACTACCACTATCAATGATACATCAATATGTCATTCAACCTGTCACTATCACATCAACCTGTAACTGATCATCAACCTGTCAACCTCTCATTGTCCCTGCCACTGTCCCTATCACTGTCTATGTCTCTGTCACTGTCACTGATACTGATCCACTCACATAGATCATATCAAAACATATTCCTAACATCAAGTATCCAAACCATGTGCCAAGATGTACCTCAAGCATGTATCATACCATGTACCATAATATGTTCCTCAAGTATATGTCAATATCACAAAGATGTGCCTCTAACAATGAGCCATAACATCCATAAACCAAGTACCAAGGATATGTCTCAAGCATGTACCAATGCAACCATGTAGCAAAAAGGACCTCCAAGACTCAACCTGTCACTAGCATTGATACTGTCCCTGCCAATGTCATTGATACATCAATTTGTCATTCAACCTGTCAATGTCAGTGTCACTGTCACTGACACATCAACCTACAATTGATCATCAATCTGCCAACCTGACACTGTCCCTGTCACTGTCCTTATCACTATCTTTGTCACTATCACTGATACTGATACATCAACTAGATCCACTCACATAGATCATATCATAACATATGCCCAACATTAAGTATCCAAACCATGTGTCGAGATGTACCTCAAGCATGAATCATACCATGTACCATAATATATGCCTCAAGTATATGCCAATATCACAAAGATGTGCCTATAACAATGAACCATAACATCCATAAACCAAGTACCAAGGATATGTCTTAAGCATGTATCAATGCAACCATGTACCAAAAACGGCCTCCAAGACATGCCTTAAGCATGTGCCAAACCATCCATGATACAAGCCTCAACCAAACACATAAAAGACATACCTTTGCTCGTGAAGAAAACCTGTAGCATATCATCTCAGACCAACAGACCAACCTAGTGCATATCATCTTCAACAAACACAAGATATAATCTTTGTTGAATTTGACTTAGCCTCACTGGACAGAGACCAATCATCTATCGAGGCCTTGCGGGATGAATGTTGTACAAGCCACGGGTGTGCCTCGCGGGACACATGTATCCTAACCCGCGGGGTTAGATAAGTTAGGGTGCTCTCTGCAACTCCAAGATATCCACACTCCTGACTTCCTCATATACGCTTCGAAAAATATTTACATGCTCCAACCTAAAGGAATCTCCAACTCCCTGCATTCTTCGGCTGCAACCCTCTTTCCTTGTCCCGTCTTGCCACCATGAAATATAAGTGTAGACTCAACCTGGCACTACCACTGATACTGTCACTACCACTGTCACTGATACATCAATCTGTCATTCAACATGTCACTTTCCATGTTGTTAGCACTATTTCTGTCTTGAGCAATTTCAAGAAGGAAATTTTGTTATGGGAACTTCCGGTAGCACCTTCATCAATTTTTGGGTTTTTATTTATTATTATTAATAAATTTCGCTAAAATAATATCGGGCCCACATGCCCAATCTCCAATTAGTCCACAAGCTGTCAAAGTTAAGCGCCAAGCCACCAAGGGGATAAGCCCACGATAATGCAAACTCGCTCTCAATCCCAATAGAGTAGAAGAAATAGTTTGGATTTGTTGGTCGGAGCAGCTTCATCTATTTTTCATGGAGATTTGATAGTTTGAGAACTTCACCTCTTATACAAATCCTAAAAACTATGATTTATGATGATGGAGTATGGTATAACCTTTTTGTTTATCGTTTCTAAGGTATCATGCTTCTTTTTGTTATGGTCAACTGCAGACTGGGTGAAGAAAGGCATTGAAAATGTTCAAAACTGGTTTTTTGTATGTCGCTACATGAAGTTCCCGCATCTCTCCACACATAAAACAAGGAATTTTCTGGAAATGATTGTTTTTGCAGTCAATTTCAAACTCAGACTCTGACCATATGGAGAGTCATTTTGAAAAAGTGAAAGAGGTTTTTCTCAAGCACAAGATCATATACAAAAACCTCCCCCAGTTTTCACACAGGTGTCATGGTTTGCGAGATACAAAAAAATCTTTACAACTCATTTTTCAGATTTGAAAATACAAGAATTTTCCTATTTTAGTCATCATCTTTGGGAACAAATTACGAGGATATGGAGAGGTATTTTGAAAAACGGAAAGAGGATTTTCTCAAGAACGAACTAATATAAAAAAAAACCTCTCTCAGTTTTTACACAGGTATTATGGTTTGGGAGATATGAAGTGATTTTGCAGCCCCATTTTTCAGAAATTTGCCATACGTTGTGAAATAGGACAGTCAACCCTTAGTTCGATTCCACATGTGCCATGAGGAGGTGTCAAGTCAGGAAGACACATGGATGTTTAAGGAGGATATTTTTTCTAAAGATCCTCAAATATTTGATTTGATTTGAATGCATTTAATGCTTTTAATGACAAACCCTATATTTTAGGTATGGGACTGATTTTCCATATTTTTTGTAATCTTGTTGATATGACTAAATTCAAATTCAACCCTAGGAGGTGTCATCTATGTATATTTTGAGCAGATCAGATCCAAACTTTGAGGATATAGTTTCTATCTCATAGATCTATAAATCTCATGGTAAATCATATGTAAAAATGGGGTATTCAGTCCAATGGGTGGGGAGAGAGTTGCAGAGAGGTTYGATCTCTGTAATTGGAATTTCATGTACTATTTTGAAAACCTTTTTGTCCACCAGACTTCTATGYAAGGATTTCAACTGATAATAAAGTGTATGGTCAGTTTGTTCTCTTATATATGTGTAAATCATTTTCTTTTTCTTCTAGTGGAATATGATATGCTACTATAGGATATATGTATGCATTTTTGTGTTGATAGGGTTGTATTGTAGGGTATGTCGTAGTCTTTTCCATAGACTTATTCGAGTCTTTGATTCAGATTTAGAAAGGGTTTCTGAATACTGATTTATTCCTCCACTGTTAGATATATTAAAGATCAAGGTGTTCTTTGATTGTCTTATAGTTTTGTTTCCTCACATTGCCTCATTTCACTTCTTTATAACATTATCATTGATCTAAGCTTTATTAGCCTGATCTGCTACACATAAAAAGTTGGCATGAACAACCTAATTCTGAACCTTATTGAAGCTAATTGTTGATTCTACCACTCTCAAAGTTTTCCCAAACCTTTTCCTAAAACCAATTAAATCAAGATGTGCTAGGATTGACTCAATAACAGTCTTGAGTCAATTTCTAGTGCTAACACCTGTCACTGTCACTATCACATCAACCTATAACTGATCATCAACCTGTCAACCTCTCATTGTCCCTATCATTGTCTATGTCTCTGTCACTGTCACTGAAATTGATACATCAAATAGATCCACTCACATAGATCGTATCAAAACATATGCCTAACATCAAGTATCCAAACCATGTGCCAAGATGTACCTCAAGCATGTATCATGCCATGTACCATAATATATGCCTCAAGTATATGTGATCTGAAAACGAGTGAGTACTTACTCTAAATAAGTTTTCAATCGATAATCATTTTCTGATTAATTATTTGCATAAGGATTAAAGGGCATATGAGTCCATTATTAACCATGCTTTTAAATAATAATACATAACACACTTGAACTCAAAATGGAATAAGCATATGAAAAGACAAGATTGAGACAACCGATGTTGGTAACGAAGTTTGCCCCTCCTGGGATACGTCTCTGGACCTGCTTCAATTGGAATACAGATCGCTTTCATTCCTTCTTCAAAAGATGTTGGGACCTTCTCACAAGTGATTACATAAGAGATTCCTTCTCCTTCAGTGAGGATTCAAGAAGACTACTCACACTCATATCTCTCCATACATCCAAAAGGATAATTCCTTACATGGATAAGTATCTCAATTCTTAGGAGTAGTATCACTATGGCTCTCTAACTCCACTCATTAATTCCTCATTACTCTCCCCCTCTACATAGGGATCTCATAAGACATTATATAGTTTTCCCTCACTCTCTCTTAAAAAAGAGCATTAATTCTTAGATCCACAATAATAGGATCTAATTACAAAATATGAAAAACAAGATCCATGAATGTAGGATCTCAAACTATCTTCAAGCACATAATGGGAAAAGTCTCAAAACCACCCAAAGACTCTTCAACCAACACTTGATTCTCTTAACTTATAATTGAGAATAATGGCAAATTAGTGTGAGGTGGTTTCTCACATAAAAACCAATTTCCAAAATTATAATTTAATGATAAATACATGAGTCTAATTTCCCTCACAAGTGTTGGAGCCGCCTTTGTTTTTTCTAGCCCGTCACAAATTTCTTTCTTAATGCTCCAGATCTAAAGATGGTTTTCATTTTTTCCCTATGAGATATCGAGATCTCTGAAGTTTTATCACACGAGCAGCGATGATTATTATGCTCTCGAAACGAGTCCTACCTTTCGTTGAAACTCTTCCTCATTTTGTTCTACCTCGGGATCTCGTAGATCGGATACTGTAAGCCATATAAGTCACATGCCCCGAGCTACGAAACAGTGAAATCGTTTTAATATTTTACTCAGGACGGTAACAAGGGTAAAGTTTTCCCTAACCCATGTTTAAACGTCGTCGGGGTTTCACACCTCGGCGTTCTCCAAATCCAAAATTTTAATGTCGTAGCCCCGATAGCCGAGAACACGAGGTCCTTATTTTAGTAACCCGTGTCAAGGCTAAAGGTAAAAGCTAAACCATGGTAAAGTTTCTGTCGACATTTCGCCACTCGGTGTTTTCCTTTTCAAAAGTTACACCGTCTAAACCCCGACTCGCGAAATCACAATAAGGATATAAACAAAATTGATTAATTACTAAATTCAAGTTTAACTTACATTTTTATTTATCGCGATCTCCTGGTTTCGCATCTCGGCATGCAAACCTCCCGGAAACTTATTTTCGAAGCTCCGAGTCGCAATAGGGCGAATAAAATAATTATGAAATTAATTGAGCCCCTAATCACGATTTCGTTTTTATTAACCAAAATCGATCATCGCAGTCTCGGGTGTTAGAGGTTCAAAGTGTTAAAGTAAAATCCCCGATATAGCGAGTACCGAAACATTGATTAACGTTGGTAAAACCGGATTAATTAAGCTAAATTAATGCATATCCCATGTTTCGATGTCTGCACAGTTTACGAGGTAACCTTATTCCTTCCATACGCCAACGAACATGTTAAACCGCCAAAATTTATGGCATTAATTAGGAAATAGGGAAAATCAACGAATAAGATCGGATTTTTATGGCAAAATTTATTTATGAAGATGATTTGATAGAATTGTGCTGAAAGGTACCGAGTTTTTGAATATATATATAAGAGTTGTGGTTCATTATAACAAATGCATTTTCATATTACGCAAAGCACATTATCTCGGAGCAAACTGACTTCTGTATGTATACGTATTTCTATCGCAGAAGAGCTAAAACACAAGCTTCAACCATGGCTCCGCGAAAAGCATCCAAAGCAAATGTTGAGGTTTTGGGACAAGGCTTGGACAATGTTGCTGATACTTCACCTTGAAGTATCGACTCGATCCCGAATTGGTCGTTCGTTTCAGATATCCTACAAGCAAAATTGGTGGATTATTCCGACGACTCCAATGACAATGAAAAAGATGATATAATCACCAAGTACAAAATAATCATACAATCTGGAATGCACAGAGTAGCAGCCAGGCCACGACTATTGCCATATTATGATATGGTCTGATGGGCATTGGACCATGTTGACATACCGACCAGAACCATTATGAATGAGCAAAAAGTCACCATCGGGACTTTCAGGCCGGAACATCTGCAAGCCATGTATAAGTTGCCCACAACGTCCGACTACACATATGGCGCCGAATTCTTGGACGAATTCAAAGAAAAGGAATGCATATAGTATGATAAAACCATGTCCAGTTTAATAAAAGATTAGGTTTCGCACGCCGCGAAGTTCAGGGCTGATAGCCACGGCATATATTCAGTAGCATCTTTAGAGTCGCAGTACAAGTACATTGCCATGATGACATGCAGGCTATACGGGAGAGAGGAAACCTCACATTTTTATCTTTCATGGGTGCCTCTGATGTTTCGGGTCGCCGAAGGCAACGCCTTCGACTGGGCAAAAATATTGTCCGATAGCTTGACCAGTAGGGTCACAGAGTATCAGGAGCAGAAAAAGGACGGGAAGGCGTCTTCATTCTTCATGTCTGCATACATTATGGATGCCATTTGTTTTTTGACACCGTTTCCCTTAATGAACTGGAGTTGGACTCCAGTGGAAGATGAGCCCATACACGTCTATCATTCAAAACTATGGGAAAACAAAGCTGCAAATTTCGTGTATGAAATTTTCAACTGGGTGATGGTGCCTCTGCATGTCACTATTTTCGGTCACCCACCACCCAGAATCTTGGACAACATAGTGACAAATCTGAGCAGCATAGCCGACTGGTATGTGGTGGCCGAATTTTTGTACCTCAGAGTTTTCAGGGCGTCTTTTCCCCCGCATGCACTGCCACTATTCTTTCCTGACTAGTTGGTTTGTCGCGAGGTTGCCAGACTAACAGTGATCGGTGGTATAAGTAAGGAGCTTAAAGGATATTCAAAGAAGGTATGGCCACCTTTTCCTATACATTTGAATTCATATTCTTTATTAGATTTCAGGCATGCCAAAGCCGAGGCAGTAGCCTTGGAAGACCTAAATTTGGTCTCCATTGAATACAAGAAGCACGACCCGCAAAGGGTCGTGAGCAATCATTTGGCTAGTTGCGGGCTCAAAAGATTTGAGCACGAGAATTCACCCTCAGATGACATTTTTCGAGGCACAAGGTCCTATGCTGAGATCCTAGCTCGGATACAAACCTTGGCACTCGAGGAGAGAGCCGATGTTCTGAAGTTCCAAGAACATTGACGCAGTTGTCTCCCCGCAGTGTTGCGGGGTGAGAGTCCAGCTACGGCAGAGATCAAACAAAATGATGTCGAGGGTTCTAAGGATGTGAACCCCGATCAAGAAAAACACCAGGACGAGGGAGAGCAGATCAAGAGCCCGAAAACAGAGATAAAGACTCCCGACCCACCAAAGAAGCAGAGTCCGGTTACTACTCCGGGAAAATCAGCAAAGCAGATCGGACAACCTATCACATCGGTTACTCCCTTGCAGTCAACTCAGGGAAATATTGACGCATGATGGATCTTCAATGAGGAGTTGAGGCCTATAAGGGTATAAGAGCTCCCTCCGAATGAATTCTTCTTTGATAAGAAGAGAAAAGCAGTTGTGAAGAGAGAATTTTACCAAGAAGGGGAGTCGACAACCAAGAAATACAAAGTCATAACCGATGGGAAGGACAAGAAAAATGAACAATTCGCGACTGAGATAACAGGGACATTAGGAGCATCTGCCTCGACGAATCAGTTTTCAGTCAGGCTTCTAAAAAACCAGCTGAAAAGAAAAAAATTGCCTCATCAAGACCCTTGAAGCCAGACTAGCCACAGCAACAGAAACTGCCAAGGACCAGGCGAGTGTAGGAATAGAGAAAGCCAGGTCGACCGATAAAAACAAGATAGAGCTACTTAAGACTAAGCTCGAGCAAGCACAGCTGGCGGTCCGAGATGGTCAGGTGCAAGCGAGCCAGCAAAGAGATTTGATCCAACAATTGCAGGCTAGGGTGGAAATCATCGAAAGTAAAGCGATAGATATTGGGATGTTTCAGTCCCAGGTGATGGAGATTCGAGGCAGAGTCTCTGCGGCTCAACAAAAACTGCTCGACAAGGTAGGGGAGATTCAGTACAATTGCTTGCTGGTTAATCGAGTTTTGGAGAACTTATCTGCCAGAGAAAGGGAAGCGGGAGCAGCATGGGTCGCCTTCCAAGAGTCTGTGATAGCCACAAACAATAGGGGTTCGGGAAGTACTCCCAGGTTCACCATTTTGGAACAAACCAGAGGAAACATTCTATTAAAATAATGGGAACACAACATCGCCGAAGGCAAGCAACGAGCCAAAAATATAACGAATTCCTTAGAAAAGGCTTTTTGTTCTATAGACGACGATCTCCTAGGCATTGAGAGCGGAGATAATGTCGAGGCGGTGATGCAAATGGATATGGCAAAAATCTCGCTTGATCTGAGGGAAAAAGAGGAAAGAGATTCAGCCGAGATTTCCTAAGTGACTATGGTGGACATAGTCCAAATAGACAAATGCATGATAAGACCAAGCGCGCAATTATGCGCCATCGACATCATAGACGGACGGATGGAAGACAGGGTGCCGCAGTTAGCTCGAGAGTGTTACTTCTTTGAAGACAACTGTCAAGCAGAACCATCGCGGTTGATATCTCAGCTGGTTGAAAGATGTGTCACCTATATCGAGCACGTGCGAGGACAAACGTCTGGCACCAAGTGAAGACAGAGAAGAAGAAATGGAGCAATTGCTCTCCTCCCTGTCATAACCAAAATTTTGTGACGATTGAGATTCTGTCTTATTTGTAAAACTGTATAAATATACCACAGAAAGAAAAGAAAAAGGCTGGACCTTTTTGTGTCGATTGTAACAGATTTTTTTACAATTTTTGAGAGTTAATACAAAGCAAATCTGAAGATTCTCAATTCCGTCACGACTGTGTTATGAGTTTGTTTCCTTGTATCTCATATTTTCATTTCATTTCATATTCATAACTGATGAATGCTTCGTTATAATTTAGTACGACCACTACTATAGCGAATGAATTTTGGTTTTCTGTAATTGTTTACTATTTTTCCTCTGTACCAGCTATCAGCGGGTGTAAGACCAGTCCACACTTTCAGAATTCTACATATATTCTATGCTACATCGATTATTTCCTTACAGTTTTCCTCCTGTTTATACGTGAGATTATCCCTTGATAGGAGCCTTACATCATAGATAGCTAAATGTTTTTCTCCCACCCCATACATTTTACTAAGATATAACTCAGTTACGAGAAAGAGCCTTTGATTTGCATCCCTATTTTATTCCCGAAACCGTAAATTCTCTTTCATACAACCAAATTGAGACAACACTTAATCCCTCTCTGAAATTTTTCCTACTTTTACTATTCCTCCATGACCGTCCCTGTACCAACACAGCCCAATATCAAACCCGGATTATCAAACCAAACACACATTGCCTTAAACCTTTTTGATACTATTCTTAAAATAGCTACTAACCGGGTCGAAATTGAACGTTCATGGGTAGCCATTGAACAAGATTTAACTATCCAGGAACAGTTGGAATTTAGACAACGCCAACATAGAAATCTTCCCTAGTTTCCTTTGCCGAAGGTTGACGTTTCTCTCTTCTCCACCTTTTACCCACTTTCGGATGCCTAGACTCTGTACTTTTAAGCCTTAAGTACAAACTCTGGAACAACAACAAGTATTAGTCATTTTATATCAAAAGTGAATAATAATGTATGAGTTGTTCCAAAAGCTCATAAAGCATAATTAAATGCATGAGCATCTCATATAGCATTAAATAAATGCACAAGACCTTTTTCTCACAAAGCATTAATAAAATGCATGAGAAAATAAAATTCATAAAAACATAAATTCACCACTTTCAACTTGACATGGCGATCAAAGTAGAAGTCCTTCCCATGTGTGTAGATCGTCCTGGATCATGCCTCCCCACAAAAGAACCTTTTGGTCTCCAAATGTATCAACTTTATCTCTATGCAAATGTCTTCAAAAGGCACATTCTTTCAAGACTCCTTCACCCACGTACTTCAGAATCAGAATGCGAACCCAACACTTGCAACTGCTGCAAAGCAAATGTTTGGAAAAAGGCACATCCCTTGTCTCCTTCACCTCTGTTCTTCGGAGTTGAAATGTTGAAGCCCGCATCTGCATAACTTGTAACCTGTAGCATATGATACATGTATTACAATCTTTGGAGTGTCTTACTTGCCAAGAGTTTATAATTATACTCATTGGTCAAGTTTACAATGAACGCCAAAAATGGCTTAGGCAAATCGCCCCATTCAATTGTTTACATAATGATTACAAAATGAAGACACTTAAGGCTTAAGACGCAAAAATAACGCCTCTCACTCTCCTCACTCAAGAGTGGCTAAAAATCCATTACAATGCTTCATGATCATTTTACATGGTGATTTCAAGCCAATTTCATGGCTTTTATAAGGCAATTATATCAATTTTAATGTGCCAAACATGTGCACAAAGGGAAAATATATGGTTTTTAAACCCCCCTTTTACATAATGTGTGCGCAAGCAAAATGCACTGATAGAAACCCTATGGTTCTTCTTACCCATGTGCATAAAATATTTACATGGCTCAAAAAAATCTTCGGCATGGTAACCTATCAAAGCCACGCATATAAAAATGAATTAAACCATTTATAATGGATTACCATAGTTGAGGGTTGATCTTCTCCATAAGATCGAGCAGGATGGAGTATGTGTCGTTGTTGGAGTTGGTCTCATTGTCAGCTGCGTACAACACCAACAATCCTAACAATAATATTCCCCGTTGGTAGCATATTCTAGATTGTATAAAATTTGATATAGTCATTGAAAAGATGAGCCTGGGCTGACACTATCGTTCGTATACAAGAGGAATGTAATACTCCACATCAACTTTGATAAAGTTGATGAACCAAAAATAAACACTGCAGTAAAACAAACTCTGTCGATGGATCGACGATGGTTCTACAACACCATTCTTCAACAAATTGCTTGCAGTAGATGCTTTCATCGCAACAATCATGTTTCCTTGAGGTGCTTTCGATCAGTACTTTGTGCATGAGCATAAGAAAGGGTTGAAAACTCGACTACCTTCAAAACCACAAAAAGGATACAAACTCCAGCAACATCCCACAACTACACAGAAGATTGAGTAGGAGAACACCACGTTTATATGCACCAGCTTAAAGAAAAGGCCCCCTCCGTATAGAGACAATAACGGTGATACCCTGGCTCTTATGCTGCAATCTCCTCAAGGATTTTCCAAGACCTGATCAGGAATTTCATGCAATAGCGATAACACTGTTGATGTACTAAAAAATGAATACATTCAATCTTTGGAAAATTCAAACCAATGATCTCATCCAAGAATTGATGAGGTTGGGATCTTGAGATTTGTGATAATCTCGGCCTTCAAGACTGCCACTTCGAAAATGCATTGTCCATCGAGCAGGAAACCCATCAAAGAAAGTATTATGTAGAAAAAGATGCCATTTCCAAAGATCTCTTCCGCTTGCATAATTGTGGAGTTGCAACGATTTGATCGATTCGTTCTCACAATGAGTGTTTCCACATCAAAATGCATTTTTCTGCAGTAGTGCCATTATTTCTAGCGATAATATTGTTGGAAAAATCTTTAGATGACGTATCATCCATATGCCTGATCCTCAGCAAAGGAAATCTCTAAAATGTACGGGAATTTTGTACGTGGCATGCCAAATATTGCTACCATTCCATCCATTGTATGGCATGCAAAATGACTTTTCAACATATACAAACCTTCAGCGAATCAAATCTCGTGTTTCCTTTAAAATTGAAGATGCTTATACGTAAATCCTCGTAACCACTAGTGGATACAATGATGAATTCACCCGCTTAAATACCCGCAGCAACAATACTGCAATGAATCCTTTCGTTGAACCATTCACTAGTCGAATTCACCACCAATTTTGCAGTCTTTTTAGGTAGACTCCCACAAATGCATTTATCTGCACTAAGAAATTGATGAATGCTTCAGTGTCCCCTCATGACTCTAGATGATTAGCATTTTTCCTTCATGTTGATGGATAACTAACTTTGACAAGATCACCATAGTGTTCAACGCTTTCTTGTTTTCATAGTAGATAATGAGAAAAAACATCCTCCGGCGAAAAGCAAGTGACCATTCATGGTGAGAAAACGTTTGGTCAACATCAACTGGAGATTTAAAATCACTGCGCCTTGAATAAGGATTGTGGTGCAGGTTCATTTCTCTGAGAAACACATGGAGAAAAATAAAATGGATGGAATATCCCATCGGTCTCCCACTCCAACAATGCCCATGTTAGTTTCATACTGAGAAGAAATTAAACATGAAGAAACATCATATACCTCGGTTTGAGTTTGTGCATCCACAGTAGAAGGCTCTTTGTCCTCCATTCGTTCACCATGCTACAATTTAGCCAAGATATCATCCTTGGTTTGCAATTCGAGTTGCAATTCCTAAATAATTCTGTTGAGGACTTCTCCATGAAGTTGAGATCTATCTTGAAGCTCTTGCTTCTCTTCTTCTGCAACTTGCAAAAGTCTCCTCAAATCTGGATTTTCAGCTTGAATGTTGTGATTTATCTCCTCTAATTCTTGAAGTTTTTATGCTCGCTTTGCTCCTTTGCCCATCCTGCAAAGCAGTCAGCCTGCTCTGATACCACTTGATCTGAAAACGGGTGAGTACTTACTTTACATAAGTTTTCAGTCGAGAATCATTTTTTGACGAATTATTTGCATACGGATTAAAGGGCATATGAGTCCATTATTAACCGTGTTTTTAAACAATAATACATAACACACTTGAACTCAAAATGGAATAAGCATATGAAAACACAAGAGAGAGACAACCGATGTTGGCAACAGAGTTCGCCCCTCCTGGGCTACATCTCCGGACCCGCTTCAATTGGAATACATATCACTTTCATTACTTCTTCAAAAGATGTTGAGACCTTCTCATAAGTGATTACATAAGAGATGCCTTCTCCTTCAATGAGGATTCAAGAAGACTACTCACACTCATATCTCTCCATACATCCAGAAGGATAATTCCTTACATGGATAAGTCTCTCAATGCTTAGGAGTAATAGCACTATGGATCTCTAACTCCACTCATTAATTCCTCATTACTCTCCCCCTCTACATAGGGCTTTCATAAGGCATTATATAGTTTTTCCTCACTCTCTCTTAAAAAAGAGCATTAATTCCTAGATCCACAATAATAGGATCTAATTACAAAAGAGGAAAAACAAGATCCATGAATGTAGGATCTCAAACTATCTTCAAGCACATAATGGGAAAAGTCTCAAAACCACCCAAAGACTCTTCAACCAATCCCTTGATTCTCTCAACCTATAGTTGCGAATAATGGCAAATTAGTGTGAGGTGGTTTCTCACATAACAACCAATTTCCAAAATTATAATTTAATGATAAATACGTGAGTCTAATTTCCCTCACAAGTATTAGTCATTTTACATCAAAAGTGAATAATAATGTATGAGTTGTTCCAAAATCTTATAAAGTATAATTAAATGCATGAGCATCTCATAAAAGCATAAAAGAAATGCATGAGACCTTTTTCTCACAAATCATTAATAAAATGCATGAGAAAATAAAACTCATAAAAACATAAATTCACCACTTTGTCACCACTTTCAACTTGACATGTCGAGCAAAGTAGAAGTCCTTCCCATGTGTGGAGATCCTCTTGGATCAATATGCCAATATCTCAAAGATGTGCCTCTAACAATGAACCATAACATCCATAAACCAAGTACCAAGGATATGTCTCAAACATGTATCAATGCAACCATGTACCAAAAATGACCTCCATGACATGCCTTAAGCATGTGCCAAACCATCCATAATACAAGCCTCAACAAAACACATAAAATACATACTTTTACTCATGAAGAAAACATGTAGCATATCATCTCAGACCAGCAAACCAACCTGGTGCATATCATCTTTAGCAAACACAAGATATAATCTTCATTGAATTTGAATCAACCTCATTGGACATAGACCAAGCATTTGTCGGGGCCTCGTGGGATGAATGTCATACAACCAGCGAGTGTGCCTCGTGGGACACCTGTAGCCTGACCTATGGGGGTCTGTTAATCCAAACGGTGCATAGTCTAATTGGGACTCTGTATTGGGAAGTACCCCTTACTGTTGTTGGTCCATCACACCCCATCAATAAAATTAGTGCGAGAAAGAGGGCATTATTGTATGGTTTACATAAACACTTTACATAATCGCAGTTAGTCCTTTGAAAATAGCGCAGTTCCAACCCTTTTCCCTCACATCAATTATGAACAAGAAACTACCTTTGAAGATATGAACCCCACGTTCGAAAGTGTGACTGGTAGTCCTGAAATTCAGACGAAAACTTGGTTTCTCGTACCATATGAAGAGTTCACTGAAACTCGTTGTATCACTTGCGCTTATGCCAAATTGCTTGGTAAGATACAAACAACCTCAAAAATCCCTAGAAGAAGAACTACCCCAATATTCTCGTTGACTTTGTATAAGCTTTGATTGAAACCGATTTCTAAGAAGTAACCATACCTCTAAATCATATTCCCCTTGCCTCTCCTAAAATTTGAATATAGCCTTGATGGTGAAATCCCAAAAACTAATCTTGAACAGATCATGGACGAACGTCAAGAATGAAGGGTAGTGATCCCACCATGGTTGTTTGAAGGAGCTCTAAATTTAGCAGTACCTTTACATGAAATGCCTAGAAAACCTGAAAAATATTTGTCCCAAGTTTGATCCAGACATACCTCATGTAGATTTTAACCTTGTACAATATTTACTACAAATAGATTTTCAGTAAAACAACAGAAAAGATACAATGGCAAATACAAACATTATATAGAGATTTTTCCCTTGGAAACCCAAACTGGGAAAACCATCATATTCTATATTCATTCATTGTGATACATTGTTTACAATACAATATACATATAGGAGCCAACGACATCCAAAACCCTAACCCAATGACCTGGATTAGTCAACAACCCTAATTCCTTAATCGGAAATAGAAAACCATTGATAAAGAAATCATGTGCCGAAAAAACACCTAAATATGTGATACGTTTCCCGAGGCATAATTTTTTTTTTTCCAGGGGCGTTGCCCCCGAACCATTGCGCAAGGGGCTTCACCCCCCTGCACCCCCCCTCTAATACTACTACTCGTGCGAAGAATATAACACATACCCAACACCTGGCTCATTAAAGGATCACATTAAAATTTTCTTCTTAGCCACTCACCTTCTAAATGTTCAACATGAAGATGTGGTCTATAGGTTGTTCCCTTACACCTTTTATGGCAGGGCATCTACATGGTACTTTAATCTGCCGCCCAACTCCATAACCCACTGGGAAGATTTTGAAAAAGTATTGGAAAATTCGGTGAACGAAAAACCACCTCATCCTTAAATAAGGAGTTAGGGGCCATTAAAATGGAAAAAAGGGAAAAAGTGAAGGACTTTAATCAATGATGCACCACAATCCTCACTAAGTTTACCACTGAGACCATTCCTTCACAATCTTTATTCATTGAATACTACACGTCCGCTCTAATTCCTTCTATAGGCATGTTTGTTAAGAGAGTTGGGAGAAATACTTTAGCTCTGAATTTCAATGAAGTTGAAATTGTAGAAAAGGAGTTATGCTCATATGATAGTCACCCACACTCTGAAGAAATCAGGTCGGCTAGAGAGAAACTCTTACTACTGACAAAACCTCCTGAAAAGGAACCCAAGGATATCGATAGTGTGGTTAATTTAGTCAAGAAATTGTCAAATGAAGTTGTTGATCTCAAGAAGAATGTTGGTGAAGGACCTTCAATGTCTATAACTTTCCGCCCATTGTTTAAGAGAAATGACAATCCACTTAAACCACCTGAAGCTCCAAAAATTGCATTAAATCTTGACAGTTTCGACAAAGATAATTTCTGCTCCTATCACCAAAAAAACCACTCTGAAAAAACATGTCCTCGGTGGGTAAATTCCATGAACTTGGTTATCGATCAGTTATTAGATCAACAAAGTCTAAATGATGAACAACCGAGTGACATAGTAAGCGATGACACCACTTAGGAATCTTCCCTAGAAGTTGTTGTGCTCCTTTGGGATTGGTGTATAGACTCAGACGATGATCAAATAGAATAATTTTTTAGAGAAAATACACCAGTAGCTAAGGCTGCCCCTAGAGATTACAATTTATGCAACAAAGGTCTAGTTCCCAACACCTCCCCTCCCAAAGAGGCTAATGTTCCCCTCAGAAAAATCATCCCTCATGTTCATACTACAGAGACAAGTATCCCAACCCAAATAAAATCCAAAAATAAATCTGATATAATTGTTTCAGCCAATGATAGCAAATCGAGTATGTCCAACTCGACTGTAAATAGTTCCAAACCCACTGTTGTGGCACCCAACAACAAGACCAATGGTGTACAATCAAACTCAACAATGAGCAAACCAAGAATACATGCTCTAGACTACAACATTATAGAAGATATGTAAAAGACGAAAGATAATATTTCTATGTTTGATATATGCTCATTACCACAACAACGTGATCTGATACATGATGATTTTAACTCTGATACTTCTTAGAAGAAGATCCTTTCTACTACTGACAACATTCCTATGATTGTTGAAGCAAAGAAAATACACAAGGTAGAAATCAAGGCTGCCATAAATGCAACAAGCATAGGTGCGCACTCAAAATCCCAGGTATCACCTTTTCTAGTTACGTATGAGATTTTCAATTTCAATGTACATTATTGCTTGGCAGATTCGGGTGCCTCTTCTAACATCATGCCTTATTTATTCTATCAGAGGATAAATGTTGTTCCACAATTAACCACAACAAGAATCATACATTTACATAGGACGAATGTGAAAGTGAAAGGAGAACTTAAAGATGTCCTAATTAGACTTGCATATGACCCTAGAGTACATCAAATAATTGACATTGTTGTTGTTGACATATAGGAAAGTTATGGTTTGTTGTTAAGCAGGGATTGGTCGGCTAAACTTCAAGACTATTTTTCCATTGATTGGTCCCACATGTGGATTCCTTATAGAGGTAAACCAAATCAGATCCATCTGAACATCGAAGCTCACATGAAGCACACCGTAACTAAATTAGAAGGTAAAAACAAACCTACCAGCTTTGCTCACACTATTTTGGGAAATTATTTCTTAGAGGCTGATCACAGATTTCACAAAGGGAAGTTATCTAAAATACAACTAGGCTTACAATCTGAACACCTTCTATATACACATAATAACGTCTGTACTATATTAAAATATTTAGGTTTTTACGCAACTAACAAATATATACATACTAACATGTGGTATATGTTTTTCGATGGCTCCAGATCTCAAGAGGTGGGACGCGATGTGTGTTGATTGACCCTAAAAAATGTAAGAATCTCATATACTATCGCCTTGAATTCAAATACACCAACAATACTGTAGAATACAAAGTCTTGGTCCAAGGTCTCAAAAAGGCCATAGGTCTAAAGGTAAAATACCTTCGAGTGTTTGGTGATTCGAAGATAGTCATTTGACAGGTAAGGAATACCATTCACTTCTTGTCCCCTCATTTAAAACACTACCAACAAGAGGTATGGAATCTACTCTACTCTTTTGACGCATTCAATATTACATCTATACCCCATAATAAAAATAACGACACAGATATATTAGCAAACACAACATCTAGTTTTATGCCCTGATCCAGTTGGCTATTGGTGGCCACCCACCTATTCCAATTGGCTCCTCTTGTCCATTTTAAGTTCAACACGTTCTTTTGTACTTCTTTGTAATTGTGGATTCTACACTTTTGGGGTTGTCTGAAGCCCTACACATCTTCCAGGTGGATATTGGTGGCCTCTCACCTAATCCAATTGGCTTATTTTGTATGTTTGCATGTCAACACATCTTGTTGTACTTCCAGGGCCGTTTTGGAGGCCTAAACAGTGTTTTTTTTGGCTTGCCACAGTCAAACTGTAGACGGACTTAGAGTTTGATGGTAGAATGTGTATTTCTCTGAAAGACCTTTCCAACGAGCTATCATGCGCTTAAAATAGAGGTCGTATGCAAAAGTTACGACCACAGGAAGTTGAGGTACCAACTTACCCATAGGGACCCACATGACTTTTGATGTTTCACCTCCTAGGGTTAGGTTTTTGGATGTCTAGGATTTTGGCATTCATGAGTAATATCAAAAAGGCCTCTAAAGCCTCATTGTAATTGATTCTGATCAGACGGATGCGCCAGCAGCCACATCTCTTCTCATAGATAACTACCACCATTCAAGCAAGTGTTTCAATTCTGCAGTTTTACAGTTTTAGCCTATTTCATTATTCAATAGAATATATTGTTCACTGGATATATGTGTTATTCTTCATATCTATGTGTTTATTGTATTCAGTCTGTTAATCAGTTCGTTCTGCTCCTAAATCCAGATCAGTGGTATCAAAGTGGTCTTCTCTTCATTTATTTTTATTCGTGCATGTCCCCAACAAGATATGGGTACAAGAAGTTGGGACTCGAACCAATCGAGCCATTGGAAGATCGGTCACACCGAGCCCGACAAAAACCCATGGGGGATGAAAAGAAAGATGATGGAGCAGGAGATCCTATTAAAATTTTTCTCGAGGAAGCCCTCGCGTGATAAAGGAATGAAATGATGGACAACTTCCCACAGATCCTTTGACGACTGCCCACAAGAGAAACATCTTCATCAAGTGGCCATGCAACCCCCTTCAAGGTACATGTAAATTTTGATGTTCCATTATTTGAAGGACTGATAGATGCGGATGTTATAGATAAATGGTTGAATCTGCTCGAAGGGTATTTTTCGGTCCACAATTTTTTCGATAGGGAAAAGATCACTTTTTCACTCGTCAAGGCCATTCCCCATGTTAAAGAAAGGTGGGATACTTACACTGAGCAAAGGGCCGTAGAGGAATCTGCAATGTTTGTGGTGGCCCCTACATGTGATTCCTTCCGGGATGCCATGAAAGAACAATACTACCCTGTTGGAAGCTACGAGGACCAGTACACCAGATGGACCACCCTACGTCAAGAAAGGGACCAGAGAATACCATATTTCACCAATATTTTCCATACCCTGTGCACAAAATTGGGTATCAAAGACTATGAGCATCATCTAGTGCTCAAATACCACGGTTGTTTGCATAGATACATTCAAACAGAAATGGAGTTTCTGGACATCGCCTCATTGGGCACGACTTATAGATACGTTGTCAAGATCGAGCATAAATTTAAGCAGAAAAGGTGAGAGTTTGGATCTGCAAACCCCTCACAGACGAAGCAGGGAAAGGCATCCCCATCCCACACAACAAGGGATCAAGTCAATATGGTCACCTTCAGGACAACCAGTCCAAGCTGCAACATAAGAAGGGAAATGAGAAGATGAAGAAGGATAGGGGAAAATGGTGTGAGTACCATAAAATCCCTTGGCACAACACCGAAGAATGTTGCTCCAAGCAGTCACTCATGGCCGAACTGAAGGCTTCTGAGTCAGAGGTCGATTATGATTATGAATCAAATCCTGAAGGAGGGAAGCGGATTATCGATGTTGAACCTAGTGCCACTATCTCTACTACCAAAGTCCGGCCAAGCGGACTAGAAGAACCAGAGGAAGGGGAACACTTCTTTCACTCGCATATGTGGGTAAAGGGGGCTCTGCTTCACTTCATTGTTGATAACGGTATTCAGAAGAACCTGATTTCAATAGAGGTGATCAAGCGGTTAGACCTGCCAAAAACACCGCACCCGCAACCCTACACCATCGGCTAGCTTCGCAAGGAAGAGATCTATGTGTCAACCAACAATGTCGTCTGCCCTACAACATCAAGCCTTTCAAAGATGATGTATTGTGTGATATTTCTCCCCTTGAAGTTTGTGATGTTATTTTAGGACAACCATATTTGTGGAAGCGTCATGTTGTGTATGAGTCTAGACCCCACAATGTTATTATTACTTTGGGTAGACAATTGTACATGATACCAGAGATAGCGTCGCCTACTGCTATTTCTCTAATCTCAGCTAAACAATGCAGTAAGGTCATTTCACAGACCGGGACATTCATCTTCTTTGTGATCCGTGCTCACAGTAAGCAGAAGGTCGCCACCACATCCGTGGCCTCTACACAGAGCCTCTCTTTGCAACAGAAGCAAGTGGATGGGATTGTGGAATAATACATAGACATCTTCTCCTCACCTACAGGGGTAGCGACAAAATGCCAAGTCAAGCATCCAATTGATCTGACCCGCAACGCACCTCTACCTAATGGACCAATCTATTGAAGCTCGCTGATGGAAAATGACGAAATCATGCATCAAATCCAAGAGCTTCTTCAAAAGGGGCACATCAGACCCAACTCCTCCCCTTGTGGAAGTCCGATTGTACTGGTGCAGAAGAAGGATGAGACTTGTCGACTCTGCATTGATTACAGATCCTTAAACAAAATCACAGTCAGGAACCAGTACCCCATTCCCAGGATTAATGACCTTCTTGACCAACTCAAGGGGGAAAAGTTCTTCAACAAGATTGACCTAAAGTCTGGCTACCACCAGGTTCCCATCGAACCAACTGATGTATGGAAGACAACCTTGTTGGCATGTTTGAGAGTGTGCTTGTCATTGATGTCAAGAACAACATCGAACCAAACCTCGTGAGCGCAGAAGACGAGAAAGCTCAGAAGAGATAACAATTTCCAGAAATGTAGATGAGGTCCAAGAGACGGCCTCGCGTGAGGAGAAAAGGTCAAAGACCCGTGAACACTTAGAAAACCTTCTAAGTCGGAGAGATCAAAAGCTCAGGAGGAAGAGAGACAGTGGTCGTTGGATCACCGATCCAGAGGACCACCAACCGTCATATTGAATTAATGGAAGGATAGGATATGCGGGGCTAAAGGGTTGAAAATTTGATTATCCGAATACCCTTCAGTCGTCGAATCAAACCTGAATTCTCGTCAACCGTCAGATCACTTTCGAGTGGAAGGATAGGATAAGCGAGGTAAAAGATATGAGATCTCATTTATGCAATTTTTCGTCAGCCATTGGATCATTATGAGTGGAAGCACAAATAAGCTAGAAGAGTTGCATCGCAGACAGATCGAGCCATCGATCTAGGATCATGATCGATGAACATCATTTAGTTTGAGTATAAAGATGCGAGGAGGTTAAGCTCTGGAAAAATCTCACTTCAGATTTTTCAGTTTGAGATTTGAAAAACCCGAAGCCCGGAGAGCCGAAAATACGAAATGAATAAGGACCATCAGATCTAGAGAACATACGATGACTGTTAAATCAGGGAGATATATGTCAGTAGACCACGTCTTCGTGGACACGTTGGTAGACCACGTCAGCAAGGACGTGTGGAAGATCTACGTCAGCAGACCATGTCAACAAGGACATATGGCAGACCACGTCTGCAGACCATTCCAACAAGTACACATGTCATAATCAGGTTATGACAAGTGTCAAGAGGAAATTGGCTCATGCCATGTCAACAAGTGACGTAAGCAAGTTACGTCACTTCGGGAGAAATTTACTTCGGGAGTTTTACCACCAACACTTGCCCAAAGTCCCGAAGTCGCGAAGTGGACACGAGACGTCCGATCTGAAGATCACTTTGGGAGCATTCTCGACCGTCGATCTAATACAGTGGAAGAATAGCATAAGTAAAATAGCCAAAGTTCCAAAGTGAACGAGAATCGTTCATCGTGCAAACAATAGATCAACCATTCGATCTACTTCGGAGAAATCTGCTTCGGGAAATTTGAAAGGTTGCGAAGTCCTAAAGACCCAAAGACTCGAAGTGGACATAAGTCGTCTGATATGAATATCACTTCGGGAGTATTCTCAACCGTTGATCATACTAAAAAGAAAGTTTAGAGTTGAGATTCTCAAACCTTGAAAACCCGAAGTCAATCTTAATCCTCCGATTCTGAGAGACACGCGTCAGTCGATTGCTAAATCCAAATAAAAGCAAAGGAAGGAGAAAAGGTTGGAAAGTTGAGATTGTCGAACCCCGAACACTCGAAGAGATTGTGACCATTGATTAAAGAGGACAGATGTCGGCAGATCTTTGATTTCAGAAGATAACCAATCAGAAGAAATGAGCAGTTGAGATTTGAAATCTTCGAAGTCTGGAGATCCGAAGGAGATCTCGATCGTTAATCCGAGAGAGACACACGTTAGTGGATTGTCAACTCCGAAAGATTGACATACAGAGGAAAGCTAGGTTTGAGAGTTGAAACTCTCGAAGCCCAGATAATGAATTAAACCTCATCCATTGATTTAGAAAGGACAGATCTGAACCATGAGTTCAGGAGCACCATCAAGATCGTGAGATCGACGGTCTCGTTGCATTGCAGGGATTGAAGGTGCGCGAATGTTAATGAGTTGAGGGCGGGCCGCAATTGAAACCATGGTTTTGGAGAAAGGACATGTGGAGGCTCAAGGTAAATTGTGGGGTGAAAAGTAGTTTGTTCTAAACCACCTTTGGACGAGCCCGCAATCGTGTGGTCACATGAGCTCACCGCCCAAGGTCATATCGAGGGAGGAGCTAGCACGTCACTAAGATCCACTTCGGAGTTCGGGAGATCAAGAGTTGGGAGAGTCGAGGTGACTCACGACAGATGACCCGAAACGCGAAGTCCTGAAGTGATTGGCCCCAAGTCACAACCAGCGGTCACGTGAAGGAAGGGGCCAAAGAAGCCAAAATCGACGGACTATAACTGACAGAGAAGACGAAGAGTTCTGACTGTTGCAGAAGCCAAAGAATCTCAGGAAAACAACCACTGATGAGGAACTCATTCAACATAACCTCCAGAGAAGATGAAGAGTTGTCATGATGATCTGATAGAGGTCTCATCGTCAGTAAGACATGCATAACAAAGAAGATAGTGTGCTTCTTCGATGGTTAAGTGTGTAGGTAGGAAAAGACGTAGTGTTGTACCTGAAGTGGAGATCAGAGGCACAGTGTATAGAATGCAGAGGCAACACAGAGCATAAAAGGCAGAAGAGAAGCTAAAGAAGGGGTGTCGTGCACTAGAGGAAAGAGAGCATAGCATAGAAGCAGAAAGATACAAAAGCAGAACATAGGATAGAAGCTGAAGAAGGCAGAGGAGACTTGGAGCTGTAACAGACCATATCAGAGACAGAGCAAGTAAGTAAAATTTCTGCAAGATTCAATCAGGGTGGTAGGGTGGTGCTAGGGAGGATTGCAGTCCTCTAAATTCTAGTTGGTGCTAGAAGATATTATGGGAGTTGGTGCTTCCATCTAGTGGTGCTAGAGAAACCTAGGAGTTGGTGCTTCCATCTAGTTGGTGCTAGAGAAATCTGAGAGTTGGTGCTCTCTGCAAGTTGTAGCTTGTTATCAGAGGTTGCAACCTCATATTTGAATTGGAGCTCAAAGACTGTGATGTACATGAAAGTTGGAGCTTGATTGACATTCTAAGAAGAAAAGGTTTTCACCCTTTATTGGTTTCCTCGAGAAAATCAGTGTCACTGTGTATTCTGTGTGATTGATCATTGTATATCCATGCATGTTAAGTTATCAACAACACATTAAATAATCATCTAGAAATAATAATAAAAATAACAGGAAAAGTTTCAAGCTTATATACATAACTGATTCCCCCCCCCCCCCCTCTTAGTTATATTTCCAACAAACCTTCAAATCTAAAGAAGGTCTCTTCGAATGGCTAGTCATGCCCTTTGGCTTAACAAATGCACCAAACTTTTTCATGAGGTTGATGGATGATGTATTGAGACCCTTCACCAACTCCTTTGTGGTGGTATATTTGGATGACATCCTCATCTTCAACAAAACGTGGGAGGAGCACATGCGACATATTCAACAGGTTTTGAGCACTTTGCAGCAGCACAAGCTATATGCCAACTTGGAAAAATGCTCTTTTGGAATGAACATGGTCCAATACTTGGTCTACATTGTTGATGAGCATGGGGTACATGTTGATCCAACTAAGATCCAAGTCATCTGTGACTGGCCAGCCCCGACCACACTGACCGAGCTTCAGAGCTTCTTGGGACTAGCCAAATTCTACCGATGGTTCGTGTTGGGAGTCTCCGATATTGGATGGACTCTCAACTAGGTGGTAGGGCCAAGTTCGTATGGGGGAAGGAACAACAATGAGCATTTGATGATTTGAAGCATCGCTTGTGCTAAGATCCAGTAGTCTCCTTGCCCGATCTGCAACAACCATTTGAGATTGAGACTGATGCATCTGACTATGTTGTAGGCATAGTTCTCACTCATCACGATCATCTGGTGGCATACCATAGTGAGAAACATAGCATTCTCGGAAAGGAGATGATCATACACACTGATCACAAGCCTCTGCAGTTCATACAGACACAAGGGAAATTGCAGAATGACCGCCATCAGAAGTGGTCCGCCTACCTGCAACAGTTCCATGTCAACATCAAGTATAATACATGTATTTCAAATTGTTTCATTGACTGCCTCAGTTGACCTCCTGTGGCTGCATTCACCACTGTTCTCGATTCCTATGTACATGAAGCATTTGAGTGGCCCTAACTTTATCAGCAAGATCTGGACTTCGACCACCTATCAACTCTTGGGTACAGGCGCGACTGTCACTAATTTTCACATTCAGGATGGACTGTTATGCCACCTGGGCCATCTATGTGTTCCTACAAGCGAGAATGCAAAGATGATTTGGGAAGCCCACTGCAGTCGGATGGCATGACATTTTGGAATGGAGAAAACTATGGTCGTTCTTCAGAAACATTTTTATTGGCCAAAAAATTGACAGGATGTCAGCAAGTATATCAGATCTTGCACTGCCTATGCCATTCCCAAGCCAACCATCAAGAATTAAGGATTATACACCCCTATTCCTACTCCTGAGAAGCCTTGGGAATCCATCTCAATGGATTACATTTCTGGCCTTCCATCCACCGAGCAAGGAAATGACTGTGTATTTGTGGTCGTTGATCATTTTCGAAGATGGCCATCCTCATAGCCTGGAAGAAGAATATCACAACAACAGATACTGCCAAGCTCTTCTTCGAATGAGTGTGGGTCCACTTTGGGATACCAAATACCATCATCTCCGACCAGGACAACAAGTTCATCAACACATTTTGGTCGAGTCTCTGGTCACTGTTGGACACCAAGCTCACAAAATCCACTGCTTTCCATCCCCAAATAGACGACCAAACATAGGTTTTCAATCAAATTATTATGCACATCCTGCGCATGTACAAATCTAAGCATCCACGTACATGGGACGAGAGTGTCCCCTATGTTCAACACAGTTACAATAGGTCTCTCCATAGCTCCACCAAACATAGCACATTTTAGGTGGGGCTAGGATTCCAACCCTTGGGACCCATTGATATTACACCTCCTGTTTCCACAACACAGACAAACTCTTCCCATGATCATCCTGTGATCGACAAAGCCACTAGATTTATTGAGCGGATTCAACACATCAGCCAACAGGTCCAGAAGATTTCACAGAAATCCAATGCTAAGTACAGGCAGCGCCATGACCAACATAGGGTACCACACCACTTTCAGGTTGGTGACAAAGTCTGGTTACATTTGTAGAAGGAGTGTCTCACAGGGCCCCATCAGAAGCCCTACCCACTTCGCTATGGGCCTTACACTATCACCAAGGTCATGGGTAGCAATGCTTTTGAGCTCAACACTCTACCCTTCCTTGGCCTGCACCCAGTGTTCAATTTGGACCTCCTTCAACCATATTTTCCACCATTATTGGAAACCTTGGAGATCATAGAACAACTGACACCCACAGAGCTCAACCCTGACTGCATGGAACAAGCATCCATTGATCAGATAGTGGACACACGGGTCAAGGGCACTCACCAACAAAGGATCCAACTTTATTGGGTTGTCAAGGAAGGGAAACTCCTACACCAAGGTATGTGGCTCATGCGGGGCCAAATCCAACATAAGTTTCCTCACCTAATGGGGGAACTCAACACAATGGAGACCATTTTTTCCTAAGGGCGGAGGATTGATCCAGTTGACTATTGGTGGCCACCCACCTATTCCAACTAGCTCCTCTTGTCTGTTTTTAGTTCAACACGTTCTTCTGTACTTCTTTGTAATTGTGGGTTCTACACTTATGGGGCTATATGAATCCCTACACATCTTCCAGGTGGATATTGGTGGCCTCTCACCTAATCCAACTAGCTTATTTTGTATGTTTTCATGTCAGCACATATTTTTGTACTTCTAGGGCCGTTTTGGAGGCCTAAACAATGTTTTGTTTGCTCTCCACAGTCAAATTGTAGACGAAATCAAACTTTGATAGCAAAATGTGTAGTTCTCTGAAAGACCTTTCCAATGGGCTATCATGCGCCTAAAACGGAGGTCGTATGCAAAAGTTACGACCCTGAGAAGTTGAGGTACCAACTTACCCAGAGGGGCCCAGATGACTTTTGACGTTTCACCTCCTAGGGTTAGGTTTTTTGATGTCTAGGGTTTTGGCATTCATGAGCAATATCAAAAAGGCCTCTAGAGGCTCATTGTAATTGATTATGCTCAGAGGGATGCGCGTAGCAGCCACATCTCTTCTCAAAGATATCTACCACCATTTGAGCAAGTGTTTAAGTTCTGTAGTTTTACAGTTTCAACCTATTTCATTATTCAATAGAAGATATTGTTCACTAGATATATGTGTTATTCTTCATATCTCCATGTTTATTGTATTCAGTCTGTTAATTAGTTCGTTCCGCTCCTAAATCCGAATCATGCCCCCTAATGATGTTTTTTCGGTTGAAATAATTTTCAGGCCTTCGGTACCAGATAACATCACGATCTAGAGAGTATTCAATAATGATACTCAAATTATCAATTTCCTCTCCAACTCAGATGTCTTCCAAGATTATGTAATAGACAATGCAACTCATGAACAACACCTTCAAAACTATCGGGATGAGGCAAGCAAAGTGAAAGTAAATTGCATCCCAGAGAATGTGTCATCACTTGAGAAACCATTTGATTTACAGATTAAGTTTAGAAGGCCCCCTAATCCAAAGACCAATAGTTCAACCATGATAAATTTTTGGCCAACCTAGGAACCCCTCTACAATCCAAGTACATCAATCCGGGCACTTGTTGTTCACGAGAAGAGAAGCATACTTTCACGTAGTTGTTCAAAAAGTACTGGGATGTATTTGCATGGACGTATGAATATTTAAAGACTTATGACACCCACATAATTCAACATGTGTTTCCAATCAAGGAGGGTGTTAAACTGTTCCAGCAAAAGTTGAAGAAAACACATCCAAATCTCGAACCTCTTATTCAGAAAGAGTTAAAAAAATTGTTAGACACTCAAATCATCTTCAAGGTCTATCAGTCAACCCCGGTGTCGAATATGGTGCCCGTTAGAAAGAAGTCAAGAGAGATTAGAATATGCATAGATTTATGGAATCTGAACTGAGCTTTTGACAAAGACAACAATTTAGTTCCCCCCATGGAATAGATTCTGCAACTTGCCTCTGGTTTCGAAATGTTCTCTTTATTGGACATGTTTTCATGATACAATTAGGTTCTCATAGAAAAACAAGCCAATTAAAGATCATTTTTAGGATGAAGTGGAGGACATACTCATACCATAGGATAACCTTTCGCCTAATAAACAAAGGAGCTACATTTCAAAGAGAAATGGACATTGATTTTAAAGGTATGATCCGTCAAAGTGTGGTGGTCTACCTAGACGATGTCATAGTCTATTCTAAGCAAAGAACAGATCACCCAAAGCAATTGAAAAAAATATTTGAACGAGGCAGAAAGTACAATATCTCATTGAATCCCAAGAAGACTATTTTTGTTGTTTCAGAGCGTAATTTATTAGGGTATGTGATTTCCAAAGATGGAATTTTGGTGGACCCAGAAAGAATGTAGGCCATTATGCAAATCCCTACACCACATAGAAAGAAGTCCATGTAGTCCTTTTTCGATAAGATCAACTTCATAACAATATTCATCCCAGACTTTGTTGAAATCATGAAGCTGCTTCAACGTATGATTAAAAAAGTTGTTCAATTCAAATGGACATCCGTTGAAAAGAAGACCCTTGAAAACATCAAAGTTGCTATAGCAGTTGCACCATCTCTTCAAAGTCCATATTTCACCAAGGACTTTTTGTTGTACACCTTTGTTTTTGATCATTCCCTTGCAACAGTGCTCACACAGAAGGATGAGAAAGGGAATGAATTCCCCATCGCATTCATGAGAACTAGGTTACAAGGTGTTGAACTAAATTACCCATTGGTGGATAAGCAAGTTTTTGCTATCCACGTAGCAATTAAACAGTTCAGACCTTATATTTTGAAGAACCACACTAAAGTGATCGTTCCTCACCCGGAGGTCAGATATCTCTTTGTTCAAAGAGAGTTGGGCAAGAGAAGAGGTAATTGGATGATGGTCCTACAAGAATATGACATGGAATTCAAACCGACA
This sequence comes from Picea glauca, assembly GCA_000966675.3. Classification (NCBI taxonomy): domain Eukaryota; kingdom Viridiplantae; phylum Streptophyta; class Pinopsida; order Pinales; family Pinaceae; genus Picea; species Picea glauca. The sequence continues at coordinate 425,132 of JZKD02S0004456.1, forward strand.
AACATCATCAAATTTTAAGTCCTTTGCAAATTGGTGACAGAAAACACGAGTGATGAAAATCAAGAAGAGGACGCCTGGCAAGAGGAACCAACCCTCTACACAAAACAGGTTCCTTACGTTCCTGCTATCGAAAACTCATGCTATAATGACCTCAAGTATTATCTTTAGCATGGTACAACTCTAGAACACCTTAATCCCAAGCAAAAGAGGGAGTTGAGACTAAAATATGTACAACATCAGTTAATTCATGGTGTCTTGTTCAGAAAAAAAAATACGATGGAGTGCTACTTCAATGCCTTGAAAATCAAGATGTTGTTAAAGTCCTTAAAGATATGCACGATGGGCCAGCAAGAGGCCATTTCTAAGGAGATAGAACAACTCACAATATATTGAGAGTCGAATACTATTGGTTGACACTGTTCAATGATGCTCATGCATATTCATGGAGCTATGAAACTTGCCAAAAATCTGTTGGAAGAGCATATAAGGTTGTCGTCTCGCTTTAGCCTGTTGTTGTTGAACAACCCTTTGAAAAATGGGGGTTGGACATCTTTGGTGAGATTCATCCTCATTCATCCAAGCAACATAGGTATATCCCAACCACTACTGATTATTTTACGCATTGGACTAAAGCAATACCACTAACCAAGGTAAATGATGAAGTGGTAATGAATTTCCTTGAACAACACATTATTACCAGGTTTAGGATCCCTAACTCTCTTGTGTTTGATAATGCAACGTATTTTTCATCACTTAAATTGTCTGATTTTTCTTTAGAAAAAGGGATTACCTTAAAATATGTTTCCAACTATTACCCTTGGGGCAATGGTTTAGTTGAATCCACAAACAAGAACCTGATCTAAATCCTTAAGAGAATTATAGTCGACCAACAGAGAAATTGGCATAACGCTTTACCCAATGCACTATGGGTTGACCGTGTTACCCCCAAGGCTTCAATAGGGACCTCCCCTTATTTTCTAGTCTAGGGGAAATAAGTTATTCTTCCTTAAAATATTTATCCTCCTTCCCTCCAACTTACCAAACAATCCTGCAGGAGAGAATGTCTCGTCATCCAAAGTTGCATTGACACTTTATTGAATCTAGAGGAGAATAACACCAAGGAAAAAAACAATTTTGAAGCTCACCAATAGACCATTAAGTGTTGGTTTGATAAAAAGTCCATTGGTGATAAATATTTTCAATTCGACGTTTCGGTTCTCAAATGGAATAAGCCACATGAAGATAAAGGTAAGCACTAGAATTTTCAACAATTGTGGCTAGGTCCATTAGTAATCAAAGAAAAGGTTGGCCAAGGAACATATTGTTTGCAAAATATTGAAGGGAACACTGACCTCCTCCCCATTAGTGGCCAAATCCTGAAGCACTACATCAATTAGCCCCTGTGGCAACTTCTTCCTTGTATATAAATAAAGAGTTTGTTTTGCTTTATTTTTCTGCTCAGTCTCTGTTTGCATGTTATTTTACTTTTGATTCAGTGCTTTGTAGCTTGTTTGATTTCAAGTTGTTCATTTTTCTCTCTTGAAGAATATCCCTATGAACTTCTCACATGCATAAATAACTTGGATATAGATATACTTTCAAAGTGTAACACATTTGATGTCAACAACCTAACTACTATGTGACTTGGCCTCTAGACATAACCCATCCCTAACTATGTAGCTTTGTTGTGCATCAATTCAAGTTAGATCTAGTAGCAGAACATAATTCATCAATACATAGGCATTGTAAATGTGACAAAGAGAGGAGCCAAAGGCTTGGCCTAAGCACAAAATTTTGTGTTTGTCCCGGCTAAGAAGAAATATTTTAGGTAAGACATTTGTAGTACTCTAGAGAATGTTACTCAAGGAGTTCTCTCATCTATAATCAAGTTGACAAATATCACCATCATAGGTGTCATCCCTTGTGCCTTTAAAGGAAGACTAGAGTCCCCCTATCCACCTCTCTCTGAGTATAAGAAAATTAATTTTTAGAAGGTAAAGGCTTGGGGAAAGGAATTCCATATCAAGTGGGACATGCAAGTATCTCTGTCGGGGCTATGAATGCTTGTTGGAAGTGGAGCAAGGCTTATGACACCGGGGTGACTCCATCAGGGCTATGGACACTCGTTGGCAGTGGATCAACATCATGGAAATGCATAATGACTTTTATTTTTATCATTCCTCGTGTCTCAATTCCCTGTAGTACTCCTCGTGCCTCCCTGAAACGATTTCCCTAGGAAAAAGTGTGTTTTAATGGTCAATTTGTTCCAGAGATGGTCCTAACTTCTTCTTTGTATCATGCAAACTTTGTCTCGTCAAAATATGCATTCTAAAACTACTTTGGGACCTATTCTTTCTCTCCTAGGTCATGCACCACAACAATTCTTCCCCTTAAAGGTTTTGTGTTAGGATACTACTTTACAGAGATTCGTGGCTTCGCCTAGTGTGTCGCCATTTATTGTGTGAGGCATCAATAACCCTCCATTTTCTTGTACATTAACTTGCAAATATTCCTCCAAGAAAATTGAGCCCCTTTTTGTCCTTCTCTAAAATCTCTTTGAGTTGTGTTTTTATTAATGATCTCTTCTCCCATTCTAAGCATGCCACTTTGAGTTTCATATTTTGGTTGAGTTTGCATCTTTCAACTTTGGGCACTTAAGAAATTTTTTTGAAGATAAGCTCTCATTTTTCGGATAAGTTAATTAAATATCCTCCGGTGTACACCCGTGAAGTTTGTGATAACTCCTTCGGTGTAAACCGAAGGAGTTATCATAAACTTCCCTGGTGTACACCAAAGGAGTTCTCTCCAATTTTTTAGGTAGCCACCAGGGCATTTCCCATGAACTTTGTCGAAACACTAAATTTTCCATCGAAGAAATTAATGTAAACTCCTCTAGTTCGATCAGAGGAGTTATTTTCTTCTCCGTCGCGAACTTAGCGTCAACCTCCCCAGTTTTTATCAGAAATATTACAACAAAAACTATCAATTTAAGACTTTTTCATCCATTAGCATTTATTGCATTCAACGCCTAAAGTTATAAAAACTTGATTGCCCTCCCTTCTAGATCATTGTCACCAAACGCCCGAGAGAAAAAAAAAAGACACTGAGGGACAAAAGGACGATCCCAAAACTTTCTTTCTCTCATCCAATTAACACCTCACACATGGCATATCTCCAAGTAAGCCCTAAAATTGCATATGCCCTTTTGTTTCATTGGTTTACGTCGTTAGGGTTAGGGTTCCAAATTTCATAAGCGAAAGGCTTCCATATCATATTAGTTAAATTTTCTACCTAGCCCAACTAGCACCTTTTCCCCATCCCACCACTCATCACCGTTAGTTATCCATGGCTCAAGCACCTAAAACCATCCCTAGTGCGATCACAATGACAAGATGCCCTTGAGCCTACCAAAGTTTCCTTCGACACCAAATCACCCGTGACTAATCCTCCTCAAAACCTAACACTAAGCTTCGACTACCTGAGATGTTAAGCATGCAAAATACTCGCCCTGTAAATATACCTCAACCCTTTATGCAACATGGTCCAACCCCTATTTTATCTATGTTACTTGCTTGAAAGTTCGAGAAAGGTGGAGCCATAACTCCTCGACCTTCCTTACACTCGAGCCTCTAATATTTTATTGAATAAACTCTTATCCAATTTGATTGAAGGTCTTAGAAGTCCATTTTTCTATTTGTCTTTGTATTGCACTGATTTCATCTTTGCTTTGCAGATTTGGATATGTCTCCGAGGAAGAAGGCAACTAGTAAAGCACCTGCCACTGAGGCCTCTGAAAGTGGCCGCCAAATCGAAGATGAGCCAGACATTGCAAGGGTAGTGTATAATGACACTTTTGGATTCCTAGCAAATGGAGAAGATGCACTTATATGGGGTGATGTCTATCAGATGTTTAAAAAGAAAAACTTCACCATTGATGTAGAGGACTATGATGAACTCAAGATTTTAAAAAAGATAAGAAAATATGGAATTCATAGAGTAGCATCCTGCGTTGTTGTATTCCTCTGCGCTGACATCGTCACCTAGATACTAAAGCATGTATATTTGGGGAATAGGTATATCTACAACGCTAGGGGAGAACCCATTGTGTCATTTAATCCCAAATACCTACCCCAAATGATATCATCTGGAGAAGGGGACCAAAAAGCTGGGCAACAAACTTCTTGGTGAATTCAAGCACACAACTAAGGATCTATGTAGAATCTAGTACAAACCAGATAAGCGGTTCAAACTCAGACTCACTGATGGATATCCCATGACTATGCTTAGAAAACCTTATCAATACATGGTGGCCATGTTATGTAGGTTGTACGAGGAACAAGATTCCTCCAAATTTACCCTATCATATATGTTGTTGATTTACTATTGCACAAACAAAGGATTATCATTCAACTGGGAAGTTATCCTGTCAACAAACCTCACGGAAGGCATCACAACATTCGTAGAAGCCCAACATGGGACCTTCCCCAGCTTCCATATGTCATCATACCTCATAGAAATCATGTGTGTGGGCCACCAATACCCAAAGATGGGTTGGGCATGGAAACCAACAAATGTATCCATTCATATACATTGCAAAGTACTCTAGGAGCACAAGTACAAAATAGAGTATCAGAAGATGTACGAGCACTTCATGCCTCCATTATACGAGTTTATCTTTTACACTCTATCCCCATGTATGACTGACAAAGCAATAAATATCATCAAGAGGATTGGAGATTGGTACTTGATGTAACACAACACCTATATCCAGGTGTATGGTGCCCCAGGAAGTGGCTTATCAAACAGTGATCAACGAAGTCGTGGAAATTCTTTATAGAGATAAGAAAGCTATATGGCCACCACTCTTGCTATACTTTGATGCCTACTTCTTTGCAAATAAAAAATAGACCCAAGAAGAAGTGGATGTGCTACTATCATACCACTTCGGAGAAGAGAGGTTCAGGAGGTAGGATCCGAAGAAGACCATAAAATAGCATTTCAACATGTTGGGTGAGCCTTGTGAGTACACATTAGATGTTTGGGAAGAAGAATAAATATATTGTAACACAAGGACTTATGACAAAGTCATCTTCAAGAGACGAGGCAAACCCGTAGGGAGAATTGCAGATGAAGAAAGGCCAAGAGAAGAGGCAAGAAAGAAGGAAGAAGAAGAGGCAGTAGAAAAAGTATTTTTTGCAAGCACATCTGTGCAGTTGGGATCTGCTGAGGAAGAGGAAGCAATAGTAGATTAGAAGAGGAGAAAAAGGAAAAGGTCCATAAGAAAAAGAATGACATTGTTGAAAAGAATAGAAAGATTGTAGAAGAGGCTAAAGCCAAAGACAAATTCGATGCAACAACAACTACAACAAAAGCAACAACAAAGGCAGTTGTACAGAAGGAAGATGAACAAAAAACAACAACCAAGAAGGCAACAACAAATGCAGTAGCAATGATAGATGCAACATAAACGAAAGCTAAGGAAGTGATTGACAAAGCAACCGAAGAAGAATGAAAAAAGAAGGATGTTGAAACAAGAAATGACAACGCTCAACTGATGGACACCGATATCCTAGAGATATCAACAGTAGGTGCCAGCGAAAATACACCATTCAACGGATTAGGTTAGGGACTTTGTACTCGAGTTAGACCAAGTGAAGTACCCAACCTAAAGACATTCACATAAGATAAGGTGTCATGCATGATTGTGCAAGAACAAGTGAAGAAAGTGTCGATGACCGAGGGGAATCCGATTTCAGTTCTCACGCTAACCCCCATAATCAGAAATGTCAATGAATATCCGGATGCCATAGCCTCTGTTGGCTCCGCTTTCATGAACGCCACAAAAGATAATGTCTGAAAGCTACACCAAAAGATACTCGAGCAAGAAGCACGGATCAAGGAGCTGGAGGAGAAGCTTCATCAGGTAAAGATCGATGAGGGAAGCCTTCGGAGTTTTAAGGAAAGTACATAGAGGGTTAGAATAAAGCTAGAGGAAGCTATAATCGGTGTGTATGCCTACCTGCACATGTTCCAGGATGTAGTTGTCGCCATCATAGATCAGTAAAGTAGGGTAAAACCTAAGAATACATAGATGAACACCATATAAGAAGGTATAGATGATATAGACAAGCGGATTGTAGAAAATCTTGATGCACCAACCGAACTCCCCCGCCCTTCAAGCATGGAAAGAAATATGAATCTCTACTCACTAGAGCACTGCCAACAAGTTGGACAAAGGGCATATAGGGAAACAATTATCTCAATGGAAATTTGTTCACGCTTGCACAATGTAGCACAAGAATTGATCAAAATATGCCAACTCCCCTAGTTATAAGAGCTTGAAAAGAACCTTATAATGGAGGATTTGGTCGATAAGATGCATGACAACACAAGCCGCATAAGAGTCTTCATCGAATCAGCCACCACAGTAACAATGGACTTGATTGAGCAACATCTCATACAACCAACCAAAGTCCATACTCTGATTCAAGCATTCATGGCTACATTATCTAAGGACATACAGACCCTCAAAAACAACACAACCATGCACGCAGCTGCCCTCGAGGAATTAGCACACCGTCGAATTTCAACATTGTATGATCAGCTAAAAAAGTGGAAAACATACATCTGGAACAAGAGTCCATGATAATAGACAAAATAACAATTCTAAATGGATGTCAACTGCATCCTATTTTATCTTTTTCCAACTACCCTCGGTTTTTTCCTTTTTCCCCACATGTGTCACAATCCTAGGCAAGGAATCTAAAAGGTTACCTTTTGTTACAATTTCTTTGGGGGGAATACAAGAAGTCACAAGGGAGTTAGAAAAAAAAGTATAAATACGAGAAGAGACCCACTTTGAAGGGGCTCTTCAAGATTTGTATACACTCTAGAACTCTTTTTGGAGAAAATACTTGGTTAATGAATATTGAGAAGCCCTTAGGGCTAGTTTTATGAAAGAGAGAAGAACTTTCATGTGTTGTTGTTTTGCTATGACCTATTTTAGGCATAATGTATGTTGTTCACATGGGTTGTAAGGATATGTTTTCTTATAGACTAATATAACACAATTTGTATCACTTTTGCAGATTTGTTATTCTCCATTATCATGTATATGTTATGAGCATATGAGTTGTGATGTATGTGGAAAATATAGTTTAGAATTTTCTGGTTATATATTTTGCACGCATGTGTTTCTAACTTTGTACCTTCATTACAACTATCTGAGTGAAGTTTTCAACAGAGTTTATTTTCATTACACCTCATTCGGTTATGATAGATCGTTCATATCTAGGATATGATAGGATAGATTAGAAGCAGATTATATTTCTTTACATACATAGTCTTCATCTACATCGTTACATTGGATAACCATCCATCTTCATCCTCATAAATAGTAATGGTAGCAGGGCCAGAATCCAGATGGGTCTCCTAATCTAAACGATACATAGTTTAATTGGTATTGCGTATCGATGAGTACCTGTTATTGTTGCTAGGCCATCACGCCCTGTCAACACATTGCAACATAATTATCTTTCCTTTCCTTTCATATCAAGTTTTGTTATGTTGATTTTATAGTTGGATTTCTTTCTTGGGAAGGATATCAGTGCTAAGGCTTAACTTGTAGTACACCCTTAAGACAAGTCAAATCATATTATGATTACCATGTAATTCAAATATCGTTTGAAGGTGCAAAGGTTAGAGAATACACTATCAAACATCATCACATCATTATCTTTCCTTTCCTTTCATTTTGATTTTTGTTTTACTAGGAAGGTTTTGGTGTATTAATTTTATGGTTAGTTTGCTTTGTTGGGAAGGATATTAATATCGAGGCTTACAATTGAATAGGCATGGGGAATAAAAGGGAATGCCAAATGAAACATGATCATAGTACCCAAAATGATGATCTCCATAACGAACATCATAATATATACAAGGAAGAAAAACAAAATTGAGCTTTGGAAATGCAAATATGATATGGGTTATAGTGGCAAGGTGTTAGATATGTTACATGGGTTAAAAGACATAAGGGATATGGGTTAAAAAAATATAATTATAAGTTAGAGGTTATAATTAGGGTTTCATGGGTCAAGACTTAAGGACTATGGATTATAGGAGTTAGGGATTTATGTGTTACAAAGGTAAAGGGTTAAGGGTTTTAGGTTTTAAAAATTACATGGATTAGATATTATAGGTTTTGTAAGGGTGGAGGGGTTAAGGGTTCAACATATAGGGGTTAGAGGTTACATATTATAAAGGTTATTTGTTATGGGCATTACATGTAATATAGAGTTATATTCTATATGTATAAGGGTTTTGGCAAGGTTAGGGGTTAGGAAATGAAAATGCAATGTATTCATGGGTGTAAGGTCATAAATTACTAAGAAAAAAAATCTCAAGGAAATAAATTTAAAATTCCAATTATTTCTAACCCCTTTTGTTTGAATAAGTTGTGATTGTAGGAAATTTCCAATACACAACATGCTACGGATCCGTATTCTCAATGGCTACAAAACCCTATTTTTCAAAATGTTTTCAGCATGCTACAAGTTCATGTTTTCAATGGCTGCAAAACCCTATTTTTCAAAGTGTTTTTAGCATGCTACATATCCATGTTTTTTGTGGCTATAGAATCCTATTTTCAAAAATAGAATTTTCAATGGTTGTGGATGGCTACATAACATTATCTCATGGTGCCTAGCATATTTTTATGGATGTGGCCATCCTTCCATCATCATGGATGCCTCCTTCAATCCTCCCCTTCCTAATTTTCCATCTTCTAACCTTTGTTAATTTCATTTTCTTAGGGACATAAAAATAATTCAATTTGGAGGGGAGGGGGGAATCATGCATGTCATATCATAGGGGTCATGCTATATATTCTATGATGTACCCTATCCGACATACATCATAACTAATGATGATTTTATTGACTGTGTCATGTGTCCTCTATCTTATCATCACCACCTTGTTTGAACTTACATAATCATACTCAACCATCATTATATGTCCTATATCCATGTACCAAAACTTCTAGTCAAAATTTGGCAATTACTCATAACCATCATCTTCCTTGAAATTTTAATCATAATCATTGTAATCGATTGCTACTAAACCTTTATTTCAGCACCCATCATCCCTTATTTTCTAGAGCAATGGGGGCTTTGACCATGCATCATGAACCAATGAGAACCAACATGTTGTAGACCAACCCAGAATGAATGAGCATTTTTCAAGAATCAGAGTGGTTAATTTACTTTGAGCACTTGCAAGGGTTCAATACTGACATTCCTTTTGAATTTGCATGGACATTATAGAAAAATATAGCTATGGTAAGAGATTTATGTATTTGAGTTACAAAAGCCATCATTTCTTGGGTAACATGCTTACCGATGGAGGGAGAGATTTTTTGGAGTGGTGCAATATGTCCAATAGTGCCCAACTATATTTTTTGGTAGGCAATGAAACTATGGAACATATAAGTAAGGGGGTTAACTGACCTTCTATAAGGTATCCTTGGTCCAAGGTTTCATATTATATTCAGAAGTACCTTGTGAAGGCCAATACAGTTTATTGTATGTATACCATTTCAAGCTTTTGACTTATCTGTGACATTGTCACCAACTTGTCAATGTCCCATTTTTTAAACTTCAATTTCTACATTTGATGGAATGAATGGTGAGAGCATAGAGGAACCCCAAATAATGTTTATATCATCATAGACTAATAAATTTACTAGTACTAGATGCTCTTTTGCAAGCTATCCAAACTTAGGAAGAGTTCATTGCAGGGCATGGACTAGAGGTAGTATCCAATGAGGGCCAAGCAAAGGTTGCAGGGTATGAACCATAATTTTAGGTGAACAATTGGCCGAAGAAGCAAGCCCTAACCACTAGAAGATTTAAGACTCTAATAGTCCTCTATAGGAGATAGGCCCTTTTGTGAGAAAAAAATGTAGCGCGAATAGTGTTGTTGTCATCCATGAGTGTTTTAAACAAAGTAGAACCATATCAACTAGTGGTACCGAACCTGTTTCCAAGAAAGCTATTGAAGAACCAAGACAATATACAATTACAAAACCTGTTGCCACAAAAGCTACTAAAGAACTGTGGAAGGTTACTACTATAGAAGAAACTATTGTGAGAACTCACCCTAGTAGGAGGAAGAGGAGAGTCAACTAGTTTTTTAGTAAGCATATGTAGTTAAAAGAATTGTCCCTCCCCCTTTTAACAAATAAATGTTTTACATTAAGTGTTTCCACGTTTTTTAATGTTTTCTTAATATTTTTTACATAATTTTATTCTTTTATTTTATTTTTCTAATGTTCTTTTCTCAATTCTTTTAAATACATTTCTTTAATGTTTGAGTGTGTAGTTTTTCACATTTGGTCATAATAGTGCATGCATTTTCGGGAGATTTAAGTGTGTGTGAGTTTCTGAAACATTCGACGTTTCGAGTGGACACTCCACCCATCATCAAGGACATATCAGTTGTAAGAATGATAGAAAAGAGTGATACTTGTAGCACCACTTTTCAATTCAAGGGTTGATTTAATATTTTGGTTGCAATGATACCAATTGTTAAGTCCATGGTTTGAAACCAACTGTAATTTTAACCCCCCCCCCAAAAAAAAAATGGGTGCTACTGATAACACCACTTTTCGATTCAAGGGTTGATTCTAAGGATTGTTTTAGCAACATTAAGGATCATGGTTGCAAGATGTTGTAATTTTAAGTCCCCCAAAAAGAAGGGTGTATGTTGAGGAAAAGATATGAAATGATCTTACTCAATCATTTTCAGATCTTACTTGGCTAAAGCAAGATAGACGAGAATATCACCCTATGTTTATAACCATCAAAATTTGTATCCTAATTCACAAGTATTGATTACAAGTGCATAGGTTAATCTTTTTTATAAATGAAAGCTTGCTGGAAAATTCATTATTTATGTAATTTTCTGAATATAATAGATGTTGAAATAAATATAAAGACAGAAGTAAAAAACACCAAGTCAATAATCAAAATAGATGAGACATAAAGCAATCGTTTATTCCATTCCAATTTATCAAAAGAATCGTTCTCTTTACAAAGTTCCCTGAGGAATTTTTGGACCAAAGTCAAACTTAGATGTCCCCGATGAAAACCATACAAAAGGACTTCTGACAAAAAGTAAAAAAATGAACCTTAAAAGATGGATCAACTTGCCACAGATTGTTGCCCACTCGATTCTGCACAATAGCCTTTGTCAGACATGAAATTTAATTCACAAACAGACAAGTCTACACAGACTATCAAAGATAGATTAACACCTCTGAAAAACAAGTGTTTGAATGATGTAATTCAGCCATGAATCTTGTTGTCTACAATAAGACCCTGCTATCATAAAAGAGAATTAGGCTTTCAATGAATTAAAGATTAAATGAAAACTGACCTATCTCAACAAAACTCAAAGAGCATACCTTAGTATGTTTCTCCTTATATTCTCCTCTTGTTCCTCCTTTTCCTTTTGCCTTTAAGCAATTAGAATTAGTTGAAGTAGTTGAACTACTTCTTTAGTTAAGTTAACTAAAACTCAACCAACTTTTAGTTAAGGGGGAAAAGCAATAAAATCATAATAAGGATTTTTAATAAATAATAACTAGTAGGTGGGACCCTTTGTGACTCCCTTTAGCTCTTTAACAAACATAACACAACTAGTTAATCAATAAAAACATCCCTCCTTGTGAATCCCATCATCACTCTCATAATTTGACAATTTATATCAATGATAATTGAAATTATTTCCAAAAATATATTATCCATATAGTCAAAAAATAATGTGTTGTCCAAAATTTCAAAAGTCAACTGTTCTCAACAATTAATAAATAAAACACTTAAAAACCATATTTGCCACTCTGGGAGGCAATCTTTCCCTTGTTGTTGTTGTCACCCTTTGATCTCTTTGAATTTGCCTTAGGTTGTGTGGAGCCTTTAGGGATAATGTCACCRATCACATGAGAGCAATCATCTCTCAAATGCATGCAGGACGACATGGATTTGGCAGAGTCATTTGAGGGTGAGGGGGGGGGGGGCAACAGTGGCTTTTCCTTTGTCAGGAGCATGGTGGGCCTCATTTTTTAACCTTTTTCTTGAATGTGAAGACTATACTGGTGAGTGGACATGGGCATCTTGGACAATTTGATTGACAGGTGGAGGAGTAGGTAGAGACAAGTTAGGCCATCCACGATGTTGGGAGACTGTCGGGTGGACAATCTCTTGCCATCCGTCGTTTTCAAGGTCTTTAGGTTGTAGTGAGACATGAGGGTGCACTGGGATACTAGGGACATGTGGGGCTTGGAAGGGAGGCCTTTCTGGCCTAGGTTGGACCACTCATTTCCCAATCCAGTTAAAAAATCCAGCTTGAAATAGTTGGCCCAACTCATACGAGTCTGAATCAAAGTGTATAGAGAACCTTGGCCTTCTAGCGCCCTTGTTCCAATTTCCTCTTCCTCGGTTACCCCGGCCATGGCTACCTCTGCTGAAAATTCTCATTCTTGTATGCATTATTGATTACCAAATAGTTTCTTCAACAACCATACATGACATCTCTTTTAAATATGAAATAAAGTTTGGCTCAACAACATATCAGACTCATGTAATCCAATCCATACAAATTGTTTAATATTTGTCAACGAGCAGGGGGTGAATAAGGGTTCTGGGATATGTGAGGGATTGTATTTAGCGAAAAGTGTTAAAATGAGGGGGAATAGATCGTGATTACTGCTCAACAAATTATCAAACAATCAATTGTATCGTAAATTAAAAAAAATGTATCACTGTAATTCATCCATGTGTGATCCTTTGATTGTCATAAAACAGAATTTATCTTAACTATAATTAAATTTTAAGAACAAGGAGTGGATAATGAATATGGGAAGGTGAGGGGACTTGTAATGTGCAAAAAGTGAAATAATGGTAGGGAAAAGAACGAATATTGTTCGTAAAACCAATTAAGTAATCCATAAAAACAACTATGTATTCAGTGCAAGGATGTCAATACCAATTAACAATTCCTGTGTGTCAAAACTATTCACTGTCCCACATTCGATTTTTCAAACTTTCTCAATTAACATAGTCTATACCCATACTCAGAATCACTATGCCTTTCAACATTCTTGTTAAGAGAATACTTGTATCCTTTCATTTCTTTTATTTTCATTTAAACAAAATCAAAAGGAACACACAGTCACATTGATTCATCTCTGTCCAGCATATACTTCTATAAAATATCAACCACTGCCCATAATTCCCAATTGCCCAAATCAAACATAGACACAGGTATTTTCCCGAGTTGAACATACTTTTTAAAACTTGCCCAATTTCATTCTTTTGACAATATTAACCAATAAAACTTGCAATGAAACCATAATACAAAACCCGAGCTTCATTTCTGATGGTGCAATTAAATAAAACAATGCACGATGTCTCCATAATCCATACATAGTAAACAACGAAGTCACAACCATCATTTTCCCTAACCTGCAATGATCCCGATTGAGGCTAATAAAACACACAGTAGCCATCAACTACCAATTGACACCACGCTAAAAGAATACAACAATCAGAAGCATAACGAGAAGAGCCAGCCATTGGTTGCACATTATCATTGATTCCCAATCAACCAAACTAATTAATAAAACAAGCTAGGTTTTCGACGCAATTGTCCTAACGAAAAGAGACAATCCCTTGACTGTGTATCAATTCTCGTCCCCAATCACAACCTTCAACTCAATCAAACAGAGACGAGACAATACACAAATAAATTGTCATAACCACTCAACCAATCTATGACAGTCAACAAGATACCCGACAAGAGTGAGAATAGTCGGGGTTATCAAAATCGGGCTCTGTAACAATGAAGACAAGAAGTAATCAAGATTTTGCTCGATCATCAAAACACAAAGAGACTAGAGGTCGAACATATCAACAATAGGTTGAGACCCTTCGAAACAAGCATGGTGGAACCACATGCCTTTATAACTCTCAGGTTTTGTAATAGTGTGACAGTTCAACACCGGGGAGGGTAGGCAACGATGCAGAGGAGAAACAATTTCTCACTGGACAGTAACAAATACCAAGAACACATAGAGGCATAACCCTCATGCCTTTCTCAAGAGCCGAACCAATTTATAACAATGCCAGTGGAAATGCAGACCCAAGGTATCATCAACAACCTTAAAGCATACATCTTGGCATAATGGCCATCCCCTAACCAACTTCATTAATGCCAATACCACAAAAATAAGCCCACGACCAAGTGAATAACCCATGACCATGGCTCTGGAAGATACATAGTGACCAAAAGGTAGTTCAAAAACATATACAAGAACCCCATAGCAACCGATTACAATAGGACATGGTTACCATAACTATGAGGAAGCGTCCAGCAAGGCTAAACAGAGCGAAACCCTCCAACAAAATACCCATAACTACTTGAAACAACAGAGAGCTATCACATTTTTCACCACACAGAACTGCCAACGAAATCATAACTTCAACAAACCAATTCTTTCATTTGCAAACGAATAATCACACAATCATTCCAGATAAAAGACCCACTCATTTACACAGTTGCCAATCTCAGGAAAACACAAACCAACACATTATTGAGCCATCGTTCGTTTCATACATAGAGCGAAATTCATGGATGGGCGAAAAGAACCATACATATAACCAATGGCTTTAAAAAGGGCGATTCGGTCGAGCAGTTCGTTCTAGGCTTGAATCTCGGAGCTTAACCACAACAAAACCAAATGAAACAATAACCATGCTAGGGTGAGGGCTCGATGGGAGAAGTATGGAGTGACGTGCATTTACTGAACGTCGCTTCCATCTTCCTCCCCATTCAATTTCGTAGTACACGACAGTTATCCAAAAACCATACCATTAATTCCATACATTAAAAATTGTGACATATTGCTTGCCAATTGCGCCACCCAAAATCCATATTAACCATTGCCAAAAACCATACCATACCATATATCAAAAGCGCCCGATATAACTCAAATATAATTCGCATAGCCACTAACCATTGCTAGTTAGGACTAACACTAACTTCTTTTCATTTCATTTGCACATAACTTCTTAACATAGTAGAGTATAGTCCCTTTCTTTTGGAATTTTTTGTCATAAGTCTCTTTCCATTTCTTTTGTTTTATGTTGTTACTAACATATGTCTTGTGTAGGTGTAGCCAGGTAATAATCATGGTGATATAATCAAAAGTAACAACTGTAGTATATGCCACTCATAACATAGAATTAGAGCTTGGAATAAGGGAACATCACATAAAATGCATTATACACCTGCCATTATGTCAAAACAAAACCAAGACTGCATCATCAACCATATAAGACCTTGTAAGCAGTATGGAAACAACAACATGAAAAGTGTGATATGACTATCTCCGAGCCTCCAGACTACAAGGGGATCCCACCTACTAGTATTATATCTTATTAGCATAGTTTAAATAATAGGCTTTAGCAATACTTTGTGAGCAAAATTCCTCTTTGCGATTTTTATCGTCAACAGTGTCGGCGATGGCACCATGTTTTGAAATGAGGGTAAAAACAACTACTAAATGTGACCTCCAAGAAAATGAGAACTCTAGAGGGTTCTCGTCAAGTTGGTAACTTTGTTCTCTCTTTATGTATTCCTTTTCCTAATTATGAGATTATCAAAGAATTACATACAATCAATCATAGTAGACAACAGTCAGATTTTGCTCATTGGTAGCATTTGTGGACTGTCATTTTTGGGTTTTTGGTAGACAGGAATGCTTTAAGCATTTACAAATATAATTTTGTTTTTTTGAAATAACATTGATTTTTTCCTTGGAAAAAAAAGTAGGAGATCACTTTGACTAGCCATATTACAATATGCAAGAAATATGGCTTCAAAAGAAGAAACTGAATGTTCATATGGAAAGAGTTCGAAAAAATAGGTAATAAAAAAAAAACCACTTAAGAGAGACTCTATTTGTCAAAGTTATGCTCTTCGGAAGAAAGGTATAAAAAATAACCAAGGTGCCATGTGGCAGGTGGAGGTTGGTCCACATGGTGATAGGTGCACAATAAGGTTGTTGAGTTGTAAAAAAAATAAAAATCTTTTATTTTTTTAACTTTTCCTATAAACTCATTTTTACATATAATTTACTTTTACAATAAAATTAGTGAGCCACTTTTATAAAATAAGTGAGAATCATGTTTACAATGCAAGTACTTTATAATTTAAAGTTGCATGAAAAAAGTAACTTAATATATATATATATAGTCACTTTATGAGTGATTAGCTTTTGTAATTCACTATACAATAAAGTTATCTTATAACTTAAAGTTGCATGTACTTTTTCAAAAAATAACTTAAAAAAAAAAAAGACTTAAACTTAAGACCTCTATTTTAACAAGTGGAATGAGCAACAAAGTTGCTTAATACCCGCCTCTTAAGAAAAGTTTGAAAAATAAAAATAAAACAAGATTAGTTTACAAATGAATTACAATACACAATAAAAGCTCTTTCCTTTAATAATAAAAACATTTATTAAAAAAAAACACATTTGCAAGGAAATGATGCATAGCTAAAGATCATAATGATTGAGACCTCGACTAATTAAAATTATCTTCATCTAAAGAAGATTCTTAATATTGTTATTGTTTGCATAGGCTTAATATTGACTCAATAGACTTAATTCCAACTTCTCCCAATTAAACCCAAAGAAAATTGAAGCAGGTCAGCGAGAGTTACTTACCACAATTTATAATAAATAGAAGTTGAAGGAACGTTATTAGGGACTACATATTGTCATTGGTAGCCTTTGTGGACTGTCATTTTTTGGTTTTTAGCATACAAGAATGCTTTAAGCATTTACAAATATAATTTTGTTTTTCTAAAATAACATTATAGGATTTTTTCCTTGGAAAAAAAGAAGTGGGAGATCATTTCGACTAGCCATATTACAATATGCAAGTAAGATGGCTTCAAAAGAAGAAACTAAATGTTCATATGGAAAGAACTCGAAAAAAAATATGTAATTAAAAAAAACCACTTAAGAGAGACTCTAGTTGTCAAAGTTATGCCCTTCTGAATAAAGGTATAAAAAGTAACCAAGGTGCCATGTGGCAAGTGGACGCTGGTCCACATGGTGATAGGTGCACAATGAGGTTGTTGAGTTGTAAAAAAAAATCCTTTATTTTCTAACTTTTCTTATAAACTCACTTTTTTTTTTTTTTGTTAATTTGTCTGTGACCTGCGGGACTAGCCTGTGGCTTGAGAAACCGCGACTCAGGGGCATCTAAGCCGTCAAAATCACCCGGGGATCGCACCCGGCCCGAGCCACACCAACCCTTAACATGGATGGATTTTTTGTCCCCGCAGGTTTCGAACCAGTGACTTAGCATCACAGAGTGCCTTAACAACACACTCCATCACCGACTGTCCTACACCTCGGGGACCTTATAAACTCACTTTTACAAATAAGTTACTTTTACAATAAAATTAGTGACACGCTTTTATAAAATAGGTGAGAWTTACATTTAAAATGAAGTTACTTTATAATTTATATTAAAATGAAGTTACTTTATAATTTATAGTTGCATGAAAAAAGTAACTTATATATATATATATATATATATATATATATATATATATATATATATAAAGTCACTTTATGAGTGATTAACTTTTGTGATTCACTATACGATAAAATTATCATATAGCTTAAAGTTGCATGCACTTTTTCAAAAAGTAACTTAAAAAAAAAAACTTAAACTTAAGACTTCTATTTTAACAAGTGGAATGAGCAACAACGTTGCTTAGTACATGCCTCTTATGAAAAGTTTGAAAGAAAAAGAGAGAAAAGATTATTTTGCAAATGAATTACAACACACAATAAAAGCTCTTTGCTTTAATAATAGAAACAATTATTAAAAAAAAACACATTTGCAAGGAAATGATGCATAACTCAAGATCATAAGGATTTGAGACCTCCACTAATTAAAATTATCTTCATCTAAAAAAGATTCTTAATATTGTTATAGTTTGCATAGGGTTAATATTGACTCAATAGACTTAATTCCAACTTCTCCCAATTAAACCTAAAGAAAATTGAAGTAGTCCAATGAGGGTTACTTACCACAATTTATAACAAATAGAAGTTGAATGAACATTACTAGGAACTTGACAATCCAAGTAATGCAATGAAAGTGATTATATATTGTCAAAATGAGAAACCACAAAGTTCTCAAGGCAAATTGTGTGTTAGGTAGGCCACCCCCAAGGATCATGACGACCTACCTCTAAATGCAGGCATGATTCCCTTAAGAACATAAATTGTGGCTCTTGTTTTCTATAATATTATGAATGTACATGACAACTAGCTACACTTATTTCTTTTAATGGCTATGATTTTTTATGTTATATTATTAAGCATGAATGAGAATTGTGTACTTTAATTAGGGAAATTTTAGTCTTAAGAATCTAGGACACTTACTAAGGTTGTGGATGCTTCTTATCCTTTTAGTCTAAAATATTTGGTATGCACATATTTTGATTATCTTAATAGTTATAAAGAAAACCTCATTTTCCTTCTTCACATTTGAGTTGTAAGTCTACGAGAATATACATATATACAATATGAGCTTGTGAGAGTCAATAGGTTTTAGCTCAAGTGGTTGGGAGGAATGATTGTTATCCTCCCCACCAAGTTCAATTCTCACAAGTGACATGTTGAGCTCTTGTTGAGTGCCCTAATGTGCCTACAAATAGGTTGGAACCATCTAATATTGTCAATAGAAAGATTCTGTAAACTTTAATTCATTTCAGAAATACTCTTTAATCCTATCCTATGTTAAAATTCATAAAATTATTAAATGGATTATTGTTAGTATTAAATAATCAATATATTTCTTAGAGTAAAATAATAAATTATATATAAATTAAAATATGTATCATGAAATTTAAAAATAATATTAAATATAACAAGAGATTGTTGTGTGGATTAATGTTAATCAATATGTCTCTCATAGCGATAGTCTGTCACTTTTGTGATATTGGATGTAATTTTTTTATCATTGGAATTAAAATTAGTGTTTATTATGTGTATGTGGGACTTATATTTTTGGCGTACAATTATTAGTCTATCCCATACATGTTTGATATGTGGTTTGGGTATAGTTTGAATTAGTTTAAAATTTGTTATATTTATCTTATTTTTGTGGAAAATAGTTTATTCGCCTTTCCATTGTCATCGCAGGGATTCCATTTTCTTTGGAAATTGGAGCCAGGAAGTTGCCTCTAGGAGTTGTCGGCCTACTTTGTTGCCCAGTATGGTAGTGGATGGAAATTTATGTCCATCACATTGTAGGTTGGTACATTGTTTGGGGAAAAAGTGATACTTTGTTGTTTGTTGTCTTTGTTTCAACCATAGCCTTGGTTGTTGCATTAGTTGAAGAACTAAGCGCTTTATGTAAGCAGATGGAAGACATGAATGCAAGAAAGTAGGTGATAGTACATT
The DNA here is from genome assembly GCA_000966675.3 of Picea glauca. NCBI lineage: Eukaryota > Viridiplantae > Streptophyta > Pinopsida > Pinales > Pinaceae > Picea > Picea glauca. The sequence goes on from JZKD02S0004456.1 coordinate 444,681, forward strand.
ATTTAATGTTATTTAAGAAATAAATTGATAGTAATAATGAAATACCATATGGCATTTTTATGTTTTTTCTTAATTTTTGATTTGAAAAAAGGTACCAAAACCACATAAATTGTCATTTCAATATTTTGAACCAATGAAATAATAAATAAATGATTTTATAATACAATTAAAATTATTATTTTTTAAATTCTAATGTTAAACTTTAGAAATTAATTTAAAAATTTACCAACTAATTGAAAGTCAAAAGCTTTTGACTCAAAAATAATTGTAATATATCATGCCAGAGGCATGTATAATAAGATAACTTTTAACCAAGTGAGTTGTTAAAAAAGATATAACAAATGTTAAAAATGAATAAGGGAGCTTCTTTTTTTTCTTTTTCTTTTTTATTCATAGCCTCCTTGCAGTATGTGCTTACCTCGAAACCTTTTTTTTTCCTAAAAAAAAACTTTAACACAATCACACACCAAAAAAACAATTTTCGAAAAATATTTTCAAGAATTTATAAGCTCTAGGTTAGATCTCAGGAAGCCTTAAAATCTGAAGCAAAGAGGTATTTTAGCACTTTCTATAAAGAATCTGTTGAGAATAGAATTGTAGACAAGTTGATTCTGTGAGAATGTTTCCCCGGATGGTCACAGTTGAAGACTTGGCGGTCCTTGAGAAACCTGTCACAAAAATTGAAATTTTGGAGGTCTTAAAAGGGTTTCCAAAAGAAAAAAGCCCTGGGCTAGATGGATGGAGTGCGGAGTTCTTCATTTTTTTCTTTGATCTGATTGCAAAAGATCTGATGGAAGCGGTCGAGGAAACTCGCACAAAAGGAGAGGTAATCAATTCTTTGAATTCCACCTTTATTGCATTAATTCCTAAGGTGAATGGTCTGAAAATTTTTGGGGACTTCCGACCGATAGCTCTCTGCAACCTCTGTTATAAAGTGATTTCAAAGATCATAGCCACTAGATTGCGACCGATCCTTTCTTGAACGCTATCTGAGGAACAGTTTGGGTTTATGAAAGGCAGGCAAATCAATGAGGCGATTGGATTAGCTCAGGAGTGCTTGCACAGCATCAAAGAAAAAAAGCTCCAAGCTTTAATTCTAAAAATTGATCTAAGGAAAGCATACGATTGCATCAGCTGGGATTTCCTTAGACTGGTCTTACTTCAATGTGGTTTTGGACAACAAACTACAAATTGGATTATGGGATGTGTTTCGTTGGCTACCTTCGCGATCCTAGTCAACAGAGAGCCCTCGGATTTCTTCAGTAGTGGGAGGGGACTCAAGCAGGGATGCCCGATGTCCCCACTTCTTTTCATCCTAATTATGGAGGGTTTAAGCTTGGCATTAAAGCGTAGTCAAGAGGCAAGTCTATTAACAGGTATCAAAGTCTCTTGTCATATAAATATCTTACATTTATTTTTCATTGATGATATTCTTCTTCTGACTTCTGGTACAATAGAAGAATGGCAAGAAATCAATAGAATTCTAAACCTCTTCTACCTCGCCTTGGGTCTCCGGATTAACCCACAAAAATTGACCTTCTATAATTATGGAGACAATTCTGCTCTACTGGATTATGTACATTCAGTGTTTAATTACAACATTAGAGATCTCTCTGAGGGGTTTTATTACCTTGGATTCTTCCTAAAGATTGACAGGTACGCTACTAAGGATTGGATTTGGCTGGTAGAAAAGTATGAAAAAAGAATCAGGAATTGGTGTACTCGGTGGCTGAATTTAGGTGGTCACTTGGTCTTGATCAAAGCGGTCTTAGAATGAAAGCATGTAAGACCAAAATCAATCATGACTTTTATAGAATCAAATTGCAACCAGTAAATCTTCATGCTCGACAGCTTAATAATCAAACAGATCCAAATGCGCAATCAAGGTAAGAGTATGCTAAAGGACATAAGTTTGAAAAAATCTTTTGTAGTCATGTGATAAACCAATGGTCAAGTGTCTTTTGGAAAAATCGATAAAAGACGACGACAGTTCAAACGATGAAAGAGGTATTTTCACACTTTCAGTTGTAAAAATCGAATCGAAACCAAATTGCAATTGTCGCAAAAAATGAAACAAATGTCTAGTAGCACAATGCGACGATGATTTGTCGTTTAATGAGACAAGGGGTGTAGGCAGCTTTTTTTAGAGTAATTAAAAAAAATGAATTGGCTGCCAACAATGGCGACACGCTGGGAGAAGCAGTTATCTCTGTCAAAAGAAATGAATTTAGATCAGGACATCAAAGAAAAATTCGACTTGAAAGAACAACCAAAAATCGTACTACATCATCATCTACTATCTTTTCCAACGAAGTTTTAAAAGATGCAAACCAATAACAGTCTTAAAGATCAGCAAATTATGATTTTTATGATAAAATCTTCAATACTGTTGGCATGGCCACTGCTGCCAGCAGGCGTCCATAGCCTCGACAGGGTTTCCATTTAACCCACTCGGACGTCGTTATCCTGTCAAGAAGCTCTAGATTAGAACAAAGGACATTAAGAGGTTTCTCATAATTTTTTATTTTTATTTTTATTTACAAATTTTCATCTACCCGACATTGCTTCGCTGCCAACAGGCCTGTTCAGTACCTCGACGAAGTTGTCTTGGTGCCATGCTTGCATTTACCCGCAGCCAGCGGACCTGTTCAGTATCCCGGCGGGTTTACAAACACTTCCCACAGCTCTTATTGATATTTTATTTTTCTTTATAGATAGCTGAGCGGGGTGACGCTGAAAAATCTTGATATTTTCTCGTATTTTTTCAGACCTCATCAGATTTTTTTTTTTTTTAAATACTGTCCTTATTCATCTCCAGAAATGTTTTATTTCTAAAACAACTTACTACGACAGGGAGACATCCTTTTTGAGTCATTCCTTTACGGAAAAAGGGACAGCGTAAAAAGATAAAGATGATCACAACAAACTTCACTTAGAGATTGAAATTAGTAAACTTCTTTCAAACAACATTTTCCAATATCATTTTCAGAAATATAAATCACTGATGTTTGTACAATCTTTCAGAAGTTATTTCAGCGAAGAGATTTTTCTATGACCTATGTCTGAATGGCTCAGTGTATAAGCATGCATATGTTTCAAAACACACCAAACTGATCAATCAAATCAAAATCATAAAACAAAAACAAAGGCAAAAAATAAAAACAAAAGGAAATATTTACATAATATACAAAGATAGAAATCA